>OX328130.1:78846237-79348737 GCA_946811695.1 Gonocerus acuteangulatus | reverse complement strand
TTTTGATTAGTTATGGACGAGTTTTAGCCCACAAAAAAATCATAAAAAATAATTCCAAGGTAATATTACCCCTTAAGTGGGGGTGCTGATGCCATAGTATTTATAATACACCGCAAGGAATTCAAAATATACAAAATATTCAAAATCTACATATATATATATATAATAGTCAGAAGTTTGTAGAGTTCCAAGATAAATGGTGGATTCATGACACATGCTCATATTTCTAATAATAATTTTATCAGCACCATGCAGAGTGGTACATTTTTAATTTCTAATTATTTTTTATTGTTATTAATGAACCAAAAGTGCAAGAAACAAATTATTTATTATTGGGTTTGTGCAACTTTTTTTCTTTTTATAATTAAAATTATTATGATCATTATGACTGCAAGAATCATGTTTTCTATAAATTATAATATCATTTAATTTAAGTTTGTTTTTTTTTCATTTTATTCTGCATTTACCACACCTTCAGAATCGATTACCTCCAAGCATGTATTTATGCGATAAGAATCGATTAACGCATTAGTAGTCGAACTTTATTATAATAGAGATAAAATTGGTAAAATTAGTATTAGAGAAAGCAGCTGACAGACTCCAGAGATGAACAGAGATAGAAATGTCAGGGAACGGGAAACAGCTGTAGTTGAAGTTGGAAGAAGAATCATCAGGTAAAATATCAAGGAACATTTTGTAAGTTTTCTTAGGAGGGCCAGTAAAGCTTAAAACTACTAGAGTAAGATATTTATAATTAGGTATAAGGCAAATTACAAAGTACAGTTCAATTGTAGATTGAAATATACTATAAATAAATATATATATATATATATATATATATATATATATATATATATATATATATATATAAAGTATAAGGGTCTCCTTCTGGTCCAGTGGTTAACGCATTGGATTCTCGTGTGGGAGATGGTGGGTTCGAGTATCGTCTGCAGAAGAAGTCTTTCTCGTTTCAGGGCCCGCTGAGAAAATCACCTGCTATACCAGGGATGTCGGCGCTAATGGCCCAGAAGTAGGGTGCCGTCATAAATAAATAAATGGGTAAAATAAGGTAAGAATTATAAGGAAAGGAGGCTGGTTTACAATCTAGTCAGCTTGATATCATATATATATATATATATATATATATATATATATATATATATATATATATATATCAGAAGTAATGCACCATCCGACATTCAGTTCCAATAGGGAAGAAGTGGTACATAAATTTTGGGAGACATGAAAAATTTCAATTTATAAAATCCAGGTAATTCTAAACATTCATTCCCTAAAAAAGATGTTTACGAGCATTTGTAAATGTTTGTCGACTGAATACAAATTAAAAAAAAAAAAAAAAAAAAAAAACCCAAAAGCTTCTGAGATTCGTTTCCCTTCTGCCTGCCTTGTTTAATTTCAACAAACAGAGGCTGTTTAAACATAATAAAAAGCTAAGTTTAAACAAAGGCTCGTGATAATTGTAAAAAACACAACGAATTGTTAAGAATTGTAATTAACATCCCCTAGTAGGATTAATTAGGAAGGAATGTAAACAAATTTATCTTGAAGCAAGTAGCGGACCGGATCGCATTTCTGGATAAACAAAGAGTTTTTTTCTATTTTCCTTTCAATTCTAAATCTCGGAAAGGAGATTTTTCTTCTCCGCGGATTAATTGGAATCAGAAAATCTTGTGTTTATCTACTGGATTTCTCGTCTACTCAAATTCTAAGCTCATTTACACACAATCTAAGTGTGTAAATTGCTCCTCCTGTCATCGCAATATTTCGCCGGATTCTTCTCCGGCTTCTTCAAGCAGTCATTCATCCTTGCTGGTCGGTAAGGGAATGAGTCCGTCCTTGGTCTGGGCTCCCTTTATACGCCTTGGACGGAGATTGTGCGAGCCAATAAGTTTGGGGGGCTGTGGGCCAATGGGGAGTCGACTGTCTCCGTCCGCTTCTTCGGTTGTCCGTTCGGGGCGCTGATGGTCTTGTGTGGGTGGCTTGACTTCTATCCTCTTCATGATGGGCCGCCATGTGTTGGAAAGGATGAGTCCATCTTCTCTATTGAAATTGGCCGGATACTTCTGGATTTCAATCGCCTCCCTGATTTGTCTTCTAGTCAGTGCGTCTTCTTTTGCTAAGGTCTTGGCTTGATCAAAGAGGATTTGCTTGGGGCACTCTTCTCCGTATGTTGCCACTGCAGAGTATTTCGTGCGTCCCAGCCTGTAGTCAGCAGCGTGCTGTCCAATCCGGGTGGCTACCTTCTTCCCTGTCTGTCCTATATACACCTTCCCACAGTCGCACGGTAGAAGGTATACACCCTGGTCTTGTAGCCGCTGCTTATCCTTGCTTTTGCTCAGCCAATCCCCAATCTTGATTAGCGGTTTGTAGGCGACCTCTATTTCATGTTTCCTGAACAATCTGCCTAGCTGTTGTTGATTCCCTTACCGACCAGCAAGGATGAATGACTGCTTGAAGAAGCCGGAGAGGAATCCGGCGAAATATCGCGATGACAGGAGGAGCAAGACCGCTGGAGACAGATGCCGAATGAACAACACATTTAATTCCCAGCGAAGTAGCTTAAAAAACAACATATATATATATATATATATATATATATATATATATATATATATATATACATATAACCTGGCGAGGTTCAGTAATACAGCACTCTACTGATATGCTGGAGAACCTGAGTTCAAATCCCGAGCATAGTACTAAAGAATTTCATCTTCCAGTTTCTTCGTTCGTGGGTTGAATTCGGCCTCACTTACCGTCCCTATACCAACCCATCCTTTAAATAATTTATAATCGGGTGGCTGCGAAGGGGAAACTGAGGCGTCCGGAGCATAGTACTGACCACACTATCCCCCAAATGTGCCTTATGGTCATGAATCAGATACCTCTATAGTATTTGGCTCTTTTGGTTTCCTACCTGTAACAAGTATCATCAAAGTCTTAAGTCAGAGATAGAATCTACAAGAGGTTCTCCGAAATATCAGGAGCATAGCAACAATTCCGCTGGGAAACAAACGGAAATAATTTATCCCAGCGATGCTTTTTAAAAAATATGCTGGTAAATATATATATATATATATATATATATATATATATATATATATATATATATATATGTGTGTGTGCGTGTGTGTATGTGTCTGATAGAGCAACATTTTGCAATTTTGGCTAGAACAGTTCATAATCAGCATGGGTGGAAACTCAACAAATACTGCGGAATCATTGGCTCTGAAATTGTCGGACCACACATTTTGCCTAATATTGTCTCGAGGACGATCTCTATATATACATATATATATATATATATATATATATATATATATATATATATATATATATGTATATATGTATATATATATATATATATATATATATATATATATATATAGATAGATAGATAGATAGATAGATAGATAGATAGATAGATAGATAGATAGATATAAAAGGAGACCCGGTGGCCGTGAGTGTGTTGACATCACCCCTATTCTGGCTAGAAAAGGTGACCTATAGATAGCACGTCCTAAAAGTATAATCGACATTAAAATTTATATATATATATATATATATATATATATATATATATATATACATACATACATATATATATATATATATATATATATATATATATACACTCATATCTGTATGTATCACCACATTTATTAAAATAAATATTTTAAATATTTTCTAAGGCATCAAATGCACGTGAAAGGATAGTCCGAAAATCTATGGAATTTGTGAAACATCACCAGAATTTCAATAGAGAAGGTTGTTACCTATAGATTGAATATTCCATAGATATAGTTACTGTGATTATTGTTGAGTACTTCAATTGTAGGTATTAGTTTTTAGATAACAGGTTACCAGCCGTTTGTACAAAGTCAGGACTCATGTATTTAATTTATTTTTTAAATAAAAGCCAGCCTTGTTAATGGGAATCGAACCATCAATAGAGCTGGAATAGAGTGCTCATGCCTTATCTCTTAATTCTATCTGGCCTCCTTAAATATCAGGCTGTACCGTACGAAATGTCAGTTTTGGACTTGCCGATTTCCTTCAAATGTCTTGAAACTGTCGTGGCTCCTACTCCGAGTTCTTTGGAATATTCCCTAGTGCTTTTTGAGGGACAAGCTTCAACCCTTTCTTTCAGGTGGCCATTGTCAAGCTTCGTTTCTGGCCTTCCTCGCTCCTCGTTGTCAAGGTCAAAATTTCCACTTCGAACCTGGAAACCCACCGGTAAACAGTTCGATCATTCGCCGTTCCCTCCCCGAACGCCGTGTTAATGTTCATACACGCCTCAGCAGCGCTATGACCGAGCTTAAATTCATAACGAAAAATAATACGGATTTCCGTTGAAGACATAATTTAAGTTTTATTTTTTTCTCAGAGGATCGTTCTCACAACACAGTACGCAAGTTACTGATTAAATAATAGGAATAAAAGAGGTTTAATTCTATATGAATAACAATGATGTTTGTAAATAATGAAATAAAAAAGGGAAAGGATTAAATCGCAAAGTAAACAAAAATGACATTTCATACGGTACAGCCTGATATTTATAATTAAATTTCCGTAAGAGAACAGACTCGATCCAAACTCAGAAGTTATCCAGGAAGCTACTGCCGCCAGAAACCTGGCTTATAAAGACCAGATTCTGAACACTCCTATGGTCTCTATCTGGAGCAGAGTAGGATAGATGGATGGATTGGGTGTTTAAGGGCAGAAAACATCTAGGTCCTCACCGCCCTCAAGTGTAATGTTAGAGAGTCGTGTATATGTCGTGAAAGGGTTAGTAATTTGTGTTTAGGACAGTGCATGACAATGAACTGTTTTTTTTTTGATAACTTGTATTCAATTTTCGGTTTTAACTAATATCATTGCTTACGACTAACTTACTAGGTAATGGAACTATTTCTACTAAAAGTAATACTAATATACACTATAGCACTATCAATACAAATAATATACTACATAACAAATAATAGACTACATAACCATATTAATATTTACATATTTATTTTTCCCCCTCTTGTATAGTTTTTTATTTATTTATTTTTTATATTTTTTATTTATTTTTTTTATTTATTTATTTATTTTTATTTTTTATTTATTATTTTTTTTTGTTTATTTTTTCCTTTATGTATAATTTTATTTGTTATATTTTTAATACATATATATTTTTTTATGTATATATTTTTTTTTTCCTCTTTTGTAATTTTTTATATATCATTTTTTTTTTTTTTTAGTAAAACACTAACTAACTAATACAAACTAAGTAACTAATAAAAACTAAACATAACTAATACAACTATTTGTACTAAAAATAATGCTAATGTAAGCAATATTAATACTAAAACTATACTACATAACAAAATTTATAATAATGCCAATTCTAAATTAAACTAGCACACGTATATACACAAACGCCCACGTTCATACAATCATACACCCGCATATGTACATACATACGTAACCGCACATGTGTATATACCCGTGCACGTATACATACACATATTTATTTATTATTAAATTATTATTTTATATCATGAGATATAGTTGCGCCTTTTTTAAGAATTCCACAACTAGGTCAACTGCTTTGCCATCATCCCGCAGAGCCTCTGACAAGTTCCTTGGTAAACCCAACTGCAGAGTAGGAGATTGTTAGATATATTTTTTATTCAATAATCCATTAAACACATTTTCATTGAATAAGAATTTATGCATTGATTAAATCATTCGTTCACTGATTTATTTTATGAATAACACGGTTGGCACATTATTCAATACATTTTTATTGAATAAGAATTTATGCATTGATTAAATCATTCGTCCACTGATTTATTCTATGAATAACAGGGTTGGCACATTATTCAATACATTTTTATTGAATAAGAATTTATGCATTGATTAAATCATTCGTCCACTGATTTATTCTATGAATAACAGGGTTGGCTCATTATTCAATACATTTTTATTGAATAAGAATTTATTCTTTGATTAAATCATTCATCCACTGATTTATTCTATGAATAACAGGGTTGGCTCATTATTCAATACATTTTTATTGAATAAGAATTTATTCATTGATTAAATCATTCGTCCACTGATTTATTCTATGAATAACAGGGTTGGCTCATTATTCAATACATTTTTATTGAATAAGAATTTATGCATTGATTAAATCATTCGTCCACTGATTTATTCTATGAATAACAGGGTTAGCTCGTTATTAATACATTTTTATTGAATAAGAATTTATTCATTGATTAAATCATTCGTCCACTGATTTATTCTATGAATAACAGGGTTGGCACATTATTCAATACATTTTTATTGAATAAGAATTTATGCATTGATTAAATCATTCGTCCACTGATTTATTCTATGAATAACAGGGTTGGCTCATTATTCAATACATTTTTATTGAATAAGAATTTATTCATTGATTAAATCATTCATCCACTGATTTATTCTATGAATAACAGGGTTGGCTCATTATTCAATACATTTTTATTGAATAAGAATTTATGCATTGATTAAATCATTCGTCCACTGATTTATTCTATGAATAACAGGGTTGGCTCATTATTCAATACATTTTTATTGAATAAGCATTTATGCATTGATTAAATCATTCATCCACTGATTTATTCTATGAATAACAGGGTTTGCTCCTTATTCAATGCATTTTTATTGAATAAGAATTTATGCATTGATTAAATCATTCACCCACTGATTTATTCTATGAATAACAGGGTTGGCTCATTATTCAATACATTTTTATTGAATAAGAATTTATGCATTGATTAAATCATTCATCTACTGATTTATTCTATGAATAACAGGGTTGGCTCGTTATTAATACATTTTTATTGAATAAGAATTTATTCATTGATTAAATCATTCGTCCACTGATTTATTTTATGAATAACAGGGTTGGCTCATTATTCAATACATTTTCATAGAATAAGAATTTATTCATTGATTAAATCATTCATCCACTGATTTATTCTATGAATAACAGGGTTGGCTCGTTATTAATACATTTTTATTGAATAAGAATTTATGCATTGATTAAATCATTCATCCACTGATTTATTCTATGAATAACAGGGTTGGCTCGTTATTAATACATTTTTATTGAATAAGAATTTATTCATTGATTAAATCATTCATCCACTGATTTATTCTATGAATAACAGGGTTTGCTCCTTATTCAATGCATTTTTATTGAATAAGAATTTACGCATTGATTAAATCATTCATCCACTGATTTATTCTATGAATAACAGGGTTGGCTCGTTATTAATACATTTTTATTGAATAAGAATTTATGCATTGATTAAATCATTCATCCACTGATTTATTCTATGAATAACAGGGTTGGCTCGTTATTAATACATTTTTATTGAATAAGCATTTATTCATTGATTAAATCATTCATCCACTGATTTATTCTATGAATAACAGGGTTGGCTCGTTATTAATACATTTTTATTGAATAAGAATTTATGCATTGATTAAATCATTCGTCCACTGATTTATTCTATGAATAACAGGGTTGGCTCGTTATTAATACATTTTTATTGAATAAGCATTTATTCATTGATTAAATCATTCATCCACTGATTTATTCTATGAATAACAGGGTTGGCTCGTTATTAATACATTTTTATTGACTAAGAATTTATTCATTGATTAAATCATTCGTCCACTGATTTATTCTATGAATAACAGGGTTGGCTCGTTATTAATACATTTTTATTGACTAAGAATTTATTCATTGATTAAATCATTCATCCACTGATTTATTTTATGAATAACAGGGTTGGCTCGTTATTAATACATTTTTATTGAATAAGAATTTATGCATTGATTAAATCATTCGTCCACTGATTTATTCTATGAATAACAGGGTTGGCTCGTTATTAATACATTTTTATTGAATAAGAATTTATGCATTGATTAAATCATTCGTCCACTGATTTATTCTATGAATAACAGGGTTGGCTCGTTATTAATACATTTTTATTGAATAAGAATTTATGCATTGATTAAATCATTCGTCCACTGATTTATTCTATGAATAACAGGGTTGGCTCGTTATTAATACATTTTTATTGAATAAGCATTTATTCATTGATTAAATCATTCATCCACTGATTTATTCTATGAATAACAGGGTTGGCTCGTTATTAATACATTTTTATTGAATAAGAATTTATGCATTGATTAAATCATTCGTCCACTGATTTATTCTATGAATAACAGGGTTGGCTCGTTATTAATACATTTTTATTGAATAAGCATTTATTCATTGATTAAATCATTCATCCACTGATTTATTCTATGAATAACAGGGTTGGCTCGTTATTAATACATTTTTATTGAATAAGAATTTATGCATTGATTAAATCATTCGTCCACTGATTTATTCTATGAATAACAGGGTTGGCTCGTTATTAATACATTTTTATTGAATAAGCATTTATTCATTGATTAAATCATTCATCCACTGATTTATTTTATGAATAACAGGGTTGGCTCGTTATTAATACATTTTTATTGAATAAGAATTTATGCATTGATTAAATCATTCGTCCACTGATTTATTCTATGAATAACAGGGTTGGCTCGTTATTAATACATTTTTATTGACTAAGAATTTATTCATTGATTAAATCATTCGTCCACTGATTTATTCTATGAATAACAGGGTTGGCTCGTTATTAATACATTTTTATTGAATAAGAATTTATGCATTGATTAAATCATTCGTCCACTGATTTATTGTATGAATAACAGGGTTGGCTTATTATTCAATACACTTTTATTGAATAAGAATTTATTCATTGATTAAATCATTCATCCACTGATTTATTCTATGAATAACAGGGTTGGCTCATTATTCAAT
Organism: Gonocerus acuteangulatus; assembly: GCA_946811695.1. Taxonomy (NCBI): domain Eukaryota; kingdom Metazoa; phylum Arthropoda; class Insecta; order Hemiptera; family Coreidae; genus Gonocerus; species Gonocerus acuteangulatus. Next base: position 79,339,802 of record OX328130.1, on the reverse strand, counting down.
ACATTTTTATTGAATAAGAATTTATTCATTGATTAAATCATTCATCTACTGATTTATTCTATGAATAACAGGGTTGGCTCGTTATTAATACATTTTTATTGAATAAGAATTTATGCATTGATTAAATCATTCATCCACTGATTTATTCTATGAATAACAGGGTTGGCTCATTATTCAATACATTTTTATTGAATAAGAATTTATTCATTGATTAAATCATTCATCTACTGATTTATTCTATGAATAACAGGGTTGGCTCGTTATTAATACATTTTTATTGAATAAGAATTTATGCATTGATTAAATCATTCGTCCACTGATTTATTCTATGAATAACAGGGTTGGCTCATTATTCAATACATTTTTATTGACTAAGAATTTATTCATTGACTGATTTTTTTTTTTTTTATTTAATGAATAATTAATTATCTTTCATTCTTCATTCATTGTTTTTATACATTTAAATAATGTGGTACATTGAACAACAAACTGAGATTCTTTAAGTTCATTAAACAATATCACGGAGGAACAGACTTCTGGAGAAGATCTGCCTTCTTCTCCAGAAGTCTGTTCCCCCGCCGGTATTGTATAATGGATAACCTCAAGATCAGTGTTGGGCAAAAATCATTGAGAATAATGAAGAATGAATAAATCTCTTATTTCATTCATTATTCAGGCAATTCTATGAATAACCCAACTTTTTATTTATTATTGAATGAAAATGTTATTCAATGAAAGTTATTTATTCGAATGAAACAATTTTTTGGATGAAATTGATTTATTTGACTGAAATTTTTCGTTAAATACAAGTGATTTATTTTAACAATCTTTTCTAATAAAAATGACTAAGTTCATTAAAGTTTTTCTTACTTTTTATGAAAATTATTTATTTTAGTGATATTGTTTAATGAACTTAAAGAATCTCAGTTTGTTGTTCAATGTACCACATTATTTAAATGTATAAAAACAATGAATGAAGAATGAAAGATAATTAATTATTCATTAAATAAAAAAAAAATCAGTCAATGAATAAATTCTTATTCAATAAAAAGGTATTGAATAATGAGCTAACCCTATTATTCATAAAGTAAATCAGTGGATGAATGATTTAATCAATGCATAAATTCTTATTCAATAAAAATGTATTGAATAACGAGCCAAAACGTCGGGCGTGGTCAACACCTGAATGGGTGACCGACCACGTGCTGTTGGCATTAGAAAAGGGTGGCAACCTGTAGATAGCCCGGCGCTAATGGCCAAGATGTAGATGCGCCGTTAAAAAAAATAAAATAAATAAAAAAAAAAAAATAAAAAATAACGAGCTAACCCTGTTATTCATAAAATAAATCAGTGGATGAATGATTTAATCAATGCATAAATTCTTATTCAATAAAAATGTATTAATAACGAGCCAACTCTGTTATTCATAGAATAAATCAGTGGATGAATGATTTAATCTATGCATAAATTCTTATTCAATAACAATGTATTAATAACGAGCCAACTCTGTTATTCATAGAATAAATCAGTGGATGAATGATTTAATCAATGCATAAATTCTTATTCAATAAAAATGTATTAATAACGAGCCAACTCTGTTATTCATAGAATAAATCAGTGGATGAATGATTTAATCTATGCATAAATTCTTATTCAATAACAATGTATTAATAACGAGCCATTCCTGGAGCCATTCCATAATAGCGATTCCTGGAGGATAAGCCCTGGAGAAAAGTGGGCAAACTCTGGATATGTGCTGGGTTTAATATTTGAGGAGTAAAGGAGAGATATGAACCAGCCTTCAGACCATTGTTGAGTCTAGATCTTGGCTCGTTATTGTGCAAACACCAGCATATACTCGGCAAAGGACAGGATCAGCTTTAGACCTGAGGGATGCATTATAGACGATGCGTCTCTGTGTATAGTTGCTGCTTATAAGTCATATCATCATTATACCGTATATATGCACAATATTCTAGCCATTGTTCATAGAATACATAATGTATGCGTTTCATGGATTAGCGCTATTGACATAGTAACTGCATTGCGCATATCTGAAATAGCACAAAACTATCATCCATTCGTTCTTTAGCTTCTGGGAATCTGGCTGTCAAAATTCGGTCAAAATAAATAAAAATAATTATACTAAAAATAGAATTAACAAAATAAATAAATAAAGGTAAAATTTTTAAATTTCAACAGAGAGCCCATTGACTCAAGGGAGCACCTCATACGTCGCTCCAGATCTGTATTGCTGCAAGGGAGCACCTCATCCGTCGCATCAGATCTGTATTGCTGCAAGGGAGCACCTCATCCGTCGCATCAGATCTGTATTGCTGCAAGGGAGCACCTCATCCGTCGCATCAGATCTGTATTGCTGCAAGGGAGCACCTCATCCGTCGCATCAGATGGGCCGGGGAACAGATTACAGCAGAGCAATGCACAAATGCCATCCAGTCTGTCAAGGTGTGTTATGATGTCTGTATTGCTGCAAGGGAGCACCTCATCCGTCGCATCAGATCTGTATTGCTGCAAGGGAGCACCTCATCCGTCGCATCAGATCTGTATTGCTGCAAGGGAGCACCTCATCCGTCGCATCAGATGGGCCGGGGAACAGATTACAGCAGAGCAATGCACAAATAGAGAGCCCATGGGCTCAAGGGAGTACCTCATCCGTCGCATCAGATCTGTATTGCTGCAAGGGAGCACCTCATCCGTCGCATCAGATCTGTATTGCTGCAAGGGAGCACCTCATCCATCGCATCAGATGGGCCGGGGAACAGATTACAGCAGAGCAATGCACAAATAGAGAGCCCATGGGCTCAAGGGAGCACCTCATCCGTCGCATCAGATCTGTATTACTGCAAGGGAGCACCTCATCCATCGCATCAGATGGGCCGGGGAACAGATTACAGCAGAGCAATGCACAAATAGAGAGCCCATGGGCTCAAGGGAGTTCCTCATCCATCGCATCAGATGGGCCTGGGAACAGATTACAGCAGAGCAATGCACGAATGCCATCCAGTCTGTCAAGGTGTGTTATGATGTCTGTATTGCTGCAAGGGGCCAAACCTTTCAACATAATTTAGCTATTCTAAATTATGTTGAACATGCAGCTTTACATGGGATCATTTAATTTTTTTTAGGTATCATTCGGGGGGGGGGGAGTAAAAAGGAGGGGGGATAAAGCATATACTTTTAATGATTCTTATATAGGCATTACGAAAGAATGCCTGTTCACAATTGTATTATAGTTTTCTGGGTTTTTTTCTCCGAAACGAATCGAAAACAAGAAAAATACCTAAGGACTTTCTTTCTTTTTTCATCCTGCATCGATTCCCGAAGTTTGACCGTTTATTTTCGGGACACCCTGTATAATAGTTAATTGGTCCTTTGAATTGATCAAAGAAATTGTGGAAAGGTAACAAGACATAAATTTACATGTCGAATGTGACCCGCTGTAACAAGGACCGATTCTTGACGTGCTGATGCTGTAAGCCTGTGTATTTGGTACACATTTCCCTGAAGAAGCACCAAAATAGCATGAAACATGTAGGGAAATTAATCAAGAAACAAGTGAAGTATAAATTCATGTATTATGGACCTTCCAGCTATTCTAATGCAATTAACATTTGTCCCAGATCCAAACCTAGAATTCTCTCTGACACCTAATTCGGTCTTTCGACGCCATCCTGTTATAAACAACAACCTCCTGTAAGGAATACAACAGCAGTAATAGTAGTTTACCTAAACACCACCTGTTGATTGAGGCGCATGCAAACAGCATCAGGGACTTCTTGCAATTATCCATCGAGAGTCGTACACTATTATAGTGCAACCTAGCATTCTAGAATAGCCACAATCTACAAACATATTACCAAATAGTATTTATATCAGTTTGAAGAAGGATATAATCTTGGACGGTAGTGTTTAGAATAACAATAGAACAAAAACATAACGAAATAACAATAATCTCAATTACTTATTCACAAAAATCTAAATGACACAATAATTTCTCATTTTCTGCTTTTAATTATAAGTGTTTCTTTTGATAGCTAACAATTTGCATTTTATTACAGGAGGGAAGGAATATGAAGAACTATGAGTCAAGCCGACCTTAGCGAGTCTACAGCCCAGACCGGATGTAGGCGTCTAGAACAGCTTTTCAAACAACAAAACAAAATCATTTTTTTGTTAACAAGAAGAAAATTATAAAATAAAATTTAGATATGATAGTAAATAACATTTAATTAAGACTTCTTCACATTATCTAAAAATCGAGAATATATATATATATATATATATATATATATATCCAATTTATTGTTGAGCTTTAACGAACACAGATGTACGCAACAGCATAGATATAATAATGATCTATTAAAGACTTATTAAACTGTAAATTCTCAATAAACAATTTAATTTATTTATTTTCAAAAGCAAAACTATCTAGTCTTAACTAATATAATTAAGATATAACAAAGGCTTGGAAGAATGGAAATTCTCTCAAGAAAATGATAATACTCACAAGATGAAACATTTTCCTTTTCTTCGTTGACGTTTACTAAGACATCACAAATATTTGCCGAGTAATTTCACAAGGGAGCTTGGATGTGGAATTTAAATATGCAAACAGATCAATAGAACCGAATCCTGGGTCTCTCTTCTCGGACAGATATTTCTTACAATCATAGGACAGAGTCTAATCTTCATTCTTCAACGTCTCCCAATCACAAAAACACACACACATATATATATATATATATATATATATATATATTGTTGGCTCCACTTGTCGCTCACTAATGACATTTTCACCATATATTTCTACTAGTTTCCGAAATGTTGAAGCAACATTATATATATATATATATATATATATAATGTTGCTTCAACATTTCGGAAACTAGTAGAAATATATGGTGAAAATGTCATTAGTGAGCGACAAGTGGAGCGGTGGTTTGAACGATTCCGAGCGACAAACCGTAAGCTTGAAGACGAGCCTCGTACAGGTCTAGCAACAGAGCTTGACGACCAACTCCTGCAGGATACTGTAGAAGAAAATCCTGTTGTAACAGTAGAAGAGCTAGCAGAAAACCTTGGATCCACACATTCTACAGTCCACCGACATAAACCACAAGCTTGAAGACGAGCCTCGTACAGGTCTAGCAACAGAGCTTGACGACCAACTCCTGCAGGCTACTGTAAAAGAAAATCCTGTTGTAACAGTAGAAGAGCTAGCAGAAAACCTTGGATCCACACATTCTACAGTCCACCGTCATAAACCGCAAGCTTGAAGACGAGCCTCGTACAGGTCTAGCAACAGAGCTTGACGACCAACTCCTGCAGGCTACTGTAGAAGAAAATCCTGTTGTAACAGTAGAAGAGCTAGCAGAAAACCTTGGATCCACACATTCTACAGTCCACCGACATAAACCGCAAGCTTGAAGACGAGCCTCGTACAGGTCTAGCAACAGAGCTTGACAACCAACTCCTGCAGGCTACTGTAGAAGAAAATCCTGTTGTAACAGTAGAAGAGCTAGCAGAAAAACTAGGATCCACACATTCTACAGTCCACCGACATTACTAATAGGATCACCTGATACATACAATCGAACGTGTTTTAAATCATTTTCCAATTACTAGTGTTAATCAGATGCCTTTGTATGTTTGTATTGAACTATCATCTGATAATATACATTATTGAACAATGTAAATATTAGATTTACAGCAAATGCCATAAATTAAAGTGAAAAAAACAAGCATGAAGTGTAAAAGAATAATGATACAATAGGAATAAATATAGAAAATAATTGGAATTGAGCTCCAGCGAGAAAGACCACCAACAGTTCTTGAGCTGATACAATCAGCCATTAATACACAAGATAATTATTGTATTTTGTATTGTTATAATTATTAGCAGAAGCTGTTGGTCATTTTCGATGATGACAACACTAATAGTTCTAGTTTTTAGCTCCTTACGAAGCGCAAGAAGGGAGAGAAACATGAAAAGCAGCATTAAGCTATTTAAGAGAAGATACAATTCTGTTTTAGCACTTTCCTCCGAAGGAAAGTAGCTATTGAGGTTGGACTCATGACGGACCTTTTGAAAAATGTCTTCAAATCTTTATCGATCCTACCTAGTAGACACATTGAAAATGACCCCCCTTAAAATTTATATATATATGTATATATATATATATATATAAATATATATATATATGCATATATATATATATATATATATATATATATATATATATATATATATATATGCGTGTGTCTGTTAACACGATAGCGGACAGAGTTTTTGTTTTTTCTTCATGAAACTTGGTATATAGCATTCAATTAGCAAACGATTGGACGAGTTCGTTAACCACCAAAATCGGTCCACCGGAAGGGGGGGTTTACCCCGAGCCCAAAACACTAATTTGACCATGCCAGCCGTAATAATTGTTATATTTCAACGAAACTTGGTTTTCTTAGTGGTAATATAGAGAGAAAAGTGAGATGTAAAAATAAACTAAATCGGTTCATTAGGAGGGGGGGTTTTCTCCGGACCCACAATACCAATTCGCTACTACCAGCCATGATTTTTGGTATATTTCGACGAAACTCGGTATTCGTAGTGGTAATCTACAGGTAAATATGTGTTGTAAAAATAAACTAAATCGGTTCATTAGGAGGGGGGGGTTACTCCGGACCCACAATACCAATTCGCCACTACCAGCCGTGATTTTTGGTATATTTCGACGAAACTCGGTATTCGTAGTGGTAATCTACAGGTAAATATGTGTTGTAAAAACGAACTAAATCGGTTCATTAGGAGGGGGGGGGGGGTTTACTCCGGACCCACAATACCAATTCGCCACTACCAGCCGTGATTTTTGGTATATTTCGACGAAACTCGGTATTCGTAGTGGTAATCTACAGGTAAATATTTGTTGTAAAAATAAACTAAATCGGTTCATTAGGAGGGGGGGGGGGTTACTCCGGACCCACAATACCAATTCGCCACTACCAGCCGTGATTTTTGGTATATTTCGACGAAACTCGGTATTCGTAGTGGTAATCCACAGGTAAATATGTGTTGTAAAAATAAACGAAATCAGTTTATTAGGAGGGGGGGTTTACACCGGACCCAAATTACAAATATACTCATACCGGTCGTAATTTCTGCTGTATTGTAACGAAACGCGGTACACGTCGAATGTAACTCATGAGAAAGACGTTTTGTAAAAATGATCTAAATCGGTCTATCGGAAAGGGGGGGTTTACTTTGTAATATATTTCAATAGAATAGCCCGCCAGACGTAGGTTCGCAAGGCCGCCGCAAGGGGCGCTTTCTACCACTGAAGAGGGAGAGAAATTATTCTGGAAAGCATAATACTACCCAAATTCTGAGGAAAGTGCTTAGTTATGCAGCTCCTGCGTGACGGACTTTTTTACTATTCACATTTCGCCTTATATAAGTGTATTTATATAAGGCGTATGAATGTATATCCAAAATGTGTGTGCATCAGTATTTCCTAGCATAGCATTGAGGGGGGGGGGGTGCTGGGCTACCGTGCTAATATGCAGTTAGTAACTTCAATGCTAATTTCTGCATATTTAAGGCCGAGAAAATTGAATTATTTTAAAAATAAATGAATTAAACATGAATTAATTTGCGCTTACGTTTCATTATAATTTTAAATTATTCAGAATTTTATCTTCTTAATTTCAGTTAAAATTATATTTTTACTACTAATAAATAATAAAGTCTATTCTAAAGCTTTTTCAAGATGGTTTATTAACTGTTGCACCTTCCGTAAACCATTCAAGGTTTTACACACACACACACACACACACACACATATATATATATATATATATATATATATATATATATATATGTATATATGTTACAAGAAAGTGTCTACTGGCGTTCGCGCATGCGCAGGGGAGTTCGCGCATGCGCAGTTGCGTTGACGCATATTGACGTGGCCATGTACGATAAAGAAGACTATATGTTATACAGTACATATTACATAGGATTGTCGGGTGGAGCTAAAGCATATTTATGTTCCTGAATTTGAGCAGAAGGTTCTAAACGAATTTTTTTGTTTAATTTTTATTTAAATCTTTCTCTATATAATGTATAAATTCAATACAAAAATAATTCAATGGAAGTGTATATATTATATGTGAATTTAGCATTTCTTCTTAAAGAGTTTCAGCATATAGAAAGGAGCTATAAAACCACAAAGATGACGGAGTTCCCTTTATAGGTCGATTCTTGCTTCAGAAAGGTTTTTATCGGGTCCTTTGATGTATTTAATGATGCCGATAATAGACTAAAGGAATTTCTATTTCATCTTTGGCCGACAAAGAGCTCTAGGTATCGCTAAAACCCGAACATTACATTTCAGGGCAGAAAGCACTTTCATGGATGTAACAATGACAAAACTATTTCCAAAACACAACTTACTTATATGTATTGATTTTTTTACTATATATTTTATTTATTTACAGAAATATTACAGTCTACAATTATATGTATTATGCAATTTGATATAGGTAGCTTGACCACACCTCAGGTGCCACCAGTTGTCAACCGAATACCTTCCTTGTTAGGAAGGATTCTAGGATGACCTGGAGTTAACCTTACGCCCTCCAACCACACCCTGCTACTAGCAGGGAGGATTGGAGGCGGGTGAGACGTGGCCTGTGATATCACAAGCAGAGAAAATATCCATCGATATCACTGTCAATTAATATAATTTCACTGATTTTTCACTCCATGACACTTCACTGCCTAAGTAGATCCCGGTGCCACTTCCTATTAAGACGTCTTGGTGGAGAGGACGGATGATTGGTGCTGGATAAGGATTGGCCTATAAGATTAGGATAATTCATCAATTTACTATGGAAGGATGAGAAGCGGATAGCGATTATATCTTGGACAGAAGGGATATTTAGGTCATTATGTAGGGTGGGGGATATTTAGGTCATTATGGAGGGTGCGATTTGTAACAAAATAAGGAGCATTGACTATGCTACGTAGGACTTTGGATTGAAATGTTTGGATTCTGTGGATGTTGGAATACTTGGCTGTCCCCCAGAGTTCTATTCCGTAAGTCCAAATAGCTTATATTTGTTAGTTGTAGACAGTTAGTTTGTTATGTACGGCTAATTGTGATGATCGGTTTAGTAGTCTGTATAGTTGTCTGAATCGTTATGAGTATTGTTTACTTATGACTTTACATAGCCTACGATTATCTCACCGATATAAAGTACTTTTATTCAGGCTACGCATAGGACTCGCCGTATTTCCTTGCCATACTTATCATACAGAAAGGAATGGCCGGTTGTTGACAATGCAATACAACTGTAAACTGTAAACCTGTATACTGAATCACTGTAGAAAACGCAATAACTTAACCATTTCTCATGCTCAAGGTAATTTATACTACATTTAGGCTTTATTTATTTCATTAAACATCAATTTTATAAAGAATATATACTAGCTGTACCCGAGCGTGCCATGATACACCTACTATCTGCCTATGACGCTCCCCGTATTAATGTATACCCAGGTACGTCAAAATCAAACGGTGTGAATTTGTTTATTTCTGTCAAGTAATTCATATAGCATCCGGCAGAAGCCAGCACCACAGCAATTCATAAAACATCCAACAGAGGCCAGCACCACAGCCTGCGAGTAGATAGCTCTTATCAACGAAAGGCCAGCGCTCCTTAGTTAGACAGTGACTGTTGATATAAAATTGAAATAAACTGCATTACATGATTATATAATGATGTAAAGTCATCCAGTCCAGGCAACGAACAGCTATAGGTGGAAATGTTTGGAACACAATTTTGGACTTCGTAACTTTGTTTGTAAAATAATTGTAGCCCTGGAAAATCTTAAGAATAATAAGGCACCCGGGTATGATGGACTCTCAGCAGAGCTTTTCAAGCAAGGAGGACCTGACTTAGTGAAATGCATGCAGGACATTTGGACGGAAGAGTCAATGCCCCGAGCCTGGAAAAAAACGCTAATTTATCCCATTCACAAAAAAGGAGATCAGCAATCCTGTGAAAACTATCGAGGAATTTCTCTCTTGCCAATTGTCTATAAAATTTTGTCTCGAATCATCTATGAACGACTCATTCCGATTGCGGAGAGAGTTATCGGGCCGTATCAAAGTGGATTTCGACAGGGAAAATCCACTACTGATCAGGTGTTTACCCTCCGCCAGATACTTGAAAGGAGCAGAGAATATAATATCACTACCCATCACCTTTTCATAGACTTCAAAAGCGCCTATGATAGCATTGATAGGGGCAAATTATATTCCGCCATGGAAGAGCTAAATATCCCCAAAAAACTGATTCGCATGTGTAAGGCAACAATGGATGGAGTAGAGTGCATGATCAGCGTGAAGGCTGGTATTAGCCAATCCTTTGTTTCTGGGAAAGGTCTGAGACAGGGTGATGCTTTGGCATGTATGCTGTTCAACCTGAACCTTGAAAAAGCTGTACGGGATTCAGGCATTCAAACCAACGGGACTATCTTCAATAGAGCTGTCCAGCTACTGGGTTTCGCAGATGATTTAGGCATAGTTGGGAGTACCCTTGCAGGCAGCATTTCAAGCTTTGGACCAAGCTGCAAGGAGGTTGGGCCTAGAAATTAATGTTTCTAAGACTAAATTTATGGCAATGGGGCAGGAAGCACAGCCAGGGGAAAATGTAAAATTTGGCTCCTACTCATTTGAGAAAGTTAAAGAATTTACATACCTTGGCTGCAATGTAAACATAGCCAATAGCATAACAGACGAGATAAAATCTAGAATTATTAAATCCACTCGCTGTATTTTTGGCCTCAGGAGTCTTCTCAGGAGTAAAGTAATAAATAGGTCAACCAAATTGCTGGTTTATAAAACCCTCATACGACCAGTGTTGACATACGGCTCAGAGACATGGACCATCTCCAAAATGGATGAGCAGGCACTCCTAATTCAAGAAAGAAGGATACTGCGATCCATTTTGGGGGGAGTATGCGATGGCCGGACATTGAGAAGAAGGACTAACCTGGAGGTGTATGAGGCTTACAAAGAAAAAAATGTTGTCCATTTCATCCGTGTGGGAAGACTCCGATGGGCTGGTCATGTTGCTCGAATGGATCCAGCAGAACTTCCAAGGAAGACAATGGAAGAAGTGCTCCATGGAAGCAGAAGACGTGGGAGGCCGAAGCTCCGATGGAAGGATGGAGTTGCACGTGACGCTAGGACCCTATTAGGCGTACAGAACTGGAGGGTTGCTGCACAAGATCGGGACAGCTGGCGGAAGCTGATTCAGGAGGCCCTGACCTAGCAATGGGTTGTGCGCCAGTTAAGTAAGTAAGTAACTTTGTTTGGGCTGGATAGGAGGTGAACATATCAAAAGTCCTCGCCCGTAGCCTTTGTGCCGGAGGGGGGGGGGGGGGGGGGAGGGGGGGTTTAGAAGGTCCCATTTTTCGGGGTTTCACTTATATCTCGGGAACCCTCCGTCCTAGCGACATGACTATTATATAACAAGGGAAAGCTGATTAAATTTCCTACAAGTTCTATTCAATAAGGTTCGTCGAGATATTTTTAGTTTTCGAAATATCCGCTCTTGAATGTCTGTCATTTTGGGGAAAAACACACTTTTTGCTCTTCTTGACCGGACAACGTTTTAACGATAAACCCAAAAACTAAATGCCGTTTACAAGGATGTAGAGCATTACATTCCCTTTAAGAATATATGTAACTTTACTATTTTATGTATTTTCCTTCAAACGTGAAAACAGTTTTAATGTTCATCGTGATATCTGGCGACAACTGACCAATGAACCTTTCAATTTCTCACCATTTCCAGTCAATGTATATTCCAAAATATAGTGAGTACTGGACGTATAAATAGCACAAATTGTTGTTGTTCACACTCAATTAGATAAGATCTTGTCCATTATGTTGGCAATGGTTTTGTTAAGACCATGTGAGTGCGTATATAACATCTTGACCATTATATTGGCAATGGTTTTGCTAAGACCATGTGAGTGCGTATATAACATCTTGACCATTATATTGGCAATGGTTTTGCTAAGACCATGTGAGTGCGTATATAACATCTTGACCATTATATTGGCAATGGTTTTGCTAAGACCAAGTGAGTGCGTATATAACATCTTGACTATTATATTGGCAATGGTTTTGCTAAGACCGTGTGAGTGCGTATATTACATCTTGTCCATTATATTGGCAATGGTTTTGTTAAGACCATGTGAGTGCGTATATAACATCTTGACCATTATATTGGCAATGGTTTTGCTAAGACCATGTGAGTGCGTATATAACATCTTGACCATTATATTGGCAATGGTTTTGCTAAGACCAAGTGAGTGCGTATATAACATCTTGACTATTATATTGGCAATGGTTTTGCTAAGACCGTGTGAGTGCGTATATTACATCTTGACCATTATATTGGCAATGGTTTTGCTAAGACCAAGTTAGTGCGTATATAACATCTTGTCCATTATATTGGCAATGGTTTTGCTAAGACCAAGTGAGTGCGTATATAACATCTTGTCCATTATATTGGCAATGGTTTTGCTAAGACCAAGTGAGTGCGTATATAACATCTTGACCATTATATTGGCAATGGTTTTGCTAAGACCAAGTGAGTGCGTATATAACATCTTGTCCATTATATTGGCAATGGTTTTGCTAAGACCAAGTGAGTGCGTATATAACATCTTGTCCATTATATTGGCAATGGTTTTGCTAAGACCAAGTGAGTGCGTATATAACATATTGACCATTATATTGGCAATGGTTTTGTTAAGACCGTGTGAGTGCGTATATAACATCTTGACCATTATATTGGCAATGGTTTTGCTAAGACCAAGTGAGTGCGTATATAACATCTTGACCATTATATTGGCAATGGTTTTGCTAAGACCAAGTGAGTGCGTATATAACATCTTGACCATTATATTGGCAATGGTTTTGCTAAGACCATGTGAGTGCGTATATAACATCTTGACCATTATATTGGCAATGGTTTTGCTAAGACCAAGTGAGTGCGTATATAACATCTTGACTATTATATTGGCAATGGTTTTGCTAAGACCGTGTGAGTGCGTATATTACATCTTGACCATTATATTGGCAATGGTTTTGCTAAGACCAAGTTAGTGCGTATATAACATCTTGTCCATTATATTGGCAATGGTTTTGCTAAGACCAAGTGAGTGCGTATATAACATCTTGTCCATTATATTGGCAATGGTTTTGCTAAGACCAAGTGAGTGCGTATATAACATCTTGACCATTATATTGGCAATGGTTTTGCTAAGACCAAGTGAGTGCGTATATAACATCTTGTCCATTATATTGGCAATGGTTTTGCTAAGACCAAGTGAGTGCGTATATAACATCTTGTCCATTATATTGGCAATGGTTTTGCTAAGACCAAGTGAGTGCGTATATAACATATTGACCATTATATTGGCAATGGTTTTGTTAAGACCGTGTGAGTGCGTATATAACATCTTGACCATTATATTGGCAATGGTTTTGCTAAGACCTAGTGAGTGCGTATATAACATCTTGACCATTATATTGGCAATGGTTTTGCTAAGACCAAGTGAGTGCGTATATAACATCTTGACCATTATATTGGCAATGGTTTTGCTAAGACCAAGTGAGTGCGTATATAACATCTTGACCATTATATTGGCAATGGTTTTGCTAAGACCATGTGAGTGCGTATATAACATCTTGTCCATTATATTGGCAATGGTTTTGCTAAGACCAAGTGAGTGCGTATATAACATCTTGTCCATTATATTGGCAATGGTTTTGCTAAGACCATGTGAGTGCGTATATAACGTTTGAAGGAAAATACATAAAATAGTAAAGTAATATATATTATTGAAGCGAATGGAATGCTCTACAACCCTATAACCGACATTTATTTTTTGGGTGCATCGTTGAAGAGATATCCGCTCGAGAATAGAAAAAAGTGTGTATTTTCCCAAAATGACAGACATTCAAGTGCGGATATTTCGAAAACAAAAGATGTCTCGAAACACTTCATTGAATAGAACTTGTAGGAAATTATATCAGCTTTCATTTGTTATAGAATGGTCATGTCGCTAGGACGCAGGGTTTCCGAGAAATAAGTGAAAACCCGAAAAATGGAACCTTCTAAACCCCCCTCCCCCCCCCGGCTCAAAGGCAACAGGTGAGTACTTTTGATATGTTGACCTCCTAACTAGCCGAAACAAAGTTATGAAGTTAAAAATTGTGTTCCAAACATTTCCATCTATAGCTCTTAGTTTCCTAGGCTGTTAGTCGCTACATTTCAGATTTCACGATGAACACTGAAATTATTTTTACGTTTGAAGTAAAATACATAAAATAGCAAAGTAATATATATTATTGAAGGGAATGCAATACTCTACAACCCTATAACCGTTATTTATTATTTTGGTACATCGTTGAAGAGTTATCCGGTCAAAACGGGGAAAACATATGAGGCGAAAGTGTTTTTCCCCAAAATGACAGACATTCAAGAGCGGATATGTCGAAAACTAAAGATATCTCGAAAATCTTTATTAAATAGATCGTGTAGGAAATTTAACCAGCTTTCATTTGTTATAGAATGGTCATGTCGCTAGGACGTAGGGTTTCCGAGATATAAGTGAAAACCTGAAAAATGGGACCTTCTAACCCCCCCCCCTAGAGTGATGTTTTTCACTCTAGAATTCCGATTTAATTATGAGGTAAGCTGAGTTCTGATAATATCTTTGGAAAGCTGATTAAATTTTACAACTACTGTAAGATTTGGCAGTCTGCAGGATTTGTTTTGGAAGGCAGCGAGTTTCGTCGCTAAACAGAAGCTTTCATTAATTTCTACTATTAATTTAACACAAACAAAAACACGGCCATTTTGGTAATCCCCTTACATTATTAGTATTAAACCAGACTCCAGAGGGAGTACATGGTAACGAGAGGACTTCCTAGCAAGGACTCAAAACCAGACTCCAGAGGGAGTAGATGGTAACGAGAGGACTTCCTAGCAAGGTAGGACTCAAAACCAGACTCCAGAGGGAGTACATGGTAACGAGAGGACTTCCTAGCAAGGACTCAAAACCAGACTCCAGAGGGAGTACATGGTAACGAGAGGACTTCCTAGCAAGGTAGGACTCAAAACCAGACTCCAGAGGGAGTACATGGTAACGAGAGGACTTCCTAGCAAGGTAGGACTCAAAACCAGACTCCAAAGGGAGTACATGGTAACGAGAGGACTTCCTAGCAAGGTAGGACTCAAAACCTTTTTTTTAGAACATTTAATTTAGCTATCATTACTGTAACATTTAGGGTAGGTGTAATATTCCCTAGCTCTTATAGTTAGCTTCTGTACAAAAAAAATCTTTTGTTTGGATGCACAAAGAATAATGTTTTTCTGTAGAAATGCCCCTGAAGAGTTGCGAAAATATGCACGAAACGTGTCGGGCCTATTCAATAAAGTAGTATGAAGACAGGAAGACGGCTTAAACGACCCCATGCCTCCTAGGATCAAAAAGAATTTATTTATATATACAGAATCCATATTGAAAGTAAACCAATCCAACGAGATACGGTATGATAAGGCTGTACGTATGAGTAGGATTTTTTTTTTTTTTTTTTTTTTTTTTTTATTAATTCTACGAACCTCTGTAGAACAATCCCTGTAGAGTTGCTGAGAAAAAGTTTCTATGAGTTAATAAATATATATCGGCGAAGCTAGTATAAGTTGGTAGGAATTTTTAAAATGGATGGTCAATTTCTCTCTTTGAATTAATGAAGAGTTAGAGCCATGTTGATTATACTATACCTCTGAGGGGGAAAGTTCTGGGATAGGAGAGTGGTGGATGGGTGGGGAAGGGGGAGAGGGAGGGGCCATATGTAGCAAATTATACCCTACTCTACTCAAGGGCTTATCTCACCTAACATATTCACATGCTACGTATATATTGTATATATACACAAACACACACAAATAAATATTTGAGCTATGTCTCTGTATATATATATATAGTGTATATATATATATATATATATATATATATATATATATATATATATATATATATATATAAAATTTAAATAAGTCTTTGGTCTCCAGCAGTTTTGTCTAGTTAGTTTTATAGTTAAACCTCTTTTCCCTCCCATTTAGTAACCATTCCCGCGCAAATACAGCAGAAAAGGCGGGAAAGACTAGATTTCATACATGAAGTGTTAATACAATCGATTCTATATAAATAGTATTCTAGTGCTCCAATTATCTAATTAATTAACAGCCAGCTATATTATCTACATAAGAAAATCATTACGAGCATAAGTACATTTAGCCAAGATGTAGGTCCGCCATACAATAAAATCAATTTTATATCACGGAAAACATTTTTGCGCAAAACTGTATAATAATATTTTCTTAATTTTTTTAATTTTTGTCAATAAATTCATAATTAATTGACACGTTAAAGATTTTCAACAGGAATTCTCTGAGGTTTAAATTCTTCCCACTCTTAATTGCATACCATCTTATGGTAATTGCATACCATCTTATGGTAATTGCATACCATCTTATGGTAATTGCATACCATCTTATGGTAATTGCATACCATCTTATGGTAATTGCATACCATCTTATGGTAATTGCATACCATCTTATGGTAATTGCATACCATCTTATGGTAATTGCATACCATCTTCACCTCGACCCTCTTTAATTATTTCATTAGTCATTTTCTTTTACACAATTTTAACGTTTCGGCCTCAGGGCCATCCTCATAAAACTAGAAGAAAAATCAGACCCAAAAAAAAACTTAAATGTGAAATAGAGGCCAAGTTCCTCCCCCCACGAAGAAACACTCCCTTCCTCAAAAATATCCCCTCCTAAACCCCCCCCCCCCCCCAAAACGCCTTACCATCCTACACTCCAAAAAAGTAGTATGAGTTGGTGTATTAAGTGCACCATATTTTCAACCAAACATATTTGCCAATACAACAGATGATACGAGAAAGAAATGTCCAAGTTCATTACTTGGAAGACCCCATAGTTACTTACTAAGAACAGTAAAGACACTTCAACTGACCTTTAAAAACAACAATAAAAATACTTATATCCAGTTACTAAAATATCACTTTCCTCAACCAGGTATATTCTTAAACTTGGCAATGTTTTATTTGTGCCGAAATTATCTTTAGAGAGAAAAATAAACATTGCCAAGTTTAAGAATATACCTGGTTGAGGAAAGTGATATTTTAGTAACTGGATATAAGTATTTTTATTGTTGTTTTTAAAGGTCAGTTGAAGTGTCTTTACTGTTCTTATTAAGTAACTATGAGGTCTTCTAGACTATGAGGGACAGCTGATAGACGATTTTGACCTAGCCTATGACACTACCCGGATAAAGACCTACCTATGTACCATGTTTGGTCAAAATCGGCAAATCGTGCGGATTTGTATAAGGAATAAACAGTTACGCAAACAGCTGATAGACGATTTTGAACTAGCCTATGACACTCCCCGGATCAAGACCGACATGTGTGTCAAATTTTGTCAAAATCGGTCAAACGGTGTGTATTTGTATGAGGAACAAACAGACAGACAGACCGCTGATAGACAATTTAACCTAGCCTATGATTCTTCCCGTATCAAGACCCATCTGTTTCCCAAGTTTGGTCAAAATCGGTCAAACGGTACGGATTTATGTAAAGAACATACAGACAGCTGTTATAAGCTTTTGACCGAGCCCATATGCGTCAAATTGTTTCTTAAAACATCAAATATAGGTTCTTCTTACCGAGACGATTCATTTGATACCCCACATCATGGGTTTCGGACGGAATGACGGGTTTCCGAAGGAAGTACAAAAGTGGCACGCCCCGGAAGCGGAGTCAAACATAAATTTTCAGGATTTTTCGATTTATTCCTTTAATAACACCTTCATATCTATCATCATGCAAAATTTCAAGTCTCTAGCATCATGGGAAGTGTCTAATAATTCTGATGAGTCAGTGAGTGAGTGAGTCCTATAAATCCCGATTTTCGTTCGCTTATATCTCAGAAACTATTCGATGTAGAATTATGAAAATTTCCAGTTTTACTCACATCAAGTAGTATAATACCTGTGTAAAATTTCATAACTTTATCTTTACCTGGTTGAAAGTTATGAGAGGGTAAAAATCAGCTATAAGATCGCCTGTAATATACACACAGTATGCTTAGGCCGGAACTTGGCCTGGCGCACTACCGTGTGCCTAGATTTCATGCATCAAATTACAATAAAAATACCCCAATTTTTGCTATGTAACTACAATAATAACCCCCCAATTAAATTTCTTAAAATTATCTTTAAAACTAATATTACTTACACTTTTCCATGGTGGAATGTTGTGGTCACATGGACTGTATTATAGCTTAAATATTGGAAACGTGTTAGTTTTTTTAGTTCTGGAATATGTTAAAAGCTTATTAATGGTGCTAGTTGAAATGTAACTAATTTTAAAGGTAGTAGCTGCAATATTGCATTGTTGACAAGCCCTTGTTGAAACAGGGTGAATGATATCTGAAAAGATTACTCAAGTTAATATTAGTTTTAAACATAATTTTAAGAAATATAATTGGGGGGTTATTATTGTAATTACATATAAAAAATATGGGGGTATTTATTAGTATCGCTACACTTCATCTGCCAAGTATACGACACCTTATTCACTTCTAAGCATTAATGTTTGAATTTCCTATGCAAATTCCATGTATTGTATTGTATCTGTAAATGTAAAGGCCATTTCCTTCATACAAAGAATATTAAAAAAGAGGTTTTCCAAATGATTAAAGTATGACTAATTAGCAATAATTTATAAATAGTATTATAATTATAATAATAATCATTATTTTCGAACGATAACCACGGATTATTCTAGTGAATAGTGAATAATAACGGTCTAAGCACAGTGCTTGAGGGACTCCCTACTTTACCTCGGTGTAACCCGAGCTAAGTCTAGGAGCTGCGCTTCGTTAAGCTCTTGGGTTACAGCTAATGGGAATAAAGGCTTGGGCTTTTTGGAGTTCTAACAACAAGAAAATCCACAATACAGCAACAGAGAAACTAATAGTTTCCTTTCAATTTATCATTCACTAGCTAAATACCCGTGCTTCATCACGGCCAGTTAGTAGTTATTTTATTACATTAAATAATGTATCAGTAATATTAAGGCTACTATAAAATTTTGTGCAGTTTATTATTGCACGGTTCCTGTCATACTGTATGTTATTCATCAATTGATAAGTAATCAAAATATAATCTTTCTTGACACTGTGGCGCTCCGGCCCAGTGTCAAAAAACGGATAATCTAGAGATAACCCGTTATCTATAGGTTATCAGTAACAGGAGTTTAACCAGTACAGGTTAAAATTCCTGGTCAATAATAAATGATAATAATAATAAACATCAAAATTCATCACTGTCAACATACACTTATTTAAAAAAAATTAATCTTCATGATCGTTTGAAACAATTTACGATTATATATATATATATATATATATATATATATATATATATATATATATATATATATATACTCTCGTAACTTGTATGCATGTATTTTTTCACTTGTTTTAATAAGGCCTTATAGGTAACAAAATTGCTTCATCACTTCTTTTAAACCATTATATTCATGCCGACTAGTTTCTGGCAAGTTGGCCTCTCATCAGAGACAAACATTTCTGGTCATGGCTGGTGATTGTTCATATTAGATTTTAGAAAAACTTTTAATTTATTTTTTGTTTGTTTTTGATGATGTAAATAAATGACGACTACTTTGTATAAGAAATGTTTGTCTCTGATGAGAGGCCAAGTTGCCAGAAACTAGTCGACATGAATAAAATGGTTTAAATGAAGTTTTGAAGCAATTTTGTGACCTATAAGGCCTTTATTAAAAGAAGAGGATATATATATATATATATATATATATATATATATATATATATATGTGTGTGTGTGTGTGTGTGTGCGTCTGTGTGTGAGTGTGTGTATATCGTTTCCGGTACTTCACCTTCTGGTGTATATATATATATATATATATATATATATATATATATATATATATATATATATATATATATATATATATATATATATATATATATATATATATTTCAGTTAATCATATGTTTTTTAATAATAATAAAATAATTAAATTTTATCTTCATCATTGTTTTTCTTTAATATTTCTAAAGAAGGTGTAATGAAAGTTTGTGAGTGTATTTGTACTGATGATTGTATGTAATGTATAAATAACACCCCCCCCCTCGTGTTGTATTGATGTATTCCCCCTCTTGGATGGATATCCATGGCCTCCTTTAGAACCTATAATATCTGTATCTCTCTGTTAGCTTTAGGAAGTCATCCGGATAACGGAGTCTGGATATTCCAAGCCAATATTCATATCCGAATTCATCTTGAGAAATCTGAGAGAAGTCTGAATTTTCCTTCGAACTCTAAGAATAAATAGTAAGGTGTGTTGGGGAAAAGGAAACCCATACTTTAACACTGAGAAATAATGTAAGAAATAATGTATGAACGATTGCTTTCGCCTGAAATATCAACACGAGTCAAAAAGCAGTAATAAGATTAATAAATACAAACAAACATACAGGTAACAATAAACTCCACTTGAGGAGTTAATATATTCAACCTCTTGAGCCTATCTCTACATAGAATATCTTTAGTTACACCTATATATATATATATATATATATATATATATATATATATATATATATATATACATATATATATATATATATATATATGTGTGTGTGTGTGTGTGTGTGTGTGTGTGTGTAACAGTACCCATATATTTTAATATTATGTGACTGTAGTAGTTTCATTATGTATTATTTTGTAATGAAAAATAGTCTTACATTTTTTAAATTTTATTTTAAAGATATTTTTTGCATATTATCAAGTATTCAAATTGACTTATGTAGGTTAATTGGTAGTAGTGATGGAGGATTCTGGAATTGGAATCTAAATGAAATAGGAATTTCGTAGGTAATTGTAAGTAATGGTGAAATCGACCCGTATCGAGGATCGATCCATTTCCAACATCTCAACTTGCCAAATTTTTTTGTGGATCGATATTTTCATTTCGATTCTAATCAATTTATATTCAAGAATCTCCCATGACTAAGAGGAAAAGGCAAGGTCAAGCTATAAAAGAGAAGATGACAAACGTTATTAATAAAAACGTCCGTAATTTTTTTTTAATATCTGCATTGAAATGTATCGCTTATTGACATCCAATGATGCGCTTTTGCAAAGACTCGATATAGTAAATAAGTAAAAGTCAAGAAAGGGAGGGGAATATTACAGAAGCAACCAGATCCAACAGGATATACAATTATTTGAAAACATTGAAAACTGAAAGCCGAACATGAACCTTTTGAACTGCACTCTGTTTAATAAAATTAAATTCATTCCAAGGTTTTTCCTCTTTGCCCCTTCATGCTAATAGAACCTTCGGAGTTTTACTCCAGTTTATACCATACTGCAGCGGTGTTCCAGACTCTCATGCCGTCATGGGGGTTAGCTTTGCCCCTTCATGCTAATAGAACCTTCGGAGTTTTACTGCAGTTTATACCATACTGCAGCGGTGTTCCAGACTCCCATGCCGTCATGGGGGTTAGCTTTGCTCGGTATAGGAAAACGGATGCATGTCCTCTTGTGAACCATTATCCGACCTTTTGGACTTACGGACTCGAAATCTGGGGAACAACTAAAACTTCTAACATACCGAGAATACAGGCATCAAATTTGTAATCAAACTTAACTCATGTACTTAAAAGTCCGTCACGCAGGAGCTGCATAACTAAGGACTTTCCTCAGAATTGTGTAGGGTCGCGTGCATTCCTGAATAATTTGATTGAAATGACCTAGATAGATAAATAAAATAAAAACATAAATTGTTCTGCTCCTTTGCATTTGTTATGAGCAGCCGTTTCAATTATTAATTTTGTAATTAATTTCCTTCCAGAGTTTTGTGTATGCGTGGTACTACACTAGGTAATAAATACACAAAGCTTCACATTTCATCTATTGATCTTGATGAGTTTCGAGAACCTACGTTTGGCGGAAGAATTCAATTCAAACATAGTACAAAGTAACACCCCCCCCCCCATTTCATTTTCACAACAAAGTTTTTTTTTTCTTATTAGATAGCCAGGACGTATACATGGTTTCGTAACAATACAACAAAAATTACGACCGCTATAAGAAAATTAGTAATTTCTGTCCGAAGTAACCCCCCCCCCTTTCTAGTCGTAGGCCTACCCAGCCTTGTTAATGTGTACCTGTAAGGGGGGGAAATCAGGCGGCCGGAGCTTGGTACTGACCAGACTACCTCCCTCCGGGTCTCGTGGCCTATTACGAGACAAAACAATGTATATATCGTCGATACAAAAGCAAACTAACGAATATGAAAAAATGCATCTTTCATTGTCCATGTTTAATAATTTCTGCTGGACTTATTTACGGCAAATTCTTCAATCTGACTTCACTCTATTAAAGGGAAAGTATTCCACTATCAAAAGGTCAAATCTTCCGAATATTTGACTGTCCAAAAAAAAGTTATGAATAAATACTTTTCCACTCTGAAAAGTGGTGATATTCATATTCGTTAGTTTGCTTTTGTATCGACGATATATCAATAAATTGAATAATAATGTTTTCTCACCTTGGAGATTTTCTCGGAAATAATCACATACCTGTAACAAAAAAAAATACCAAACATTAATTCAAATAACTCACATTTGTTGAAACAATAACATTTTATTAGTTTAGTTTAAATTAATTGAATAAAATCTGAAATGATTCGCCAGCTCCCACTAAAGCTATCACATTCCTTACATATCTATACTACTGTATTTTCCGCACCACCTACTTCCCACTCCTATGGAAATTCTCTATTATCATCCTTTCCCTAAACCTGGAAAACAGTAATTAAATGGGCGTATATAAGAGGGGGGGGAGCCTGAGGAGGCTGCAGCCCCTCTCCGAAATCTCAAAAAAAGGTATACCCCCCCCCCCCTTATCATAGTATCCATTTGTCAAGTGAGTTTATTTTTCGGCACAACGCATGCCATTTTTGGCACATGTTCGTCTTCATTCATCGCGAGTGGAGTCATGGGTGTCTGTAAAGGGGGGGGGGCTGCAGCCCCCTCACGAAATGTCGATTTTGTCGGTAAAAATATGCCATAAAACCCTTAAAAATAAATTAAATAAGACCATTTTGGTTGGCTAACTATTGTTGGCTAACTATTCCAAGATCTAGATTGTTAGTATTACAAATCCCCCCGAAATGCTCCCAGCCCCCCCCCCCCCGAAATAATTTTCTCTATACGCCGATGAGTAATTCTAGAATATTATTGAATAATATCTATCCAAAACCTATAGATATAGGGATGTCAATGTCTGCTTGAATTAATCCCCATATATCAAGGAAATGATATAATGAAGGTTTTAGAAGATATTAAATCTGCAAGATGACATCTATTCAATCTTCCGATATCTCATCAACCTGACGTTTTTAGAGTTTCCATTATGGTATAACCTTGTACGAACATGGCTGAGGTTTTGTAGTCGGTGGAGCTGGACGGAGCTCGGTAGGTCCCATTCAACATTCATGGGGGGGGCAAACATGGGGGGGGGGGGCAAACTAGATCCTGTTCTAGTGTTGTTGTTCTTTAGAAAGATTATTAAACTAGTGAGAAAAGCTGTTTTCCGCAAAGAATCAACAGAATGATTTAGTTTTTATATTAAAGTATTGAAGTATTAGCACTTTCCTCCGAAGGAAAGTAGCTATTGAGGTTGGACTCATGACGGAATTTTTGAAAAATTTCTTCAAATCTTTATCGATCCTACCTAGTAGACACCGAAATATATATATATATATGTCTGTTAACACGATAGCGGCCAGAGTTTTTGTTTTTTCGTCACGAAACTTGGTATATAGCATTCAATTAGCCAACGATTGAACGAGTTCGTTAACCAACAAAATCGGTCCACCGGAAGGGGGGGTTTCCCCGAACCCAAAACACTAATTTGACCATTTCAGCCGTAATATTTGTTATATTTCAACGAAACTTGGTATTCGTAGTGGTAATATAGAGAGAAAAGTGAGATATAAAAATTAACTAATTCGGTTCATAAGGAGGGGGGGTTTGCTCCGGACCGACAATACCAATTCGCCACTACCAGCCGTGATTTTTGGTGTATTTCGACGAAACTCGGTATTCATAGTGGTAATCTACAGGTAAATATGTGTTGTAAAAATAAACTAAATCGGTTCATTAGGAGGGGGGATTTACTCCAGACCCACAATACCAATTCGCCACTACCAACCGTGATTTTTGGTATATTTCGACGAAACTCGGCATTCGTAGTGGTAATCTACAGTTAAATATGTCTTGTAAAAATAAACTAAATCGGTTCATTAGGAGGAGGGGTTTACTCCGGACCCAAATTCCTAATATACTCATACTGGTCGTAATTTCTGCTGTATTGTAACGAAACGCGGTATACGTCGTGGGTAACTCATGAGAAAGAAGTGTTGTAAAAATGAGCTGAATCGGTCAATCGGAAAGCGGGGGTTTACTTTCTAATATATTTCAAAAGAAAAGCCAGCCAGATATAGGTTCACAAAGGCGCCGCAAGGAGCGCTAGAGGGACTGTATCCGGTTCCTGCGTTAGATCAAAATAAGATAATATGAGGTTTTTTGTATTTATTACGTAGTGTAGTAGGTACCATGTGCAAACATAACTCTGGAAGGAAATTAATAATTTATCAGTTACTCATTACAAAATTAAAAGAGAACTATTCATGTTTATGCAAGGGTACCCATATTTTTCTAACCCATCTATTTCTAACAACAGAAAAAATCGGTCCTTATTTTACATATCCTGTTTTACCAGAAGTTTTGAAGTTTTTCTATGTGATGCAGTACCACCACCGCCCACCCAAATCAATGCCAAGATAATATTAAAAGCCCAACTCTCGGGAACTCCTTCGTGTTAGCGAGATTCTGTTCTAATAACCAGAGGCATGGAATTGAAACAGTTCTTTTTTTTGATTTTATCTTTCGTAACCAATTTAAACACCTACTCTAAGGAAATCTCAAAGAAAATGAAGATTTTAGGTGCCAAAATGCACAGGGAACAAACAGAATATTAATGGGGCATTACTCATTCCGTCGTGGAAACTTTCGCACTAGGAAAACACTATTACACACATGTTTCTTATTTAATTACTTTTTATAATCATTTTACTTTTAAATCCAATTTTAAAAAAAAATACAACACAAAAGTACGTTGTAAAGAAGGGAACCAGCTATTTTTTAAATAACTATTTTAACCAGCAATTCTCGAAATCCTTAAATCAAAATTTGCATTGAAAGGTTTTACTAGTATATTTAGTAAGCATTCAAATAGATCTTCTGCATTTACCAGTCTTCCCCTACGCGTTTCGAGGTATTTACGAATATATATGAAAAACCTTAGAAAAATCTAGTTTTTTCCACTTTTCTCAAAAATATTTATAGATATATCCTTCTAAAATCTAGAACGCGAAGAGACTTTATATATATATATATATATATATATATATATATATATATATATATATATATATATATGGGGCGAGGTTAGCTCATTGGTAGAGCACTCGACTAATGAACTGGAGGACCAGGTTCAAAACCCGAGCGCGCACTAAAGATTTTTTCTTCTAGTGCTGCCGTTCGAGGGTTGGATTTGGGGACCCAGATCGTCCCTAGGCTCACCCAGCCTTTAATTAAGTTAATTAATAATTTGTACCTTGGGTGCTAATGACTCTAGCAGTCGAAGCAGCCATGAGGAAAATCAGGCGGCCGGAGCATAGTGTTGACCACACTATCTCCCTAGTGTGCCGTACGTTCAAGAATCAGATACCTCTACAGTATCTGCCCCTCTGGGCCCTTGTGGCCTGTTACGGGACTGATTTATATATATATATATATATATATATATATGTCTACTGGACGGTCGAAAATGGACAGTATAGCCAATAGTGTGAGAGGGACGATGATCGTGAGTTGTAAAGGGTATGCTAGTGGTATCGATATTTATTATGGGGTATGTATATATATATATGCAGCTTATCTGGCCTTTGCAGATGACCTCGTCTTGGCTACTTCTTCGGTTGCTGGCATGCGGTTTGCTCTCTCTCGAGTGGAGGCTTCAATTTCCAAGTTTGGGATGGAGCTTAGCCCGAGTAAGTGCAGGGCCCTCTCTCTGATGCCGGCTCCCATGACGCACAAGATTAAGGTGATCGAGGATGCTATGTTCTATATCGGCGGAGCTCCTGTTGAGTAGATGAGGTATCTCGATTCAGTAATGTATCTAGGTGTGGTGCACAAAAACCATGGAGCAGTGGGGCCTGAGGTGGGTCTGGATGTTGCACTACAAAGAATTGAACATGCACCTCTTAAGCCACAACAGAAGTTAATAACTCTTAGGAATCACCTTCTTCCGCGGTATCTGCTTGGTATGGTGCTTGGAGGTTCCTCTCGTCAGACGCTTAGCAAGTTTGATATAAAGACCAGAGCTGCTGTTAGGAGATGGCTGAAACTCCCCAGAGATGTGCCTTGGGGATATTTCCATGCGTCCTGTGGAAGTGGGGGATTAGGCGTATTCTGTATGAGCCTACTCGTTCCAGTTCTGACACTGGGGCGACTTCTTAGGTTGGAGAGCTCTGGATTGGCCGAGGCGAGGGCTGCTTTTTCTTCAATACCTGTCAACAGAAGGATACGAGATGCAAGGGAGTCTCTCGCCAGGCAGGGCTTAAGCGAAGATGCATGGTTCCCTCAGAGGAGAAAGGATTGGTGGGCTAAGAAGCTCTATACCTCTAATGATGGAGCTGGGCTCAGGGAGTCCCACGCAAGTAAAGCCTCTTCCTATTGCTTGCACAGGGGATCGGAATTCCTAACTGG
This sequence comes from Gonocerus acuteangulatus, assembly GCA_946811695.1. Lineage (NCBI taxonomy): Eukaryota > Metazoa > Arthropoda > Insecta > Hemiptera > Coreidae > Gonocerus > Gonocerus acuteangulatus. The sequence goes on along the minus strand of OX328130.1, from coordinate 79,312,709 downwards.
CTGGGATTTCGTCCAGTTTGTCCGAACTCACATCAATGCCTTACCTACAACTGTTAGATGCACAAGAGGAAGGCGAGAGGGTCGGGTACTTCGTTGCAGGGCTGGTTGCTTAGAGAATGAAACTGGTACTCATGCTGTCCAAAAGTGCAATGTTTCACATGGAGGCCGATGCTTGAGGCATGATTCCGAGGTTGGAGTACTGGGGGATACCCTTGCAAAGAAGGGTTACGAAGTCCACATTGAGACAACTTTGAGAGCTGGAGGTGGCCGCTGGAAACCCGACATTATTGCGGCTAAGGATGGAAGAGTCACAATAGTGGACGCTCAAATAGTTAATGCATCTCCTGATCTAGGCTCGGCTCATCGTGAGAAATGCAGGAAGTACAGTGCTCTTGACGTCCGCTTGGCAGTAGGCCGTATGTTTGGTGTGCCTCTCACTCATGTGAATGTCACATCCTGCACAATCAGCTGGACGGGAGTCTGGTGCGGAGCCTCTGCGAGGAGTCTTAAAGATCTTGGCGTCTCTACAACTTGCCTTAGGAAAATCACCGCACGAGTTTTGTAAGGATCTAGTGCCATCTTCGGCAGATGGAGGGCTCTCTTATCAGCGCATGGCCGTTGATATGGAGACATTATTGTATAGTGAAGGCGATAACTGTACTACGTTAGTAGTAATACAAGATGCTCACTAAAATGATAAATTTATCAAATTAGACTGATAATTGAGTATTAGTTAATTAGCCGGTAGTTATTTCATCTTGAGTATTTAGTTTGTATAATTGATTGCTCATTTTTTAAACATGAATATATTGAATTTTTATTTATACAACTTTGTATAGGTTATTTTACTGTATATATTTATCTATTTATTTAATATTAGTATAAATTCTTCTTTTTCTCTTATATGTATTTACTTATTTTTCTTTATCTTTCAAGTGCAGTACTGAGCCAAACAATCTACTTACTAAGGAGTTGCAGTTAAATTGAAACTCCAGTGGTTATTTAGGTTTTTCTTTGTTTACATGTATTACTTCTGAATTATGCATGTGTTCTACTCATATATGTATTTACTTAGTTTTATAAAGACAACTGCTCTGTGTGATCGTAGCATGAGTAATTTTTATTGTCTTTAGGTTACTATTTAGGCCCAGCGCACACGGTGAGACTGTTTTGCAACTCCAGTTGCAAACTAGTTGCACGCGCAACTGTTTTGCGACCTCGGCAATGTATTTCAATGGACAGGTGCACACGACGCAACTGGTTTTGCCGATTTCAAACTAACCTGAAACCAAACATATGTTAAGGCCCATCGCACACGATGCAACTCGTTTGCAACTCCAGTTGCACGCGCAACTGTTTTGCGACCTCGGCAATGTATTTCAATGGACAGGCGCACACGACGCAACTGGTTTTTGCCGATTTCAAACTAACCTGAAACCAAACATATGTTAAGGCCCATCGCATACGATGCAACTCGTTTGCAACTCCAGTTGCACGCGCAACTGTTTTGCGACCTCGGCAATGTATTTCAATGGACAGGCCCACACGACGCAACTTGTTTTGCCGATTTCAAACCAGTCACATGCAACGCAACTGCAACCGCGGGCCCACGGTTGCATTTGAGTTGTACGAGACTTTCGTCGGGCAGCCTTGCATCCTATCGATATTTGTGGTTGCTTAGTTACATGAAGGTTCATTTATTACATATGTTATTCAGCTATGTTATCTTGGGTTATCAGTCCAGGCAACGAATGCTCGAAAACAGCTATAGGTGGAAATTTTTGGAACACAATTTTTGACGTCGTAACTTTGTTTGGGCTGGATAGGAGGTGAACATATCAAAAGTCCTCGCCCCTAGCCATTAAGCAGGGGGGGAGGGGGGGTTTAGAAGGTCCCATTTTTCGGGTTTTCACTTATATCTCGGAAACCCCGCGTCCTAGCGACATGACTACTCTATAACAAATAAAAGCTGATTAAATTTCCTACAAGCTCTATTCTATAAAGTTTTTCGAGATATCTTTAGTTTTCGAAATATCCGCTCGTGAAAGTCTGTCATTTTGGGGAAAAACACATTTTTTTCTATTTTCGACCGGATATCTCTTCAACGATGAACCCAAAAAATAAATTGCGGCTACAGGGTTGTAGGACATTCCATTCGCTTTAATAATATATATTACTTTACTATTTTATGTATTTTCCTTCAACTGTGAAAACAGTTTTAGTGTTCATCGTGATATCCTGCAACAACTGTCGACCAATGAACCGTTCAATTTCTCACCATTTCCAGTCATTGTATTGTCCAAAATATACTCCATTATGTAAGTACTGGACGTATAAATAGTACGAAATGCATAATTTTGGGCCTCTGACCAATTATTCACACTCATTTATATGACATCTTGACCATTATATTGGCAATGGTTTTGTTAAGACCAAGTGAGTGCGTATATAACGTTTGAAATAAAATACATAAAATAGTATTGTAATACATATTATTGAAGCTAATGGAATGCTCTACAACTCAATAACCGATATTTATTTTTTGGGTGCATTGGTGAAGAGATATCCGGTCGAGAATAGAAAAAAGTGTGTTTTTTCCCAAAATGACAGACTTTCACGAGCGGATATTTCGAAAACTAAAGATACCTCGAAAAACTTTATTAAATAGAACTTGTAGGACATTTAATCAGCTTTCATTTGTTATAGAGTAGTCATGTCGCTAGGACGCAGGGATTCCGAGATATAAGTGAAAAGTCGAAAAATGGGACCTTCTAAACCCCCCCTCCCCCCGGCTTAAAGGCTAGGGGCGAGGACATTTCATATATTCACCTCCTATCTAGGCCAAACAAAGTTACGAAGTCAAAAATTGTGTTCCAAAAATTTCCATCTATAACTGTTCGTTGCCTGGACTGTATGTAAAGGCAGTTTTAAGTAAAGTGTTTTGAGCCATGTAGCCAATAACAATATGTGCCATCAAGAACTTAACGTGAAGCAATTTTTGATTTAAAAACGGATGTCAGATTCGTTTTTAGCACATAAAAAAAACCCTAAAATCCAATTTTGTGAATATTACAAAAATAAAAAAAAATAAAAATTTTTAAATTTCACTAACGGGGAGGGCCCTTATAAGTTTATTAAAGATTCAAGAATCCGGCCATATTTCAAAGAATATTTACCCGATTCAAACCAAACTTGGAGGGTCGATAATCTGACACATTTCCTTCCAATCGGGGTGTTTCTACGTGTTCTGGGATTGACGTTATATGCAAAAAAGTTTACATTTTATTTTTATTTTGAGAACCATTTTTTGCAAGTACATTTTGATATAATATAATAGTCATTTATGTGATGACGGTCATTTATTGGTTAGAAGAAGGAGTCTTTCTTCTTTTTAAGGATTTCAATGAATTAAAAATGGAATTATCTCAAGAGGAGATATTGAATTTCAAAACGTCACGTTACTTTTTCCCTTACAAATTTGTAGTTTCCTTCAGACTGGGAAAAATCATTAGTTTTTGTTTTCAAAGATATTCACCACATTAAAGTTTTTTGGGGTGCTTATTTCTGCTATTATTTTTGGTCTAAAATAATGTATAATGCTAGTTTACTTGAAAACATAAACATATTTTTGAATTCATTTGACGTAATATAAATTATTGTTTAACGATTATATTTTTCTTTTAATCTAGGAACTCTATAAAACAAATGAATTGGTGAAAGAATCATGTCGATATAATTTTTTAAACTCGCTGAAAAAAGCACTCTCAACTTATTTTATTTTATTTCTCGGCTCCAAGGCGTATTGGACGGAACGCTCGGACACGTCGACTATTTTTCTGTGTAGAATCACCAGAATAAAAATAGTTCATGTAGGTGACCCCCATCGCTGTATACTCCCCTTGTGAGTCTGACATCGCTGTATACTCCCCTTGTGAGTCTGACATCGCTTTATACTCCCCTTGTGAGTCTGACATCGCTGTATACTCCCCTTGTGAGTCTGACATCGCAAGTTCTTACAAAGAAACACGTAGCTCACTAAATAAACAAACCACTTGCGAAACTGTTGGGCAATTGATTTACAACAATCCAATATACTCGCGTGTTTTGTTTTAGTTAATAAATAATTTTATATGCAACTGGTTTGCAACTCGAGTTGCAGAACAGTCGCGCCTTTTGCTGAAAAAAGTTGCAAACTGGTTTCAGACGCAACTAGTTTGCAACTCGAGTTGCAGAATAGTCTCACCGTGTGCGCCGGGCCTTATTTATATTGTATTCACTAATTAGATTGTTAAGGATTAGCTAGTTAATATAGTTTTATAGATAGGAGATAATAATTTAAGCAAGGCTTCCCAGCAAGCCAAGCAAATCTTGAGCGAAGGAGACGCTCATTTTGAATTCTTGTATCATCGGCCATTTTGTACAACAATGTTTTTTTTTTTGTGTATTCATTATGTTATAGTTTTATCTTCAAATAAAGTATTCATATATACTAAATATATATATATATATATATATATATATATATATATATATATATATATATATATATATATATATGCAGCTTGCTAAATTCGTCACCTGTAGGTCTGGAACGTAGACATTTGTCATCTGCACCTCCAAATTGTGTCATGACTTCGGCCACTATTATCAAGGTCCCTATGTAGGGAGTAAGGAAACGCGCTAAATAATAAGAAAAATATTTTCTATTTAAAGAAGATAAACCATAAATAGTAATATTTACAAAACATATCTTCATCAGCGCCTTGTGGTTCACGGAGAATAAATTGACGTTGTAAAGGGAAAGAGTATTTAGCCTGAGGTAGTTATATCGATAAGGAATGAAGGCCTCGCTAATATCGATAGTAACTGCTTTATCGACTAATTACTTTTGGCGGGAACTTCTTATCACTTTCCCCTCCCCTAAAGAATTCCCCTCCAACCCTCTCCATCTCCAGGACAGTAATAATGCCTTCAGTAACCGTTTAGTCAACGGTTCTCCATCCTTAGTATCTGCTCACCTCTATAATTAATGTCGGTGGACTGTAGAATGTGTGGATCCAAGTTTTTCTGTTAGCTCTTCTACTGTTACAACAGGATTTTCTTCTACAGTATCCTGCAGGAGTTGGTCGTCAAGCTCTGTTGCTAGACCTGTACGAGGCTCGTCTTCAAGCTTACGGTTTATGTCGGTGGACTGTAGAATGTGTGGATCCAAGTTTTTCTGCTAGCTCTTCTACTGTTACAACAGGATTTTCTTCTACAGTATCCTGCAGGAGTTGGTCGTCAAGCTCTGTTGCTAGACCTGTACGAGGCTCGTCTTCAAGCTTGTGGTTTATGTCGGTGGACTGTAGAATGTGTGGATCCAAGTTTTTCTGTTAGCTCTTAGACTGTTACAACAGGATTTTCTTCTACAGTATCCTGCAGGAGTTGGTCGTCAAGCTCTGTTGCTAGACCTGTACGAGGCTCGTCTTCAAGCTTACGGTTTATGTCGGTGGACTGTAGAATGTGTGGATCCAAGTTTTTCTGCTAGCTCTTCTACTGTTACAACAGGATTTTCTTCTACAGTATCCTGCAGGAGTTGGTCGTCAAGCTCTGTTGCTAGACCTGTACGAGGCTCGTCTTCAAGCTTACGGTTTATGTCGGTGGACTGTAGAATGTGTGGATCCAAGTTTTTCTGCTAGCTCTTCTACTGTTACAACAGGATTTCCTTCTACAGTAGCCTGCAGGAGTTGGTAGTCAAGCTCTGTTGCTAGACCTGTACGAGGCTGGTCTTTAAACTTGAGGTTCATGTCGGTGGACTGTAGAATGTGTGGATCCAAGTTTTTCTGCTAGCTCTTCTACTGTTACAACAGGATTTTCTTCTACAGTATCCTGCAGGAGTTGGTCGTCAAGCTCTGTTGCTAGACCTGTACGAGGTTCGTCTTCAAGCTTACGGTTTATGTCGGTGGACTGTAGAATGTGTGGTCCAAGTTTTTCTGCTAGCTCTTCTACTGTTACAACAGGATTTCCTTCTACAGTAGCCTGCAGGAGTTGGTTGCCAAGCTCTGTTGCTAGACCTGTACGAGGCTCGTCTTCAAGCTTACGGTTTATGTCGGTGGACTGTAGAATGTGTGGATCCAAGTTTTTCTGCTAGCTCTTCTACTGTTACAACAGGATTTCCTTCTACAGTAGCCTGCAGGAGTTGGTAGTCAAGCTCTGTTGCTAGACCTGTACGAGGCTCGTCTTCAAGCTTGAGGTTCGTCGCTCGAAATCATGCAAACCACCGCTCACTTGTCGCTCACTAATGGCATTTCCGCCATATATATCTACAAGTTTTCGATAAGTTGAAGCAAAATTTTATCCTTTATCTAATTCCCAAAGCATAATATGGCGTAAGTGGTGTCTTGGGAGATCCATTTCAAATGATATTTCAGCACAGAATAAATAAGATTCACCAACCAAAACATGATAAATAGAAGGTAGGGATTTTCAGGGTTCGGTCATTACTTCTTAATAAAACTACATTTTACAGTGAAAATGGTTTTATTGTTGCCTAAGTTTCGGCTTGAAATTCAAACCTTCATCAGGGCTGTAAAAACAAGCAGGACAGATTTAATACTAGCATATATATATATATATATATATATATATATATATATATATATATATATATGAAAAAAAACAAAACGTAAAAACAATAATAATATACAATGTGCTAGAAGAACAATGTACTATAGCAGTGCTTAGATTAGAGGTACATGAGAAGAGATATAAGAATAACAAGATGGGCTTACCAATGAGAAGATTGAGAACTATACCTCACAGATGCGGGATCATTTCTGACTGTTGATACAAGGAAACATAGGGGAAAGGAGTTGGTGAGGGGGGTGGGGGGGGTCGGACCACACGTCGGCAGAAATAAAACCATTTTCACTTGTAAAATGTAGTTTTATTAAGAAGCAATGACCGAACCCCGACAATCCTGATGGTTGACCTTGGAAACATCAACGGTCAACCATCTCCTCTATATGACCGAACCCCGACAATCCTGATGGTTGACCTTGGAAACATCAACGGTCAACCATCTCCTCTATATGACCGAACTCCGACAATCCTGATGGTTGACCTTGGAAACATCAACGGTCAACCATCTCCTCTATATGACCGAACCCCGACAATCCTGATGGTTGACCTTGGAAACATCAACGGTCAACCATCTCCTCTATATGACCGAACCCCGACAATCCTGATGGTTGACCTTAGAAACATCAACGGTCAACCATCTCCTCTCAATGATAAATATAAGTGTATTTATTGCTATCATGAACAAAAGATGTTAACAAAAATATATTGAAAAGAAGGGAACATAAACAGAGAGAATATTAAAAACCAACATTACTCATGGGATGACCTCATACATACACAATCGAAGAAAACAGAATTCTTATTAAAATATTGTCATACTTTATACTGTAAATTGATGATTTAAATTTTAACATCCACTTATACGTAACAGTTTTACACTTATTTAATAAAAATGTTAAAAAGATAAAAATGAAAAATTGTAAGTGTATACGATTATGTTAATACTTTTTATACAACCACTGTTCATAAATGTGTAGTTTTAAATAAAATTAAGGCTTAATATATCTAATATCTTTACCAATACTAAGGCGGCAATCATGCAAACAATCAAACATTTACAGGGAATTACAAGAATAAATAAACAAATAAATTAAATTAGACAATGTTTTAAAAAAATATATAATAAATAAATAAAAGAGGTCGGGGAATGATGACCTCGGAGTTTCTTGCCCTTAAGCAAAAGTAAACAAACAACAAAGAACCGTAACAGTTATCTACATATTACCACCTTGTTCTAGCAAAGATCGGGATGATACCTTTACGCTTTTGGAAAGAATAGCCATTACCACTAGCAGGAATCGAACCCACGACTTTAGGCAGGGACAGCACACGGCCATGGGCCTCTACTACTGTCATTTAAAATATTACACGTAATTGACTTTAAATCTCTGTCCAATTTTAACGGTCCACTGACCAATTTCTCTTCGTATGACAATACTTGTCACTCTACGGTTTTGAACTATATTCAGCCAATGTTCTTGCATTGCAGCACAAGTAACTTAATAGCATTTTCGACTGGATTTAAGATGCAAGATAACTATCACATTCGGGTTTTCTCTTGGTAGCACACAGGATTGTCAGGGAGGGGATGCGGATTCGAGTCACCCTTGAAGTAAGTTAATTATATTCATTTACTAATGCTCTTCACTAAAATACATTTTTAGCACGATTGCAGACGAACCGTAAACAAAACTACCGTACGCCCTTTACATTGAAAGAAGGAATTTCCTTATCAACTAACTTGTTCTGGCATAAATTATGGATAAGCTGCATACCAAAATTCGTCGGGAATTAACAAAAAATGTGACCGATGTACATATCGCACTAGTATTTCTAAACTGACAAAACTAAAAAATCGCTCTTTTTCGGTTCTGACTATGAAAGACATGGTAAATATCTCATTATCAACCATCAAAACTGTATGTACCTAGCTACAGAGCTTCTACACCAGAGGGAACATGTGTCACTCTTCCTGTCTTAATGCTATTCCATCTACATAGGCAAGAGTGTATGTACCTAGCTACAGAGCTTCTACACCAGAGGGAACTTGTGTCACTCTTCCTGTCTTAATGCTATTCCATCTACATAGGCAAGAGTGTATGTACCTAGCTTCAGAGCTTCTACACCAGAGGGAACTTGTATCACTCTTCCTGTCTTAATGCTATTCCATCTACATAGGCAAGAGTGTATGTACCTAGCTTCAGAGCTTCTACACCAGAGGGAACTTGTATCACTCTTCCTGCCTTAATGCTATTCCATCTACATAGGCAAGAGTGTATGTACCTAGCTACAGAGCTTCTACACCAGAGGGAACTTGTATCACTCTTCCTGTCTTAATGCTATTCCATCTACATAGGCAAGAGTGTATGTACCTAGCTTCAGAGCTTCTACACCAGAGGGAACTTGTGTCACTCTTCCTGTCTTAATGCTATTCCATCTACAGAGGCAAGAGTGTATGTACCTAGCTTCAGAGCTTCTACACCAGAGGGAACTTGTGTCACTCTTCCTGTCTTAATGCTATTCCATCTACATAGGCAAGAGTGTATGTACCTAGCTTCAGAGCTTCTACACCAGAGGGAACTTGTATCACTCTTCCTGTCTTAATGCTATTCCATCTACATAGGCAAGAGTGTATGTACCTAGCTTCAGAGCTTCTACACCAGAGGGAACTTGTGTCACTCTTCCTGTCTTAATGCTATTCCATCTACATAGGCAAGAGTGTATGTACCTAGCTTCAGAGCTTCTACACCAGAGGGAACTTGTGTCACTCTTCCTGTCTTAATGCTATTCCATCTACATAGGCAAGAGTGACACATTTTCAGTCGAGTTTTATTCTGAGTTGTGTCACTTTAGAAATACTAGTGCGATATGCCCATTCAAATATTAAGTAGGGCAATTTATATTGTCACGTTGTCAGCTCGGATATGAATAATATGAGGAAATTTGTCTAAAATTCCTTTCTGAATTAATGCCTAGTGTGTCCTTTGATTATATATATATATATCCATATTCAATCCATATTAAGTGATAAAAAGGTAGTTATTGACTATTTTATAAAAAATTGATATTTTTACCATCAATTACACATGGAATCAGTAGTTCAAAAACGTTTTTAAAATCTTTTTAGACTCAACCATTTGAAAATGGTAGCTATCTTTGTTTAACCGCGCATGCTGATTTTTAGCGCGATTCCTCCCTAGCTCCATAGGGAGAACCCGCTTACGAGGTTGAGCTCACGACGCAATCCGGAAGTGCCGACTAGAACCTTTCTCGTTTCAGGCCCTATAGATCACGAAAATATAGGTGGCTCAAATTTGTATATATATATGTATATATATATATATATATATATATATATATATATTTTTAGATGGAACGGCATTTTTCTCCAGCGGTGGTACTCCTCCTCACTTCTTCCCGGAATATTTCGATGGATTCATCTCCATCTTCTTCAGCCAGGTACTTGTTTCTTCCTCGGAGGAAGAAACAAGTACTTGGCTGAAGAAGATGGAGATGAATCCATCAAAATATTCCGGGAAGAAGTGAGGAGGAGTACCACCGCTGGAGAAAAATGCCGTTCCATCTAAAAATACTATCCCAGCGACGAAAAATAACATCAAACATATATATATATATATATATATATATATATATATATATAAAAATGTATATATATATATATATATATATATATATATATATATATATACATATATATGCTTGTCTGTTAACGCTCTAGCAAGCTCAAAAATGGCCCGATTTTGATGAAATTTGGTACAAAAATCTGTCTTCTAATTTGAAAGGTCAAGTTATTTAACCAGCAGAATCTGCCCACGGGAAGATAGTGATTGGGGCGAAATTCGCGCAAAAAAAATCGTAACGCTTACGTTTTTGATGCTTGCAGGTACTTGTTTTATAGGTTTTTTAACATAGCAAAACGAATGAAACAACGTTTAAGGCGATATCTGTAAAAATGGAATCAATGTTTTTGTAAGTCATTATTTTTTTGAGGGTACTTAGAATCGCGGGATTCAATTGAAATATTTTCTACATCTTGGAAATTAATCCCAACTAAGATTTTTAAATTTTGGTTATATTTGGAGTTAAGGAAGTATGCGAAAAAAATATTTTATTAATAGACATGAAAAGTTTTCGGATCTTCACACATTTTTCGTAAATATCTCGATAACGGTTGGGAAATCGTGGTAAGTGGAAGGTGACCGTTCGAATGATTACAATATTCTCTACAAAAAAGGTTCGGAAGAAATATTCGATGGAGCAACGTCAATCAGAGATATAAGCGCTTAAAACATAAAAAGTGTTTGTTTTGAACGGGTTTTTGTCTTTGTTTATCTCACTTTTTAATTGGTTGTTTTAGTGAAATTAGCATCTTAGTAAAATAAGCTAAGAAACGGTGAAAGGTATTGGTAATAAGTTTGGAGTGGCTGTGGCTGTCGTGATGGCAGTGGCTAATCATGATGGCGTATACATAAGTTTGTTTTTAATTCTCCTATCTATATATCCTTCCTCATAGCCTACAACTGAAGTTATCGTCATTTCTTATTTTATCTAAAGATTTAACCCACGACAGAATGGAATTTTATTCGCCATGAAGCACATATTTACAGTTGATTATAACAGTAAGACGAATTTGCTAGTAAAACAAAAGAAACTTAAAAGGACAACGAATTTTTGGTTCGAAATAGAGCCTTCTGTGCAGTCAGTATTGCGCTGCCCTTCGTTGACTACACATAGAACAACATTTTTGATGAAATATATAGCGCAAAAGACCGATTACATATCATTAAAGAATATCCTTCTTATCAATAGCTTAAATCAATTAAATTCCATTTTCTTCTTTCTATTAAAAGTTTGTGCAATTTAAGATATATTCGAGCTAAGACCCAAGATTAAATTTAGAATATTTATTTTCATTATATTTCTATTTAGGAGAGTATTAATGTTATGTATGATAGGTCTTTATAAGTATATAGTGTTTATTTTATTAATTATTTATTATTTTTATTCAAAAAGGGAATCTATTATTAATATTGTAATAATTACTTAGTAATAACTCAGTATTAGAAGAGAGAAGTGTATTGTTATTGTTCTGCTAGGTGTAGAATCATCAACTTGACTTTTTATATGCATAAATTGTATATATTCATATTTTAATATTGTGTATTTCTAGGTATTATAAATATATATATATATATATATATATATATATATATATATATATATTTGTGTTATTTTTTTTATGTAGCGTATAATTATTAGTCATCTATGTGGCGTCCATTAACATCTACTAACACCAAATGGGCCAGATTCCTTGGCTATACCATGTTATAAACCAATAAATATTATTCTATTCTCTATTCTATTCTATTCTATAGAGCCTTCTGTGCAGTAGTCGAAGAGTGAGTATGTTTTCAGTACATAATTGTATTGACTTATTCAGCCTTCCTCAAGAATGAGGATTAAGAATTATCCGTATTATTCAGTGTAAGTTGGCTACTGTCAGTTTCCTGTGATTTGTGATGCCTAATCTATTCCATTTCTTCGAGATGTACGTAACCGCCCTAAGATGACGCAGTTCCTGCGAGTCGGACTTTTTAGTTTATAAGCTTTTGCGGAAAACACATTTTCTCAGGAATGCTAAGTCATAGACTAATAATTGAAACATTATTCTCAGGAATGCTAAGTCATAGACTAATAATTGAAACATTATTCTCAGGAATGCTAAGTCATAGACTAATAATTGAAACATTATTCTCAGGAATGCTAAGTCATAGACTAATAATTGAAACATTATTCTCAGGAATGCTAAGTCATAGACTAATAATTGAAACATTATTCTTTTCCTTATAGTCGTCTGTATATTTCTCAGGAATGCTAAGTCATAGACTAATAATTGAAACATTATTCTTTTCCTTCTAGTCGTCTGTATATTTCATGTTTCCTTCTCTATTTTGAAGCCCAATACCTGAAAACAGTCATTGAAATCAACTGTTTGTATTTCTCAAAATGCTGTTTTTCAGGGTAATATTTTGGAATAAGGGAATGTATATCAAAGTTGATTTTTGGCACGATGATAGGAAACCTAACTAGGTAGATTGTACTAATAGTATTCTTAATCCTGATAGTTGTTACCTTATTTATTTATAAATTTTTAAACTTAAATTGTCTGTAATTTCTAAAAATTAATGTATCTCGTGGGGACTAGATGAAAATCTGGGGACTTCAAAGCCCCCCCCCGTCCTATTAGCCTTTAATAGCAACCGAAGATAGGAGGAGGATTGGGAGGGAGAGCGGGAGGGGTAAGGGAAGGGGGGTTGTGGCCCTTAAAGGGATCGTTGCGTTGGCCGAGCACCTGAATATACCGCTCCCACGTCCTTCGAGGGTTATGAGCTCTTCGAAAACTGAACGACCAAATTCTCAGTCATCACCAAAACTGAACTAAAAAGTTCGTCAGCCAGGAGCTGCATAACTAGCTCAAGAGAGCATATGGGTGCTTTTATAAACTAACAATTTAGAACTGGGTATAGTTAGCCAATTAAAACGCTATTGCGCCAAAACAAAAACAAAAAATCGGAAATAAAAATCGGGATCTTATTTAATTTATTTTTAAGGTTTTTATCACACATATTTGCCGATTTCGAGGGCGGGAGGCTACAGCCCTCCCCTTTTGTACCCTCATGAGATTCTTCTCCTCCGGCGTTATTCCTGATCATCCTCCTTGCGAGATAACATAAATTAACTATTCTTCCCAATGAAATACTGTGTAAATATTGCTAATAGTTTTCTTGGCATTGATTAGGCTATGCTGTGGTGGTACTGCACTACCGCAAAGCGCCATATTCAATATCTCTAAACAGCTGCATTACTAAGCACATACTTCAGAAGGTGGATAGTGAAAGCAAAATTCTTAAAGATTTTCCCTAAACTATCCTGCATTTTTAGTTGTGCCTTTTAGTTTTGTGTTTTATATTTCGTTGTGTTATGAAAACCTGACCCGATTATTATTTTTATTTTTATACTAGTCTCCTATACACCTTCTATTCATCACTATTAGTTAGGGCATGATACCTACTGACATTGGTTCTATGTTGGATTTATATATACACAAATTTGAACAACCGTTATGGTTTTGATCTATGAAATATGAAACGTGAAATTTTTTAGTCAGCACTTCCGTATTGCGTCATGAGATCAACCTTATAAGCGGGGTTCCTCCCTATGGAGGGAGGGAGTAACCCCGCTAAATCCAGGCCCCCTTGCCCCCTGACCTGTTTGGGAGCAGCCTTCTCCCCTCATTACGTCCAGTGTCTTATATTTTGACAGAATTTCCTTATCTCTATAGATTGTAAATGATCAATAAGTAGTTTTCAGAAAATACAAATCCTTGTGGAAATGCTGAAAAGCTAGACAAGAAGGATATTTCCCTCCGTTTGACTCGAGTCTAGAAATTGAAAGTAAAAGAAAGCAAGTCGTTTGTCATGTTTTTCTTGAAGGTGGCGTTTGAGGAAGACGGGGAGGTTTTCATGCTTTCAATGTTGTTTTCCACAAGCTGAAGGCATTATTCATCTCCCTAACTCCTGGCTGATTCTTTGTTGTTCTATTTCTTTATAGGGGGGGGGGGTTGATTTCGTGGGGATTTGTCTTCCCACGAGGGGAGTACAATATTGTAGAAATTTTACTAAAGGAAGAAATATTAACTTCCGTAAAAATATTAAAGTATTTATTTAAATTTTAGCACCTATTATACATAACAAAGATTTTGAGGTTGGGTTATTTCTAGGTTACCGCCCTTTTCTAGCCAGAATAGGGCTACATTCTTTAATACTACAGACCCACAAAAAACTACAGTAAATAAACTACCAAAATAATAGTAAGAAAGTGATATCTTTAATACTACAGACCCACAAAAAACTACAGTAAATAAACTACCAAAATAATAGTAAGAAAGTGATATCTTTAATACAGCAGACCCACAAAAAACTACAGTAAATAAACTACCAAAATAATAGTAAGAAAGTGATATCTTTAATACTACAGACCCACAAAAAACTACAGTAAATAAACTACCAAAATAATAGTAAGAAAGTGATATCTTTAATACAGCAGACCCACAAAAAACTACAGTAAATAAACTACCAAAATAATAGTAAGAAAGTGATATCTTTAATACAGCAGACCCACAAAAAACTACAGTAAATAAACTACCAAAATAATAGTAAGAAAGTGATATCTTTAATACTACAGACCCACAAAAAACTACAGTAAATAAACTACCAAAATAATAGTAAGAAAGTGATATCTTTAATACAGCAGACCCACAAAAAACTACAGTAAATAAACTACCAAAATAATAGTAAGAAAGTGATATCTTTATCCTCCAGTTCCATGAAAGGAAAACAAAATTTTAGATTTAGGTAACGTACGAGACTCTTCTTGGAAGGGCTTACACTAAATCGTATGTTCGTGTCATAAAGGTCTTGAAATGTTGACTTTTCTTGTCATCAAGCAGAATCACCTTAACCTTTCGACGGATCAGCAAAGGTTTTTTTAGGGTGCAGCGATATCTAGGCCATTATCAGCGACGAGCTATCTACATGTTACCACCCTCCAAAACATCCATTACGTAGCAGGGAATTTTCTCAACGAGACCGAGAAAAATCCCTACTGCAGGGGGGACTGGAACCCACCATCTCCCGCATGAGAATTCAAGGCGTTAGCCACTAGACCACGGGGAGAACGAATCAACTAAGTTATGCAAAATTTGTCTTGTCTTGCTTGTTCCTAATTTTTCATGAAACCTCTGCAGATATCCTTGACATCCACGGAGTATTTGTCTCGATTCCCCACTTCTCCAGTCACTTTAATAATTCCTTTTTTTTTTTTTTTTTTTTAAGGAAAAACTCCCAATATGATTTGCGTTCCTGCCAATCCCAACACATCAACAAAACTCTCTGTCCTCAGAGGAAGTAAATAATTGAGGCGTCAAAACAAGACACATCATTGAAACCAGGGCCTCCCGTGGTCTAATGGCTAGCGCCTTGGACTCATAAGCGGGAGATGGTGGGTTCGATTCCCAACCTCCGGCAGGAATTTTATCATCCCACGGCTCGCTGGAAAATTCCTCGCTGCACCCTGGATGTCGGCGCTAATGACCTAGATGTAGATGCGCCGTAAAAAAGAAAAAAAAAATTGAAACCAATTTGTTGAGGAAACACCAAAAACTGAACAAGTCTTATGTTTAATATCACTTGTATAATTTTCTTTAAAGTTGTTAGTGTCAAAAAGAATGTTTTTGAGGAATTTGAGAAGATTATCTGTTATGTTATCTATTTTGAAGGAATTTCTATTTTTAATTTGTCTTACTTAGTTTTAGAAGTTGCTGATATATGTCTTATTTTGAAGCCAACTTTTCACTTCAACATTAATAAACAGCATGATCTATTGAGCTTTGAAAATCTTTTTCTTTGTCAGTACATAGATGACATTTTGAACTTTTAAAATCAACTGTTATCTCAAAATCGTAAAAATAGTGATGTGTCTTGTTTTGATTCTAGAATTGTACCAGGAATCAAACCAAACAAGAATGAAATATCTCCAAAAAGCTTGGGCTTTGTAAGAAGCTTGAAAGGGAAAACAGGCTCTGAATGGAAGAGAGATCTAAGAAAAGCCTGGAGCCTGGAGCTGGAGCCGGGAGCTGGGAGCTGGGAGCTGGATAAAGCCAGCTCCTAACGACCTCCTGGAGAATCCATGATATATCTTCTCCAGGCCATTAGTATATCCTTGTCTACCCCTACTCCAATATGGATATCATACACTATATACCATATAACATCAATTTTTCACGGATTGTTCGCTGGACATGTTCTGTAGGATCCTTCATATGTCTCTTTCATGATATTAGTATATCCTTGTCTACCCCTACTCCAGTATGGATATCATACACTATATACCATATAACATCAATTTTTCACGGATTGTTCGCTGGACATGTTCTGTAGGATCCTTCATATGTCTCTTCCATGATATTAGTATATCCTTGTCTACCCCTACTCCAGTATGGATATCATACACTATATACCATATAACATCAATTTTTCACGGATTGTTCGCTGGACATGTTCTGTAGGATCCTTCATATGTCTCTTCCATGATATTAGTATATCCTTGTCTACCCCTACTCCAGTATGGATATCATACACTATATACCATATAACATCAATTTTTCACGGATTGTTCGCTGGACATGTTCTGGAGGATCCTTAATATGTCTCTTCCATGATACTAGTATATCCTTGTCTACCCCTACTCCAGTTGTGACATCATACACTAGATACCATATAACATAACATTTTTCACGGATTGTTCACTGGACATGTTCTGGAGGATCCTTCATATGTCTCTTCCATGATATTAGTAGACCCTGCGTCCCTGGTGGAGGGGGAACTACGTCATCCAGGCCTCCCCCACCCTGCATCCCTGGTGGAGGGGGAACTACGTCATCCAGGCCTCCCCCACCCTGCATCCCTGGTGGAGGGGGAACTACGTCATCCAGGCCTCCCCCACCCTGCATCCCTGGTGGAGGGGGAACTACGTCATCCAGGCCTCCCCACCCTGCATCCCTGACGGAGGGGGAACTACGTCATCCAGGCCTCCCCCACCCTGCATCCCTGGTGGAGGGGGAACTACGTCATCCAGGCCTCCCCCACCCTGCATCCCTGGTGGAGGGGGAACTACGTCATCCAGGCCTTCCCACCCTGCGTCCCTGGTGGAGGGGGAACTACGTCATCCAGGCCTCCCCCACCCTGCATCCCTGGTGGAGGGGGAACTACGTCATCCAGGCCTCCCCACCCTGCATCCCTGACGGAGGGGGAACTACGTCATCCAGGCCTCCCCCACCCTGCATCCCTGGTGGAGGGGGAACTACGTCATCCAGGCCTCCCCCACCCTGCATCCCTGGTGGAGGGGGAACTACGTCATCCAGGCCTCCCCCACCCTGCATCCCTGGTGGAGGGGGAACTACGTCATCCAGGCCTCCCCCACCCTGCATCCCTGACGGAGGGGGAAATGTTCCCGCTCTCTTTTAATACACTCTTCACTCTCCTTGTTTTGTTTAATATTTATTTCATTTACTACCCATTATAGATTTATTAAATAAATATTTCAAAATAATGTAAAAAATGTATTAGTCACAAACATTTATAATTTATTAAAACAATCATTTGTAATGTAATTTAGTTATATTTTATGTTCTATAATATCAATGGCCTTTAATCTTGTTTGTGTCCTACTTGTTCAGAAGAGCAAATGGCCTTTAATCTTGTTTGTATCCTACTTGTTCATAAGAGCAAATTGCCCCGTAGCGGGCTCTGAACGATCAAATGAATAAATAAAAAAATAAATAATTTAATTTATTTGTTCTAACCTGTTTTTTCTTTAATTCTGTTCATCACCTGGGAGGGGAAAGCAACCCTTCTCTCCTGGATCATCAGGTGACGCAGCGGTACTTCTATTATAACAGTTTACCTCTACAACATAATTTTTTTCGGATTTTTCAGGGAAGATCTTTCACTTAGGAGATTCAAAAGAATTCTTTTTTAAATTTGCGTCACACAGGAGCTGCGTAACTTAGTACTTTCCTCACAATTTGGGCAGTGTAGATTTCTTTCCTAAATAATTTGCTTAAAATATCCTATATAAATAAAATAAAAATTTGAATAGTCCTGCCCCTTTACATGGTACTACACTTGTACAGGCTAGGTAATTCAATCTATAAAATGAATTGAATATTACTCTAAACCTGAAAATAGCTTAGGGTGGTTCTATAAATAAATGGAAGTGGACTGTATTTTTATTGAAACTAATTGAAATATATTGAAAACAAGAATTTACATGGGTTGAGCTTAATGGTGGGGGTGGATGTGATGGTTGTTGGACTCCCATAATCGGGTTTGGAAATTGTAGTTTGTTACTGGCCGGCCCTCCCTCCCTCTTCCCTCGTCAGGATAGTTTTCTTCTCCTACTCACTCATAATGGAACTGAACGAGCGTAAGAAGGAATAAAATAGTCTTTTTCTTCATAGATTTTCTTGAATAGATTGTCTTTCACTTTATGCACTGCACTTTCTTCTTTTTCTTCTTGAGTTCTCCCTCAATTGTTTTCACGTCACACCATATGATTTGTATCGTGATTTAGATCGGTTCAGGTGGATATGTGATCTCTGAACAAGACTACTTAATAAATACACAAAAACTTCATATTTTTGCCTTTTGATCTGACACAGGAAGAGTACCCCTAGTGGTAGAAAGCGATCCTAGCGGCAGTTTTGCTAACCTACGTCTGGCGGACTAATACTATTGAAACATTGTAAGAAGTAAACCCCCCTTTCCTATACACGGATTTAGTTCATTTTTACAACATTTCTTTCCCATCAGGGACCCTCGACTTATACCGCATTTCGTTACAATACAGCAGAAATTACGACCGGTATGATTCTATTAGTAATTTGGGTCCGGAGGAGCCCCCCAATCCTCCTAATGAACCGATTTAGTTTATTTTTGCAACCCATTTTTCTATCTTCATAGCCTCTCATATATATATATATATATATATATATATATATATATATATATATATATATATATATATATAAAGGAATTTGGTTGAGGATATTGAATAAGTCCTTGGAAGACAGTAAGAAAGTATTTGGGCGTGTTGTATGGAAAGAGAACTGACGTCCTACCTTCAGATTAGCATAGAGTTCATGATTTATCTCCCAGGCTGTTCCATTACTTCTTCCACATCCTCAGTCTGTTGTGGGATATCTAGAAGCTTTAACAGGAAGGGAATCAATGCTTGGGAAATAGAGGGAATTATAAAGGAGAGGAATAATAGGCAGGCAAAAAACTAACTTACACGGAATTTGCCGATGGGTCTTTGAAGAAAATAGAACCTCACATTGTCCAAGAGCCGGTAACCACAAGTTTCATGAAGTGTCTTATGCACCTTGAGATTTTGCTATATTGCATCCTTTGGGCAGATAAGAAGGTATATATGTGTTGGCTAGACTTACCGTGGAACACCAGGTACTCCGCATAGGGGAAAGGTGCAATACGATATTGCCCAAAAAGAGTTTTATTCAGAAGCCACTATCCCCCCCCCCCATCCTGGCTAGAAAAGGGTGGTAACCTATAGATGACCCGTCCTAAAATTCTGAGTAAATCATAATGGACTTTAAAAATTAAATAAAAAAAAATAAATTAGAAAACATATTCAAACTTTAAATAAAAGTGACAAATTTTTTCTGGATTAGCACTTTTATCTCATTTTGATTACGAAATAAAAATATTTAATATTCTGTCTATTTATGTGCCCTCCTTTTAACTTTATTATTATGGTTTTTTTTTACATTATTTGTTTATTATAGCATTATATGCACTTCTATTTATCATGTTTTGGTTGGTGAAAGTTATTTATTCTGTGCTGAAATTTCATTTGAAATGGATCTCCCAAGACACCACTAACGCCATGTTATTCTTTGGGAATTCGATAAAGGAGAAAACTTGTAGAAATATATGGCTAAAATGGCATTAGTGAGCGACAAGTGGAGCGGTGGTTTGAACGATTTCGAGCGACAAACCGTAAGCTTGAAGACGAGCCTCGTACAGGTTTAGCAACAGAGCTTGACGACCAACTCCTGCAGGCTACTGTAGAAGAAAATCCTGTTGTAACAGTAGAAGAGCTAGCAGAAAAACATGGATCGACACATTCTACAGTCCGCCGGCATAAACCACAAGTTTAAAGACCAGCCTCGTACAGGTCTAGCAACAGAGCTTGACTACCAACTCCTGCAGACTACTGTAGAAGAAAATCCTGTTGTAACAGTAGAAGAGCTAGCAGAAAAACATGGATCGACACATTCTACAGTCCACCGACATAAACCGCAAGCTTGAAGACGAGCCTCGTACAGGTCTAGCAACAGAGCTTGACGACCAACTCCTGCAAGCTACTGTAGAAGAAAATCCTGTTGTAACAGTAGAAGAGCTAGCAGAAAAACTTGGATCCACACATTCTACAGTCCACCGACATAAACCTCAAGATTAAAGACCAGCCTCGTACAGGTCGACAAATATAAACTTATTTAAAATAAGATTTTAACTGCCATCTTGAAACCATATTTTATATATGCTTATATTCCATTATAGAACAAGATTGTAAATACATTTTAGAGTGAACGTGTTTAATTGGTTTTATCCAATAACATATAGCACGCTATTGAAAACCAACATTACTTAAGGGATTACCTGATATATCAAAACTGTATTGAAGAAATCAACGAATTTAATGTTTTCCAAACAAATATGTTATTTTTCTAAAACCACTCTCCCTCCCCCCTTTATTGTTCTATTTTCTATATGTTCTATTTTTAAGAAGGACGTTGCGACTAGAGATATGATGAATAGAGAAAGGAAGACTGCAGACGACACTGCATTAGCAGGAACTACTCGAGATGAAATGTGTTTTCACATTGCACTAAAGAGAAATAGAATGTCCTTCCCAGTCTGGAATAGAAAAGGAGGGGACTAGCTATCCAGAGAGGGAAATGGAGTGGAAAACCAGCAGAGAGGGGAGGTAGCGGGGGTAAGAGAGGTAGGGGTGGGGGAAGGAGGTGGAGTGGGGGTAAGATAGGTAGGGGTGGGGGAAGGAGGTGGAGGGGGGAGGAGGTGGAGGGGGAAGGAGGTGGAGGGGGAAGGAGGTGGAGGGGGAAGGAGGTGGAGGGGGAAGGAGGTGGGGTGGGGGTAAAGGCTTTAGGGTTCTGATCATATCAAGGATTTGCAGGTACGGATTCTAGGGCGAGGTAGATAAACAGCAATATGAGATCAAAACCCGGGCAAGCACTGATGATTTTTATCTTCTTGTGTCGTCGTTCGATGGTTGTAATTGGGGTCCCAGACCGTCCCTAGGCTAATCCAGCCCACAGTTAATTTATTAATTCATACCTGCAAAGGCTAAATTCGGACGGTCCGAGTATACTACTGACCACCCTATCTCCCTCGTGTGCTGTATGGTCAAGAAACAGATACCTCTGCACTATCTGCTCCTTTGGGCCCTTGTGGCCTGTCACGGCCACATACTTTATAATTAACTCATAATTTTACCGCCCTTTTCTGCCAGGATAGGGCTGAAGCCTTTTCTTTTTTTAAGGAAATCCACCACCCCATAGTGCGAATCGAACCCACGACCCCTGGTACGGACTGTTATGTGTTCACGCCTTAACCCTCACGGCCATCTGTCCGTCTGTATGTTTGTTCATCCATACCCTTCGTCCGATTTTGACCAAACCTGGCACACATGTAGGTATTGATAAGATGAGTGTCATAGGCTAGCTCGAAAACGTCTAGGTCTCACAGTTCGGATATCACAAGTTCCAAACAATAAACCCAAATAGTTACAGATTTGCGTTATTAGATTTTAATATTAATTATTTGGTTTCTAATTTATTTTTGCTTTTATAAATGCAGAAAGTAGGGGTAGCATAGCACGCCGGGTAACAGCTATATATATATATATATATATATATATATATATATATATATATATATATATGTTTTGTTTTAAGTTTCTTCGCTGGGGTTGATATGATTGATTTGTGAGACGGCTTCTCTCTCCAGCAGTGTTCTTTCTCTCCTTTGCGCAATATTTCGTCGGGTTCATCTCCGACTTCTTCCGGCTGCTAAGTGTCGTCCTCGGTGGTTGTCAAGGGAATGATTTTTTCCCGGAATTTCCCTCCTTTATAGCCCTACTTCGTAGACTATGCGGGACCCCCTACACCATTGGCCCGCATAGTCTACGAAGTAGGGCTATAAAGGAGGGAAATTCCGGGAAAAAATCATTCCCTTGACAACCACCGAGGACGACACATAGCAGCCGGAAGAAGTCGGAGATGAACCCGACGAAATATTGCGCAAAGGAGAGGAAGAACACCGCTGGAGAGAGAAGCCGTCTCACAAATCAATCATATATATATATAAATATTTATTATATATATATATGTATTAATTCTTGTGACAGATGACCCGACATATATTTTCCACTTTTTCTTATTTCCTTTTCTGGCAGGGGGTCGATAAAGCAGTACACTCTTGGTTCACTATATATATATATATATATATATATATATATATATATATATGTATATATATACATATATATATATATGTATATATATATATATGTATATATATATATATATATATATATATATATATATATATATATATATGTAGTGTTCAGTAAGTTTGTTTTTAACGCTTAATCTAACTATCTAACTAAAACTTCACTCTATTTGATGTTGGTATTTGAAAGTCCTGTATTTACATGTTGTTAGATGTGTTTCTAGCAAACTAAACAGTGTACGGCAAACATCCTTTATTAAAGTTTTCATCTAATTTTAGATCTAATGTACTGAGAGTTTAGTAATGTCACAAGTTCCTAGTGTAGAATGTGTACCCCTGAAGATGCCTTTGAAAGTTGTCGAAACGAAACTCCAACAAGAAGCGAAAGCTGAATGCGAAGAGCGATAGGAGATCTGACCAGCCAATTCTAAACCTCCCACCGTTTCACCCTACCCCTGTAGTTTATCACCAGCTGTAGCTGTCTGTGCTATCGTACTCTCTATCTTCCACCTCTCAAAGAGTTCCAGCCAGACAATGCGGCTCCAAGACAATCGCAACTCGGAGAGAGGATTTTACTTCTGTCTACTCCATGGAAACCCGAAGCTGTTCCGAGTTAACTTATTGATTTTTCCGGACCAACATCTATATGAATATAATCCATTTGTATAAAAATCACGTGTCTGTCTGTTTGTCTGTTTGTTCTTTATACAAATCCATACCGTTTGACCGATTTTGACCAAACTAGGCACACAAGTAGGTCTTGATCCGGGATGTCTCGTAGACTAGATCAAAAATGTCTACCATTTGTCTTTATGTTTGTTCATTATACAAATACGCCGTTCGACCGATTTTGACCAAACCAACTTGGGTATGTCCACCATTTTCCTTTTCCGGAGATAGTTCCTTGTTGCTAACGGTATCGGGTACAATTATAGGACTCGCTAACTCCTCATTTTCCTGGGAAATGCTCGCGTCATTTATTACGCCCTGTGTTTCATTAGAACCTTGAAACCCTCGAAATACTGGCAATTCTTATCTGTCCATATTGCCCCAGTTTAAATTAAAAATAAACCTTTATATTTAATTTATTTAAAAAAAAAATAATTTCTCTAATTTGTATTTCCCACGTTGGGCGCCAAAATTTTATCATATTAATTTATAAACGAAGTACATATGACCTACGTTGGATCGCCATAATTTTATGATTTAAATTTCTAATTTAGGGAAATTATTTATTACTAGGGTCGTAATGGGTTATAAAAATTAAGAACATTGAATTGAATTTAGAAATATAAAACGAGTCTAGCCATACGAATCTTACTACCACAAAACAATATAAAATGTACCCTATGGAACATAAATTACCTTACATCCAGAGGTGTAGCTCAAAGGTTGTCAGAGATTCAAATAAAATCCTCTTGATTTTATTAAACTTCTTAAAAACTTCTTCAAGATTTCTTTAAAGCACCAACAATCTAGACCTGCTAGCAGGAGTACATGTATCAACAATCTAGACCTGCTAGCAGGAGTACATGTATCAACAATCTAGACCTGCTAGCAGGAGTACATGTATCAACAATCTAGATCTGCTAGCAGGAGTACATGTATCAACAATCTAGACCTGCTAGCAGGAGTACATGTATCAACAATCTAGACCTGCTAGCAGGAGTACATGTATCAAACTAAACTATATGAGGAAAATAACTTGCGATCTAACCCGGCGGAGACGCCTTCTTGATTTTAGATTTAGGAAATTTTTGTAAAGTTAGCATTTTATATTACTAAGATGTAGTAAGATATTTCTTGATACATTATTAAAATTCACTTCATAATATCCCATATAGTTGGGACATCACTACCATATATATATATATATATATATATATATATATATATATATATATATATATATATATATCCGTTTACTCTCCAAGCAGGCTCATAACGATTTGATAAAATTTGGTGCAAAAATACTCGTTTTAAATTAAATGAGGCGTAACGAACTTGAGCATTTGAGGCGTAGCGGATACGAAGGGCGAACTCAACAAAGGTAGTTTTGAGGAAGGGCGAACTCAACAAAGGTAGTTTTGAGGAAGGGCGAACTCAACAAAGATAGTTTTGAGAAAGGGCGAACTGAACAAAGGTAGTTTTGAGGAAGGGCGAACTCAACAAAGGTAATTTTCAGGAAGGGCGAACTCAACAAAGGTAGTTTTGACGAAGGGCGAACTCAACAAAGGTAGTTTTGACGAAGGGCGAACTCAACAAAGGTAGTTTTGACGAAGGGCGAACTCAACAAAGGTAGTTTTGACGAAGGGCGAACTATACAAAGGTAGTTTTGAGGAAGGGCGAACTCAACAAAGGTAGTTTTGACGAAGTGCGAACTCAACAAAGGTAGTTTTGACGAAGGGCGAGCTCAACAAAGGTAGTTTTGAGAAAGGGCGAACTGAACAAAGGCAGTTTTGAGGAAGGGCGAACTCAACAAAGGTAATTTTCAGGAAGGGCGAACTCAACAAAGGTAGTTTTGACGAAGGGCGAACTCAACAAAGGTAGTTTTGACGAAGGGCGAACTCAACAAAGGTAGTTTTGACGAAGGGCGAACTATACAAAGGTAGTTTTGAGGAAGGGCGAACACAACAAAGGTAGTTTTGACGAAGGGCGAACTCAACAAAGGTATTTATGACGAAGGGCGCACTCAACAAAGGTAGTTTTGAGGAAGGGCGAACTCAACAAAGGTAGTTTTGACGAAGTGCGAACTCAACAAAGGTAGTTTTGACGAAGTGCGAACTCAACAAAGGTAGTTTTGAGGAAGGGCGAATTCAACAAAGGTAGTTTTGACGAAGGGCGAACTCAACAAAGGTAGTTTTGACGAAGGGCGAACTCAACAAAGGTAGTTTTGAGGAAGGACGAACTCAACAAAAGGTAGTTTTGACGAAGGGCGAATTCAACAAAGGTAGTTTTGACTAAGGGCGAACTCAACAAAGGTAGTTTTGACGAAGGGCGAATTCAACAAAGGTAGTTTTGGCGAAGGGCGAACTCAACAAAGGTAGTTTTGACGAAGGGCGAAGTCAACAAAGGTAGTATTGAGGAAAGGCAAACTCAACAAAGGTAGTTTTGACGAAGGGCGAACTCAACAAAGGTAGTTTTGACGAAGGGCGAACTCGACAAAGTTAGTTTTGACGAAGGGCGAACTCAACAAAGGTAGTTTTGAGGAAGGGCGAACTCAACAAAGGTAGTTTTGAGGAAAATGCGTTTGAATATTTCTTCCATAAGGGCGAACTCCACTAGAGTATATTCAAAACGTTTGTTCATTGGGGGACGTCTCATTGTTTGTTTATTAAGTAATATTAATAAACAAATTATATAGTAATTGACCAGGAATTAGTGAGAACTTGGAGTTTAGTTCGCACTTGGCATCCGCAACGCCTCAAATGGTCAAGTTCGTTACAAGGCTGAATCCGCATGCACAATATTTTCTGCGAAATTTAGAATGTTGTACGATTTATATCAGGCTTCCATGTATTATAGGTCATCAGACATGGGGAACCAAATGAAACCATTTTCACTAACTCATTTTCGATTCGGGTACTTAAAAGCTATGGATTTAGTTTACAAGTTTTCTATAAGTTTGATATCCTTCCAAGCAAATATATATAAATTTTGGCTACATTTGTAGTTGAGGAAGAAGTATGAAAAAAATATTTTATTAACATACATAAACAGTTTTAGAATTTTAGTATATTTTGCTAAAGATCACGAAAATGCTTGTGAAATCATGATAAATGAACAGTAATCTTAGGAAATCTTAATATATTTCCCACAAAAGCAGCTCTGAATTAATTCTTTTTTTTTAATTTTCCTGGTGTGTCGGATGGTAATGAATCAGATACCTCTATAGTATCTGCCCCCCTGGGCCCTCGTGGCCTGTTACGGGAATGATTTGGTTTTGTATTTTTGTTTTTTTATGGGGCTTTTTACCTTAAGAATAACAAATAAATTTACATAGAAGAGAAAACATATTAAAAATACCAGTCTAAAGTAGGCCATTCACATTCCGATCTGCAGTAGGACTTAGTAGGACTACTAGTTGGATAGTCGACTCCACTCACACTCCGACTTGCTATCCAACTAGTGATACAACTTTAGTCCTAGCCTGTTTTCACGACTGTGTACGTCGCTCACGAGCTGAAAAATCTATCGAGTACAGACCGAAGTTGCCCACTGACTGAGCTAAGTTGAACGACTTTGATCCGACTCACGCTCCAACTCCATAGCCAGTCTGATGTCGGAGCTTCGAGTCGTCCCTCTAAATGTTCCGACTCGTCCAACTAGACTTCCAGCAATCCAACAAGCCGTTTCACGATCCGACTTGTAGTCCAAATTTCGAAGTTGCACCAAAAGTCGTACTGCAAATCGGAACTTGAATGGCCTTCTTTACTCTCAGTCATTCCATACCAAGTGATTCAAAATATAGGAAACAATTTCCCTCACAATTTTTAGATTTTTTTAAAAATTTGGCTCATCAATAGCACCCAATACAATTAAAAATCCAAATTTTTAGAAATTTATCTTTATTAGTTTTCGAGTTATGAAACTATAAATTTTTTAAAAAAGCACAATTTTTGACAGACACTTGATCATAAAATTGTCCATAACTCCCAAACGAAATGAGCTAGAAAGGTGTGGTAAAAAGCATTCGATAGTGTTTGCGATTGTGGTCACTCTACCATTTTTTATATGGTTTAGAGTAGACCACTGGTGGTGAAGGACTGCAGAGATTTGTACATAGGTTGAATTTAAAATCAGGATTTATTTTGGCAAATATAATTAATTAGATGGGGGTGTAAAGCCAAAAGCAGGAACATATTTATTGTTATTGGGTTAGTTAAATTTTGGATTATGATAAATGATGAGTTGCTGCTGATGGTTGAACTGTTGAATGGTTTTGCTGGATCTTCATAAATGATAAATTAAGAAAGGTACCTGGTGTCTTGACGATTATGTGTTTAAGCATGATGTATAAGCCTTGTAATGTGCTGCATTTTCTTCTTTC
Organism: Gonocerus acuteangulatus; assembly: GCA_946811695.1. NCBI lineage: Eukaryota > Metazoa > Arthropoda > Insecta > Hemiptera > Coreidae > Gonocerus > Gonocerus acuteangulatus. The sequence continues at coordinate 79,284,845 of OX328130.1, read as the reverse complement.
TCCAATCCTGGTGGGCTGGCCAACACCATTCCTGCTCCCTTCGCTCGTCCTGGGTGGCTTAGATGTTTACTCCTCCATAATTGGTGTATGAAACTTGGGGAGAGAAAAACTTAGATGCTCCACACTTTGTCTGCTTGGTGACTAGGCGACTATATCTTCCCAACTTGTCTTTGCGTGCAGTTCGTACTGCCGCGGGCAAGTAGTTCCCGGGCACACCGCTAGGTGGCAGCACCTCACGGGGTAGACTTCTTACATATAATGAGCGGAGTGAAGCGAACAAACCGCCCACCTAAATTAGTTTAAGCTAATTTACAATACAAAAGAAAAATACAAAATAATACAATGGTACATGCAAGTTTGTTGATAAATAGTTCAACCTACAAATACAGTTTCACAGAGGTGAGAAAAGTATGTAAACAAAAATACAATAATGAGAATCAAAACTTCTAATGTATGTGGCGTTGAATAGGTGTACCAAATACAAATTGAAACTACTTCCAAAAAAAAAATGTTTAAAATAAGGACAAAGTAAACAAATTCCATAAGGAAAAAGAATAACGAAAACAAAAGAGCCAAACTTGGACATTCAACTAGCTGAACGATCTTCCGTTTCAGCGTGAAATAAAGGAACAAGGGACGTAACTGCCCTAGTTAAAGTCTTGCCGGTGGGGGTTAGGACATCCACAACGCGGATGATTCCGTCGCGACCAGGGTAGGTGAATGTGACTCTTCCTACGGGCCATTGTCCTAGAAGTGGTCTTCTTTCCACAAGGATCACTAGGTCTCCCGATTTGATGATGGGTTGAAATCTTCCTGGGTGAATTCTTCAATCTGCCGCCCACCCTGAGGATCCCCTGTTCATCGAAGAAAGGTGAAATGTGGACATAATCTGTCCGCTTTTTCATCGAGGCATCCTTGTGCAACTGTTGTGGCATTGATGTGAACTTTAAAGGAGATACTTTGGTTTTGCCTTTGACAAACGAGACCTTGACTTCGCCATCTGAGCTCATGGAGTGCAAGTATAAGGCAGCGCTGTATCCCTTGGATGATGCATCACAGAAGCCAACCAAGCGGCGAACAGCTAGGGGTTCAGTGATGTGTCGTGGAATCGAGATAGAAGACAGGACTGGCCAATCGGTTGTAAGTTCCATCCAGGCAGCTTGGAGATCGTGTGGGAGTTCTTCGTCCCAGTCGGTCTTCGCTTTCCAGACCTCTTGGAGCAATGACTTGGCGATGAAGACTACAGGAGCAAGCAGTCCAAGTGGGTCAAAGATACGCGATATTGACGACAGCATGTGCCGTTTAGTGACCGGACAAGGATGAGGGGGTTTGACCGAATAGGAAAAGGAATCATTAGATGAACGCCAAAGTAGACCTAATATTTTGGTGGAGTCGTCGATTCTGATGGCTAAAGATTCGCTGTGTTGTTCTTTGGCAGGAAGAAGCATCGGTTCGGTCGAAGCCCACTTGCTTAGGGTAAATCCGCCTTTTGCGAATAAACAGCGTAACTGGTTTTGAAGTAGAAGAGCTTCTTCCAAGGTGTCAGCTCCGCTGCACAGGTCGTCAACGTAGCAGTTCTCTAAAACGCGACTTGCGGCTAAGGGGAATTCTGACCCATGGATTTCTACAAGTCGCCTTACGGTTCGAAGAGCTTGATATGCGCTTGGCTTAAGCCCATATGTTACGGTATTGAGCTCCATTATCTGAATTGCCTTGTTGGGTGAATCGCGCCACAGGATGTGCTGGAATTTTCTGTCTTCTTCGTGAATGACAACTTGCCGATACATCTTAACCATGTCCGCACATAGAGGAATGGCATAGAGGCGAAAACGGATCAGAATGTTGCACAAATCTTCTTGTAGCTTGGGTCCCGATAGGAGTGCGTCATTGAGACTGTAACCTGATGACGAAGGGCATGACGCATCGAAAACTACCCTCAGCCTCATGTCGCCGTGGGGGCCCTCCTGCCAAACGCCATGGTGAGGGATGAGATACGAGGACTTAGTTGTTGCAGGAGACATGTGTCCGAGGTCCCTGTATTCCTGCATGAATTCGGAATATTTATGAAAAAACTCGGGATCCTTTCGGAATCTAGTTTCCAGAGCGTAGAAACGGCGGTATGCAATATCTCTGTTGTCGCCGATCGGGACGCCTTCCTTGAAGGGCAGTCTCACTATAAATCGTCCCTCGTCATCTCGAGAAAGTGTCTTCGAGTAAAATTCCTCGCAATAGGCATCTTCGGGGTCGGTTCGGTCAACAGGTTTGGGCTCTTCAATCTCCCAAAACAACTTCATGTCATCCTCAATTGAATGATGCCTTTCGATAAAGAATGAGTGATGAGAAGTAGAGGGGTGATTATTCAATGTGCCGGTGACAACGAGTCCGAATGTGGTGGGCAACAAAGACAAACCTTCGATGTCAGAGGGCTTGGATGCGCCGGAGATTATTTGATGGAAGACATCTCCTCCTAAGAGTATATCGATAGATTTAGATTCTCCAAATTGGTGATCGGCCAATGGCATGTCTAGAAGCTTGCTGGAAAGCGATGTTGGCAGACTGATGCTTGGCAAATTAGATGTAATGTGGTCGATGACCAACGGTGTCACCTTTAATTCTTTGTCTCCAACGAGTGGGCGTAAAACGCAGTGTGTGGATCCTTTCACTAGGTGTGCTGGTAGGGTTGATCCTGCGAGGCTTGTGATGGACACTTTGGAAGGGAAAATCTTAGCACCTATCTTCTTTGCAAGAGAGGAAGTCATAAAGGTGTTTTGACTGCCTGAGTCGAGGAGAGCGTGTGCGGTGTGGAAATCACCTCTTGAACCTCTAATCAGAGTGCGCACGGTTCCGAGGAGTACGGTGCTCCTTGAGCATGATTTCTGGGCTGAGCCAAAACCGATGAAGGACTTGTCTTGAGTGTCTGCAACTGGAGATTGTCTTTTGTCATGAGCCGGTTCCTCATCCTTGGTGACTCCACGATCATCTCGATGGATCAGCGAATGATGTTTATTCCTGCAGTAGATGCAGCGAAATTTGGAACGGCAGTTTCCTACTCTGTGCCCTTTTTTTAAACAGTTGAAACACACCTTCCAAGAACGTATTATCGATGCCCGTTGCTCTACAGGAAGTTTCTTAAATCTTTCGCACTTCGCACAGGTGTGGGCGCCTTGGCAGAAAAGGCATTGAACGGGCTTAGGACTGGTTTCTCGGGACTTAGAACTTTGAGAATCCGAGGAATCGCTGCTGGTGTGAAATGAAACCGCCTTATACCGCGGGGAGTTTCTGTTGGGGCGGCTAACGCTAGAGTTCGAGGAGGACCTACTACTTGAGCCTGTTCCTGATACATCCTCCGACATCTTGAGGGCGAGTTTCCTTTGGCGAATGAATGTTATTACGTCCTCAGTTTTCGGAAGGTCCTTGCTGGACTCTCGAGATAATTCGAATTGTTTCCTCGTTTCAGCGTCAAGAGCGCGCAGGGCTAATGTGGACAATATGAATTCGCAAGGATTCTCGAGTTTGAGAGCGTTAAAGGCCTCGATACTATCAGCAACGCCTGTAAGAAACCTATCATATTTCTGCTGTTCCGATTTGGCAGAGGTAACTTCACAATCCACGATGCGATGAACTAGAAGACGAGCTAATACTCGAGGGTTGTCATAGGTCTTTGTTACCTTCTCCCAAGCTTGATCGTAGGACTCATCCGCGATGGTGAAATTGGAAACTAATGACGCGGATTCTCCTTTGAGAGCTGCTATCAGATAATGAAATTTCTCAATTTTGCTGAGAGATTTGCGATCGTGTATCATGGAGCGGAACGTGTCTCTGAAGTGGGTCCATTGTAGGAGGTCGCCTGAGAACGTGGGAATTGGGATCTTATCGAGCTCGGGACCGCGGGAGGTCATTGTTGGCAATTCGGTTTTTTCAGCTTTCCTTGAAGAGTCGCAGTCCTTGAGGGAGAGTAGAATGGCTTTAGCAGCGATAATTTCAGACCGTAGCTTGCTGTATACCGCATCCCAATCTTTATTAGGGAAAATATCGCTTTCTCCCAAAAGCAGATGTAGTGAGTCGCGTTTGTCCCATGTGCAGCAGAATTCCTCCCACTCTTCCTTCGCGACGAGATATCTCGCCTCGAAGCTCCGTATGTCGTCATCTGCGATATCGTTCAATGTAATGTCGCCGATTCCAATGATGTTGCGCTTTAAAAGGCGCATTTTGCGTTCAAGTGCGTTGGCTTGATTAAGATAATCAGAGGATTTCGTCGTTTGACGCCTTTGAGCGTCTTGATCTTCAGGCATATTCAAAACAAAACAAAGCAGCCAACCAGATCGAGCAGGAGCGGAGCAAGGAGTTAGCCAAACAAATAAAAGAATGAGAACAACAGAGCAAAAGGAAGAAGCAAGGATATAAATAGAGATAGAAAATGTTCAGGTACCAATAAGAACAACAAAATAAATAAAACTTGAGAAGAGAACGGACTGAGCAGACGAAACATTAAAATAGAGTAAGATAATTGGATTACATTAGTACAACAGGCTAAGCTTAAGTCAATAAAACCATTAAAATAATCAAAAGCATTTAAAACACATCATACATAAGGTGACTGTCACGAAAAGAAACCAAAGAGAGTGTGACGTCACGAGAGCGGGGCCACTGTAACTTTACTTGGCAACTACTACCTCTATGGACTGAGTCTAGGTGGAGAAACAGCTAGCTGAGCGAAGCCTCCCTAGTTTGAGAGAACCATGAGGATCAGTCACAGTGGAAGAAGAATTGTGTTTTAAATAGGTGTTTATGTGTGGAATAACAAATGAATTGACTTTATGTGAAATGATAATAATACCTGTGTGATACATATCTAGAAAATAAAGATATAAATAATATTTATGAGAATCTTATTGTCTACCCAGCTCATTAATAAATGATTGAAGAACATATTGTAATTAAATTAAAAAATATAAAGAATAAAATCTATAAGGTAATTGAGAGATGAACATGAGACAATAATATGAATAATTTAATAATATAATTGAATGTAAGTTCTCATGTTGGGCTAATGTCAATTACTTGAGTTAAATATGTCTTCAAACATTTACAGAAATTATTTAAACATTAAAATAGTCTAAGCAACACATTTGAAAAATGATCAAGTCTGATTTGGATCATGAAGTGAAATTTTAAACTGATTAGTTCATGATAATTAATACAAAATGGTATGGACTTGATGTGATTTGAAAATAATAATATTTGATAGCAATTAATTCATAAATCCATATCAATATATTTTTTATTGTCTGAATATAAGACTATTTTTACCAAAATTATGTAACTGATACAGATCCGGCCCGGAGGACCATGTTTGCGATTGTGGTCACTCTACCATTTTTTATATGGTTTAGAGTAGACCACTGGTGGTGAAGGACTGCAGAGATTTGTACATAGGTTGAATTTAAAATCAGGATTTATTTTGGCAAATATAATTAATTAGATGGGGGTGTAAAGCCAAAAGCAGGAACATATTTATTGTTATTGGGTTAGTTAAATTTTGGATTATGATAAATGATGAGTTGCTGCTGATGGTTGAACTGTTGAATGGTTTTGCTGGATCTTCATAAATGATAAATTAAGAAAGGTACCTGGTGTCTTGACGATTATGTGTTTAAGCATGATGTATAAGCCTTGTAATGTGCTGCATTTTCTTCTTTCTCCAATCCTGGTGGGCTGGCCAACACCATTCCTGCTCCCTTCGCTCGTCCTGGGTGGCTTAGATGTTTACTCCTCCATAATTGGTGTATGAAACTTGGGGAGAGAAAAACTTAGATGCTCCACACTTTGTCTGCTTGGTGACTAGGCGACTATATCTTCCCAACTTGTCTTTGCGTGCAGTTCGTACTGCCGCGGGCAAGTAGTTCCCGGGCACACCGCTAGGTGGCAGCACCTCACGGGGTAGACTTCTTACATATAATGAGCGGAGTGAAGCGAACAGATAGTGTATTAAATGCTGATTAAAAGGATATATATTATGACTTATTTGTAAAAATTGAAATTTTAAGGTAATTTTTAAAGCTTTAAAATTTATATGTTCCTTAAAACGTATGTTTAAAATTTTTCAAAAACATTTCAATTTTTCTTTGATATTTTTTCTCAGTTTTGTGTAAATTTCAAGCTGGGATCTCAATGGGATCATATTTATTTTAATTAGTAACTTTATGTTGGTACTTAAAAAAATTGAGATTTTTCAGAAAATGAAATGAAATCCATGTAATATTGATGCAAGTTGAAAAAATAAAGGAATTCCTTTGAAAGAAAGAAACTTTGTATCACTTGACATGGAATGAGCCTCTGTATATAAACAGAACCAAATGCTATTTAGATAAAATAACAAGATAAGGAAACTTTTTGGTATCTAGCAGCGAGGAACAATATAGATTTGAAAATCCTTTCAAGAGTGCAACCTCAATTCTTCCTTCAGAAGTGCTACAGAATGACAAATCAAGCCAAACAGTGATAATTCCAGGAGAATTAACGAACATGCTTTGCGAATCGGGCCGATAAGAGATAGCGACGAACCGTGACTTACAAAGGGCCAATTATCACTAGAAAGGTTGATATCACTCCAAGTTGGCAATAACTAACTAGATACCTGGTTGCTTAATTAACACGAGAAGGATCGCGTGATTCACGAGCTTCGGCCAACTAACAGTCGATCCCGGCCGAACTTTTAACTATCACAGCTTCTCTACTTCAAGAAGGCAAACACGAACCGGTACAATCTCATTGGCAATACATTTTATAGGCTATGTTGGATTATCAATAGGTACTTCAATATATGTATATTATATAAATATATATATATATATATATATATATATATATATATATACTAGCTGAATACCCGTGCTTCGTCAGGTTAGTAGTTATTTTACTGCGTTAAATAATGTATCATCAAAATTAACGCTATTATATAATTTTGTGAAGTTTATTACTGGGGCGCTCCGGACCAGTGTCAAGAAACCGATAACCTAGGGATAACCGTTATCTATAGATTAGCAGTAACAGGAGTTTAACCAGTAGATACAGGTTAAAATTTGTCGTCAATAATAAATAGGCGTTGAAATTTAAATATTTATGTTTCCAAGATGTCATTTGGAAACACCCATTATATTTGCGAGCATTACCAAGAAGTGTTCTGACTGGGGATGCTGATGGGTGAGGAGGCTGTGCAAGGGTTCGGGATATTATTACCTCGGATGGACCATCACCAGGTACTGTGTAAACTATATGAGGGACAAAATCACAGTTTATTTCTAGTAATTCAAGGTCTGCCTTCATAGTTCAAATAAAAACAATACTATGAACTAGATACAGTACGGTAACAGCTCACCTGTTCTCGTCCTAGCAACGCTTGATTCCGAGGCTTGCATGCTCTAACCAACTAAAAATTCAAACACCTCTAAAAATACTTAAAAATTTGAATATCAAAATATCCTTTCTTAGTGAGTGTTTTCATACTAAAGGGAGTGTCCATGTGTTTGGGCTGGGCGATGGTGGTCAGTGAGTGAGTGGTCTTTGACAAATATATAGTATATAGTATATATATATATATTTTACCTCTAATCATGTGCATATCATATAATGCAGATGACGAGTTCGTTAATCACCAATATTGGTCCATTCGGAGGAGGGTAAATCCCAAGAAATATTAATAATTTGCCCATCCTGACCGTATTTTATGCTATATTGAAACTCGGCAAATGTTGTGGGGGTCAAAGAAAAATATGTCTTAATTATATATATGACTATTAGTACTATATATGACTTCTCCCTTTGCACTTACTTAATAAAGCCTAGGAGAATCTAGGGAAGTCCTGGGCCTCCGATTACAATCTTCATACCACGACACTAAAATATAAACAATTACTCGTATGTTTAATTTAAATCAAGTTCATCCTATTAATAACATTATTTTGGAAACTAACTGGGAGAACGATTACATGGCCTATAATAAAGCACCCTTCCCCGCTAGAGCTGAAATATTCCTGTCAAAAATAAATTTAAAATATGAAAACATTTTAACGTCTTCACCACTTGAAATTCCACCTTGGACTCTCATACCACCGCTTGTCAATCTAACATTAACTAAACATATAAAAAAAGAAACTCCGCCATATTTGTACTCTGCAGAGTTAAATAAAATTAAAGCAAGATACCACCCCTCCTTCCACGTACATATATACAGATGGGTCGAAAAGTGCTAAAGGTGTGGGAGCTGCCGCCCTCTGCGAAGGACGACAATACTTGTTTTCTCTCTCTCCTCATTGTTCCAGTTATTCCGCCGAACTATTAGCAATTAAAAAAGCATTAAATATTATTCCACCTAGCCATTCTAATGTCGTTATTTGTACAGATTCATTATCATCTATAATTAGTTTACAGAATATTTACACCCATGATAGTATGATTTCCGACATTCTATACAGTATTAATGAATTAAATAAAAATATGTTCAAAATTAATTTCATCTGGATCCCTGGTCATTGTGATATTAAAGAAAATTCAATGGTTGATGAGCTAGCAAAAAACGCTTCTATAAGCGGTTTTAAATTCTCAGGTATCCCACTCAGAGACATTAATTCTATAGTTAAGTCTGAAACAATAAAGATTTGGCAAAGGGAGTGGATTAATATGGAATTGGGAGATAAACTCAGGGAGATTAAGATGAAGTGTGTAAGTGGAATAGTTCGGAGCGGGATAATAGGAGGGAATCAGTGATCCTCTCAAGATTACGGATAGGCCACACAAGACTAACGCACGGCTATCTCATGGAGAGGGGGGAGCCTCCGGAGTGCGAGGTTTGTGGCGTGCCCCTCACTGTAAAGCATATCCTGACGGAGTGTAGGGCATATGAAGACGAGCGAGTTCGACTGAGTCTCCCGATACATCTTAGAGAGCTACTAGGCGATAATTCAGTTCATCTGACAAATATTTTTTCTTTCCTTGATATAACCAATTTGAAAAACAAAATTTAGTTCTGACTTTAGCGATTCTTAATTGTAAAGTAACATCTTTTACCCAATCAACACCTATTATAAACAGTATTGGCCTCTAGAATATATTTCGATTAAAATTCCATCTCAAACTCACTTAACAGTAAATGTAAAACATATTAGTCCCTTAAAAATTGTATAAGCCATGATTAATTGATATAATTCAAATTATTAAGACATTTACTTAGGAAAATTTTGTTATAATTACTTTTTATCTTTGACCGTTGGTGGCGTTCGGGGCGGAGGCGGGGCGCGTGGGTCGGCGGGAGCGATGGGCTTGGCTAGGGTTGGGGGACGAGCCCCCCACATGCGGTCTGTGAAGGTTTGGTTGCCCTGGCACCAGCAAGCACACCTTCTATCATAGACCTAGCAGCCAGTCACCAGATGCGGGCCACTAAGGTAGAACTGGCACGGGGACTCTACTCGACCTTGGCTAGGTCCGCCTCCCGCTGGCCGTCGGGCTCTGTCTCTGCGTTCGATGCTACCAATGGACCGACCAAGAGGCACAAATGACCCAATAGTGGTTGAGTGGTCTTTAAAAACCAAGAAAAAAAAAATCAAGTTCAAGCAGACACATTCTCTCTGTTGACATGAAGCATGTTATGCTCGGACCAGCAGCCAGCATCTTATCAACACACTACTTTTCATGAAGTGCTTATGAACAACAAACAACCTCTGCAGGTGTTGGTGTTTTCATCGCAAACATCCTACATCCACCTTACCAACATCTCTCCCATACACCTTGACAACATCAACCTCTGGAGGTGTTGGTGTTTTCACCTCAAGCATCCTGCATCCACCTTTCCAACATCTCTCCCGTACACCTTGACAACATCAACCTCTGGAGGTGTTGGTGTTTTCACCTCAATCATCCTGCATCCACCTTCCCAACATCTCTCCCATACACCTTGACAACATCAACCTCTGGAGGTGTTGGTGTTTCCACCTCAAACAGCCTGCATCCACCTTACCAACATCTCTCCCATACACCTTGACAACATCAACCACTGGAGGTGTTGGTGTTTTCACCTCAAACATCCTGCATCCACCTTACCAACATCTCTCCCATACACCTTGACAACATCAACCTCTGAAGGTGTAGGTGTTTTCACCTCAAACATCCTGCATCCACCTTACCAACATCTCTCCCGTACACCTTGACAACATCAACCTCTGGAGGTGTTGGTGTTTTCACCTCAAACATCCTGCATCCACCTTACCAACATCTCTTCCGTACACCTTGACAATATCAACCTCTGGAGGCGTTGGTGTTTTCACCTCAAACATCCTGCATCCACCTTACCAACATCTCTCCCATACACCTTGACAACATCAACCTCTGAAGGTGTTGGTGTTTTCACCTCAAACATCCTGCATCCACCTTACCAACATCTCTCCCATACACCTTGACAACATCAACCTCTGCCTTCCATAAGCAAGAACACAGTCATCGCTACTACACAATTTACTCCAGGATCTTTCCTCCAATTGGAATTAAACTTATCGGTCTAAGGGAGGATATTTCATTTGGTGGTTTATTAGGTTTCTTTAATAGAGTTAGTTTTGATTTCTTCCAGAAATATGGAAATATTCCTTGAGAAAAGCATTTTGAATAAATAGTATGCATGAAATTAGGATATTTTTGATAAACTGTTTGGATAATTTCGACAGAAATGCCGTCTATTCCTACTGATTTTTTTTTATTTAAATTATGTATATTGTCAGAATGTTCGAATTTTGTTAAAGGTAAGTCATTTAAGGTGTTGGGCGGTATTTGAGAAGAAGTTCTTAATAATTTATGTTTTTCATTGTCTGTTTCCTGATTGTCATTGCCTACTATATTGTTAATTATATATTCGTAAGTAGATTCAATGTCAGTTGTGTAGGTTCCGTCTTCTTTTAGAATAGTTTTCAAATTTAGATTTTCAGGTAAATTTTGTTTAGAATATTTGTAGGGCCACGAACAAGGATTTGTAAAATCTATGGAATTACAACAGTCTTGCCAGGACTTTAGTTTTTTTCTTTTAATTTCTCTGAGGTATATTTGTCTTTTTTGGAAATATAAAATTTTACGTTCTTCTTTTAAATTAGAATCATTTGATTATTATAAATTAAATCACACAATTTACTCATATAGAACAATTACCTTCAATATTGCAGATTCTGTGTGAATATAAATTCCATGATATGTATATATATATATATATATATATATATATATATATATATATATATATATATATATATAGTGAGAGAGAGAGAGAGAGAGGATGAAGGAGCGAGGGTGTATTAGAAAAGTAGTAACAATAAGTAGTATGTGCATTGTATCTCCTAATAAATATAAATAAAAAAAATATCTATAGTATATATATATATATATATATATATATATATATATATATATATATACTTTTTATAATTTTAAAGTTCAAGTAAATAGAAATGTCTAAAAATAATTTTCACTGATTATACATAATTCCCAGACAACTAGAATATGCTAACTTAAAATAATAATAAAGCTAAAATGAATTGTCATGTAACAAAACATTATAAACAATTATATTTAAAGGTTTACTTTACATCCTTTTCAGCGCGGTTCCTCTCTCTCTCTCCCCGGATTGGGAGGAAACCCACTTCTGAGGTTGACCTCATGACGCAATCCGGATGTGGTAACTAAAAAAGTTGATATTTCAGAACCCATAGATAAGTTTGTGGTTAAGGAAGTGCTATAAATAAAGTATTTGTATTTACAGGCATGCAAGATATATTTACAGGCATGCAAGGTGTATTTACAGGCATGCAAAGTATATTTTCTAAAATATCTCGAAAACGGTTGAAAAATCGTGGTAAGGGAAGTTAACTATTCGATATCTTACTAAATTTTCTAAGAAAAAGGTTCTAATGTAAATTTTGACGGGGCGATGTCAATCGGATAAATAAGGACTTGAAATTCTTAGTTTTGCTCTTTTGATTGGGTTTTTGCATCTGTTTAGTCACATTTTGATTGGTTATTGCATATTTTAATTAACATCATTTAACAGTTTTTATTTTTGAACCGATTGACATGAAATAAACTCTAAATGTTAAGTGAAGCTTACGGCAATATATTAGTGAAAACCGAAACTAAATCGGATAAGCCGTTTCTGAGATTAGCGCGCACAGACAAACAGACATCGATCCGTTACAATTTTATTTCATGCATAGATATCGTCAAAATGAGAAAAAAAGTCCGACTCGCAGGAACTGCATCATCTTAGCTCGGTTCCTTTCTTATCCCTAGTCTAATTTGGAAATATTAAAATATTTATTTATTGATAAGGCTTCTCAACTTTGGCGAATCGCCTGAAGATTAAAATAGAAGCAGTTATTATTTTGGTTCCACCAGTCTTGAAAGGTCTTGATTTACGATATTACCTGGAAGGGTCGGTCAACACTAGAAACGGTCCCGCTAGTTACAAGGTCTTGGAATCTAGGAAATCTATATTTCTAACAATAAATTGTTTTGTTATTTTACTTAACCAGTTTTATTGTAAAATACATTATCCAACTATAAGCAATTAAGAAATAACAAGGAATAAAAACAGACAAAAAAAACCGTTCGAATAAACGAAATCAATTACTTTAATGTTTTAAGCACTTATTTCTCCGATTGACATTGCCTAATTAAAACTTTCGTCAGAACATTTTTTGTAGAGCATTTAGTAAGCTTTCGAATGGTAACCTTTCGCTTCCCAAGATTTTCAACCGTTTTCGAGGTATTAAGAGATTATACGAAGTTCCCAAAACTTTTCATTATTTCTAGCAATAGAAAATTGGTCTCATTTTACCTATCCTGTTTTACACACAAATACATTTTCTTAACATAAGAAATTACAAAAATAAAAATCAATAAAGAACTAAGGGAAAGAGACAAAAATTACAAAAAGAACGACAAACACCCGTTCATAAGAACTAAACAGACGTATTTGAAGTTTTAAGCACTTATTTCTTCGACTGACATCACCTAATCAAAACTTGTTTCAGAATCTTTTCTGTAGAGAATTTAGAAAGCTTTCAAATAGTTTCTATCGACTTATGAAAATTTCCCAACCGTGTACGAGATATTAATGAAAATATACGAAGTTCCCAAAACTTTTCATGTCTGTTCATAAAATATTTTATTCTAACCCTTCCTTAACTCCAAACGTAACCAAAAGTTTAAGATATTAGTTTTGATAAAATTTTAACATGCAAAAAATGTTTCAACTGAATCCCATGATTTTATGTACCAAAACCAAAAACGTTATTCAGCAACTATGTTCCCAATTTTCTCGAAAACGGTTAAAGCTATCGCCTTAAAAATGGTTTCATTCGTTTTCCTAGGCCAAGAAGCCTACAAAACGAGTACTTAAAAGCATATGAACTCAAAAATGTAAGCGTTGCGATTTTTTTTTGCGTGAATTTCGCCCCAAACGTCATCTTACAGTGGGCGGATTTTGCTGGTTAACGAACGCGCTAACAATATAAACAGATCTAAGGTGTTACACGGTAGCTGGTGAAAGAAAGAATAAGAAGGTCTCGTATTGTAATTCTCTGTATGCAGGGTCTGGTTCCAGGTAAAGTCATATACTTTTACTGCCCTTTACCGTTACTCAGAAAGCTCTTTGTGTTTACAAACAAAGGACTCGGTATAGACCACCCGTATTAACCCAAAAGTGATTATATCAAGCTTGATAAACTTCCTGAATTAAATTAAGGAATTTAAGAGTGCTTAAAATAGGTTCTTGATCTAGTCAAAAAATTCAAGAAGAATTAGATCATGAATAGAAAATCTCGGCCAAACAGAAGGAAAATAACAATAACAAGGATAGTCAAACTTCGTTTTCAAAGATTGTTAGTTGTAACACAAAAACGGTCACTCATGATTCTAATAAATTAACTGTGAAGGGTTTCACAAATATTCCTGTTAAGGCTTTAAAGCTTCAATTCAAAAAACATATTAACCCACAGGAATTATAGATTGGCCTAAAAACATAAAATCATTGAAAAAAGGATTTCTTATTATTGAATCAAACAAAAACGATATAAAGGTTATATCAACAGAGTTTTTAAATATATGCAAAGACCCGTTGATCAATAAAATTAAAATAAAAAATAGAGTTCTCTGTAAAAGGTTTAATGAGTTCCATTAATTACATATTTTCCAATTTAGTTATAATTTTAACTATTGGAATTATTATCCAAAGATTCATATAATTACTCAACAATAGATTCTAATTTGAAGCACAGCTATTTTCGATATCTACCTGTTCTAAAACGTGAAATCATTTATTAGGCACTTCGGATGACGTCATTGGGTCGACGTCAGAAGCGTGTTTCCTATCTGTGGAGTGAAGCAGGAAACGAGTTAAAAACAGCAACCAATTAAAAGGTGAGGTAAATAGAGGAAAAACGCCGTTCGTGGTGGTAGACAATCTTACAAGGCATTTCTCTCAGAAATCTCCGAAATATTCTTACTAATTTTACGTATCCTGTTTTATAACCAAATAAATTTATATTCTATAATCAATAAGAAAAAACTACTAGCAATAAAAAACTATGGGTAACAGATGAAAATAGGGAATATCAAGAACAATTCTAAAGAACGAAATCAACACCAGTACTGTAATCTAGATATTCATAAGGCATCTTCGAATTCTAACAAACAAAATATTGCTTCTAATTATACGTATCCTGTTTACTGACAAACACATTTTCCTAACATAAGAAATTACAAAAATAAAAAGCAATAAAAAACCAAGGGAAAGAGACAAAAATTACAAAAAGATCGACAAAAACCCGTTCATAAGAACAAAACAGACGTATTTGAAGTTTTAAGCACTTATTTCTCCGATTGGCATAACCTAATCAAAAATAGTTTTAGAATCATTTTTGTAGAGAATTTAGTAACCTTTCAAATAGTTTTTATCCAATTACCACGATTTCCCAGCCGTGTTCGAGATATTAATGAACGTATACGAAGTTCCCAAAACTTTTCATGTCTGTTCATAAAATATTTTATTCTAACCCTTCCTTAACTCCATTTAACCCTTCCGTAACATAACTTTTAACATATTAGTTTTAATGAAAGTAGAACATGCAGATAATGTTTCAACTGAATCCCGTGATTCTAAGTACCCTAACCAAAAACGGTATTCAAAAACTATTTTTCCAATTTTCTCGGTTGAATTAAACGGTTAAAGCTATCGCCTTGAAAATGGTTTCATTCGTTTTCCTAGCCCAAGAAGCGTATAAAAAGAGTACTTACAAGCTTATGAACTCAAAAACGTAAGCGTTACGATTTTTTCTGCGCGAATTTCGCCCCAAACGCCATTTTCCAGTGGGCGGATTTTGCTGGTTAACGAACTTGACCTTTCAAATTGGACGACGGATTTTCGTACCAAAATTCATCAAAATCGGACCATCAGGGAAGCCAGAAATGAGCGAACAGACAAATATATATATATATATATATATATATAAATACATAGATATATATATATACATATATATATATATATATATATACATATATATATATATATATATATATATATAATATATATATATATATATATATATATATATATATATATATATATATATATATATACAAATTTGAACCACCGTTATTTTCGGTCTCTAGGGGTTCTGAAACGCGAAATTTTCTTGTCGGCACTTCCGGATTGTTTCATTGTATCAACCTTATTAGCGGGGTTCCTCCCTATGGGGGAGGGAGGAACCGCGCTAAAAGATTCCTTTATTAGTTTTTTATGTCATATTTTTATTACAATATTTTTATTGGGGGGGGGTGAATATAAACCAACGTATGATATATAAAAATAAATAGTGCCTTCGTCTGTATTGGTATTACAATAAATGGATTTTTATTTATTTATGTTGTTTATTTTTTAATATATTTCTTCTTATTCTCTTTTTTTCCTTCCTTTAGTATTTTTTTTACTGTATATATATATTCTTGAATGAATTTCAATTTTTATTATTAGATTTTATTTATTTTTTTAATACGTGTTTATATAGAAGAAAACTTTCCCAGGCTGGAGGTAGCCAATATCGGGGGAAAATATTTATGACGCAAATTGCGACCTTTTTATCACTCACTTCATTTATAAATTTCGGGAAGTGATTTATTAATAACTACCTGATCACTCGTGCTTCGTCACGGCAGATAAGTAGTTATTTTATTGCCTTAAATATTATATCATCAAAATTAAGGCTACTATATAATTTTGTGCAGTTTATTATAGCACGGTTCCCGTCATACTGTAATCTATTATTTAACACATTCTTACTTACATAAGATCTTCACCTCAAATCATATTCATTTATGGTTTATTATTTTTTACATTTTTTAACGTTTCGGCCTCAGGGACATCCTCATAAATCTAGAAGAAAAATAAATTCAATTATCATAATAATAATAATAATAATAATAATAATATTTATTTGTAATTGAACATTGTCCTTACAAATATGATCGGGGTAAATATATACAATTCATGAAAATTAAATTAGAGTAGACTCTTATAGAACAAGTAAATAAAATAAGCTTTTATAATACAGAATAATTAAGAACTGATATTTCGGTTCATTTACTACACGCTGCGGTTGCCTCTTTTCTTCATTACATCCTCCAAGTAAATGCAAAAGGCGTTTATATCGGTGATGTTAGAGGTAGTAAGGAAATAATAAGTTGTTGATAATAATAATGAGTGATTAGACAAAAGTGATAGTGAGTCAAGTGAAATCTTTATCTGGTAAAATTAATTGTGAAGGAAATGAACTAATATTTGCCTGGAGTGAATAGTAGACTTGGTTTTACTAGTATAACCCTCAGGATAGAAGAAGTGATTGCGGAGTAAAAGGATTCCAAGAAAAGAAGCCGGAGTTAGGTGACAAGAGGGTAACCCGCAAGTAACCTTCCAATATCTTTCTATAAAGAATTCTTATTTGAAACATAAACTTAAACTTATTCATAATAACACAGGAGTAATATCATTACTGTTTGTTTTATAATTTTTAATTATCATAATATATATATATATATATATATATATATATATATATATATATATATATATATATAAATCACGTGTCTGTCTGTTTGTCAGTTTGTCTGTTTGTTTCTTATACAAATCAACACCGTTTAACCAATTTTGACCAAACTTGCACACATGTAGGTCTTGATCCGGGAAGTCTCGTAGCCTTGGTCAAAAACGTCTACCAGCTCTCTGTCTGCATGTTTGTTCCTAATACAAATCCACACCGTTTGACCGATTTTGACCAAACTTGGCACATATGTATGTCTTGATCCGGGGGGTTGTTATAGGCTAGATTAAAGTCGTCTAGGACTAACAGTTCCGAGGTCACGGATTCGAAACTGTGAACCCGAACAGACAGATTTGTGTTATTAGATTTTAATATTACTTATTCGGTTTCTATTTTATTTCTGCTTTTCTAGATGCAGAAAGTAGGTGTAGCGTGGCACGCCAGGTAACTGCTAGTTTTCAATAAAATCCCCCCCTTATTTTTTCAGGGTATTTACAATAATAACTAATTTATTGACTATTTATTGCTTCTATGATAATGTTGAAGAACCTGCTGGATTTATTACTGGTCATGGGTGAAGAAGTTTCTGAAAGAGTCTTCATATCTTCCAATTATCCAATATGAAATTGTTAAGAGTCTCACATTTTCTGAGTTGCCCATTTCAACGAACAACTTGTATTGGCTGTACAAGATTTTATCTAAAGACTTGTGGATCTTTCTTCAGATTTTGGTTATGTTTAATTAGCATAATCATACCCACTTGATGGGAGAACTTGTTTTACTTTAAGTTGCCTGTGTCATGGGCGTATATCAGGAGAGCAGCCCCCCAAAAGCGGTAAAAATGTGTCATAAAACCTTAAAAATAAATTTATTAAGATCACATAGGCCAGAAAAAATAATTCTGTATGGGTGTAATAGTGTTTTTATTGGCTAATTAAAACGGCTAACTAAATTGTTAGTATTCCATACTGCTCAAATTCTCCCAGCCACTCCCCCTGAAATAATTTTCTATATAAGCCGATGGCCTGTATTTTAAGGAACCACGAAATATATTAGTTGACAAGTCGTTTAGTTTACATTATTCTTAAATCGTCCACATCCCATGAAAATAGGTTTATTCTCTGCATGGTTATGTTTCTGAAATTGTTTCTTGTTGTAGTGTTTCAGCTTAGCAGATCTGCACGGTTATGTTTCTGAAATTGTTTCTCGTTGTAGTGTTTCAGCTTAGCAGATCTGCATGGTTATGTTTCTGAAATTGTTTCTCGTTGTAGTGTTTCAGCTTAGCAGATCTGCATGGTTATGTTTCTGAAATTGTTTCTCGTTGTAGTGTTTCAGCTTAGCAGATCTGCACGGTTATGTTTCTGAAATTGTTTCTCGTTGTAGTGTTTCAGCTTAGCAGATCTGCATGGTTATGTTTCTGAACTTGTTTCTCGTTGTAGTGTTTCAGCTTAGCAGATCTGCACGGTTATGTTTCTGAAATTGTTTCTCGTTGTAGTGTTTCAGCTTAGCAGATCTGCATGGTTATGTTTCTGAAATTGTTTCTCGTTGTAGTGTTTCAGCTTAGCAGATCTGCATGGTTATGTTTCTGAAATTGTTTCTCGTTGTAGTGTTTCAGCTTAGCAGATCTGCACGGTTATGTTTCTGAAATTGTTTCTCGTTGTAGTGTTTCAGCTTAGCAGATCTGCACGGTTATGTTTCTGAAATTGTTTCTCGTTTTAGTGTTTCAGCTTAGCAGATCTGCATGGTTATGCTTCTGAAATTGTTTCTTGTTGTAGTGTTTCAGCTTAGCAGATCTGCATGGTTATGCTTCTGAAATTGTTTCTTGTTGTAGTGTTTCAGCTTAGCAGATCTGCATGGTTATGCTTCTGAAATTGTTTCTTGTTGTAGTGTTTCAGCTTAGCAGATCTGCATGGTTATGTTTCTGAAATTGTTTCTCGTTTTAGTGTTTCAGCTTAGCAGATCTGCATGGTTATGCTTCTGAAATTGTTTCTTGTTGTAGTGTTTCCGCTTAGCAGATCTGCATGGTTATGCTTCTGAAATTGTTTCTTGTTGTAGTGTTTCAGTTTAGCAGATCTGCATGGTTATGCTTCTGAAATTGTTTCTTGTTGTAGTGTTTCAGGTTAGCAGATCTGCATGGTTATGTTTCTGAAATTGTTTCTTGTTGTAGTGTTTCAGCTAAGCAGATCTGCATGGTTATGCTTCTGAAATTGTTTCTTGTTGTAGTGTTTCAGCTTAGCAGATCTGCATGGTTATGCTTCTGAAATTGTTTCTTGTTGTAGTGTTTCAGCTAAGCAGATCTGCATGGTTATGCTTCTGAAATTGTTTCTTGTTGTAGTGTTTCAGCTAAGCAGATCTGCATGGTTATGCTTCTGAAATTGTTTCTTGTTGTAGTGTTTCAGCTAAGCAGATCTGCATGGTTATGCTTCTGAAGTTGTTTCTTGTTGTAGTGTTTCAGCTTAGCAGATCTGCATGGTTATGTTTCTGAAATTGTTTCTTGTTGTAGTGTTTCAGCTAAGCAGATCTGCATGGTTATGCTTCTGAAATTGTTTCTTGTTGTAGTGTTTCAGCTTAGCAGATCTGCATGGTTATGCTTCTGAAATTGTTTCTTGTTGTAGTGTTTCAGCTAAGCAGATCTGCATGGTTATGCTTATGAAATTGTTTCTTGTTGTAGTGTTTCAGCTAAGCAGATCTGCATGGTTATGCTTCTGAAATTGTTTCTTGTTGTAGTGTTTCAGCTAAGCAGATCTGCATGGTTATGCTTCTGAAATTGTTTCTTGTTGTAGTGTTTCAGCTAAGCAGATCTGCATGGTTATGCTTCTGAAATTGTTTCTTGTTGTAGTGTTTCAGCTTAGCAGATCTGCATGGTTATGTTTCTGAAATTGTTTCTTGTTGTAGTGTTTCAGCTAAGCAGATCTGCATGGTTATGCTTCTGAAATTGTTTCTTGTTGTAGTGTTTCAGCTTAGCAGATCTGCATGGTTATGCTTCTGAAATTGTTTCTTGTTGTAGTGTTTCAGCTAAGCAGATCTGCATGGTTATGCTTATGAAATTGTTTCTTGTTGTAGTGTTTCAGCTAAGCAGATCTGCAAGGTTATGCTTCTGAAATTGTTTCTTGTTGTAGTGTTTCAGCTTAGCAGATCTGCATGGTTATGCTTCTGAAATTGTTTCTGGTTGTAGTGTTTCAGCTTAGCAGATCTGCATGGTTATGCTTCTGAAATTGTTTCTTGTTGTAGTGTTTCAGCTAAGCAGATCTGCATGGTTATGCTTCTGAAATTGTTTCTTGTTGTAGTGTTTCAGCTAAGCAGATCTGCATGGTTATGCTTCTGAAATTGTTTCTTGTTGTAGTGTTTCAGCTAAGCAGATCTGCATGGTTATGCTTCTGAAATTGTTTCTTGTTGTAGTGTTTCAGCTAAGCAGATCTGCATGGTTATGCTTCTGAAATTGTTTCTTGTTGTAGTGTTTCAGCTTAGCAGATCTGCATGGTTATGTTTCTGAAATTGTTTCTTGTTGTAGTGTTTCAGCTAAGCAGATCTGCATGGTTATGCTTCTGAAATTGTTTCTTGTTGTAGTGTTTCAGCTAAGCAGATCTGCATGGTTATGCTTCTGAAATTGTTTCTTGTTGTAGTGTTTCAGCTAAGCAGATCTGCATGGTTATGCTTCTGAAATTGTTTCTTGTTGTAGTGTTTCAGCTTAGCAGATCTGCATGGTTATGTTTCTGAAATTGTTTCTTGTTGTAGTGTTTCAGCTTAGCAGATCTGCATGGTTATGCTTCTGAAATTGTTTCTTGTTGTAGTGTTTCAGCTTAGCAGATCTGCATGGTTATGTTTCTGAAATTGTTACTCATTGTAGTGTTTCAGCTTAGCAGATCTGCATGGTTATGTTTCTGAAATTGTTTCTTGTTGTAGTGTTTCAGCTTAGCAGATCTGCATGGTTATGTTTCTGAAATTGTTTCTCATTGTAGTGTTTCAGCTTAGCAGATCTGCATGGTTATGTTTCTGAAATTGTTTCTTGTTGTAGTGTTTCAGCTTAGCAGATCTGCATGGTTATGCTTCTGAAATTGTTTCTTCTTGTAGTGTTTCAGCTTAGCAGATCTGCATGGTTATGTTTCTGAAATTGTTTCTCATTGTAGTGTTTCAGCTTAGCAGATCTGCATGGTTATGCTTCTGAAATTGTTTCTTGTTGTAGTGTTTCAGCTAAGCAGATCTGCATGGTTATGCTTCTGAAATTGTTTCTTGTTGTAGTGTTTCAGCTAAGCAGATCTGCATGGTTATGCTTCTGAAATTGTTTCTTGTTGTAGTGTTTCAGCTTAGCAGATCTGCATGGTTATGTTTCTGAAATTGTTTCTTGTTGTAGTGTTTCAGCTAAGCAGATCTGCATGGTTATGCTTCTGAAATTGTTTCTTGTTGTAGTGTTTCAGCTTAGCAGATCTGCATGGTTATGTTTCTGAAATTGTTTCTTGTTGTAGTGTTTCAGCTAAGCAGATCTGCATGGTTATGCTTCTGAAATTGTTTCTTGTTGTAGTGTTTCAGCTTAGCAGATCTGCATGGTTATGCTTCTGAAATTGTTTCTTGTTGTAGTGTTTCAGCTAAGCAGATCTGCATGGTTATGCTTCTGAAATTGTTTCTTGTTGTAGTGTTTCAGCTAAGCAGATCTGCATGGTTATGCTTCTGAAATTGTTTCTTGTTGTAGTGTTTCAGCTTAGCAGATCTGCATGGTTATGTTTCTGAAATTGTTTCTTGTTGTAGTGTTTCAGCTTAGCAGATCTGCATGGTTATGCTTCTGAAATTGTTTCTTGTTGTAGTGTTTCAGCTTAGCAGATCTGCATGGTTATGTTTCTGAAATTGTTTCTCATTGTAGTGTTTCAGCTTAGCAGATCTGCATGGTTATGTTTCTGAAATTGTTTCTTGTTGTAGTGTTTCAGCTTAGCAGATCTGCATGGTTATGTTTCTGAAATTGTTTCTTGTTGTAGTGTTTCAGCTTAGCAGATCTGCATGGTTATGTTTCTGAAATTGTTTCTTGTTGTAGTGTTTCAGCTAAGCAGATCTGCATGGTTATGTTTCTGAAATTGTTTCTTGTTGTAGTGTTTCAGCTTAGCAGATCTGCATGGTTATGTTTCTGAAATTGTTTCTCATTGTAGTGTTTCAGCTAAGCAGATCTGCGATTTCCATAATTTCATTACGATATTTACCACCTTCCTTCCGTTCTGGTTTAAATCATGATTTCCAGAAAACAATTCTACATTTCCAGCAACCAAGATAATTACGTACTCAACTAGTTAATAACTTGCTGGAACTCTAATTTACAAGGATATTCCATGAAATAAATTTTCGAGACTTGTTTCCTCATTGAGCCCTTTAACTAAAACATTATTATAATTTAAATTATAACTTCCATTCGTATTGAACTTCTATTCGGGATGTTTCCCGCCTTATTAAAGAAAAAATATTAACACTTTTCATAAACCATTCCGCAATATTATATTAAGAAATAAAATAATATTTTGTTTAAATGAGCATTATTCAGATAGATTTTACTTTTTGGTTCTCATGTTTTACAGAAATCAACTTGAAAATTAATCAACTTTTTTTTGTACCAACTGAACATACGTGTGATGGTTAATTTTTGTCACTAGTTGGCATGCACCAACTACTGTTTTTTTTTTTTTTTTTTTTTTTTTTTTTTTTTTTTTTTTTTTTTTTTTATCGTATGAAGAATATTGAATATCTTTTGTGAATATTTAAAAAGCAATCACGCAATTCCAAATATCGTCAATTCATGTCTTCATTATACCGAGTCCCTCTACTGGAGCAACATCAGGTGCAGACGTTTCTGGAAGCATTTCAAGTGACATAATACCACCTTCAATACCCTTCCTAATATCACCTTCAATATCCTTCCTAATACCACCTTCTATACCCTTCCTAATACCACCTTCAATACCCTTCCTAATACCACCTTCAATACCCTTCCTAATACCACCTTCTATACCCTTCCTAATAACACCTTCAATACCCTTCCTAATACCACCTTCAATATCCTTCCTAATACCACCTTCAATATCCTTCCTAATACCACCTTCAATATCCTTCCTAATACCATCTTCTATATCCTTCCTAATACCACCTTCAATATCCTTCCTAATACCACCTTCAATATCCTTCCTAATACCACCTTCAATATCCTTCCTAATACCATCTTCAATATCCTTCCTAGTTCCTTCTTCCATACCCTTCCTAATACCATCTTCCATATTCTTCCTAATACTAGCTTCAATATCCAGCAGAATACTCCCTTCAATAACCTTTCGAATATCACCTTTTTGTTTATACAAATACATAATTTATGTTGTGAATGTTTTTGTGAATACATTTTTATTCACAAATTTTAATGTGAATTTATTTGTATTCGTATATTTAAATGTGAATATTTTTGTAATCACTTGATTTTTTGTGAATATTCACAATTTTTGTGTATATTTAGAATTTGTCCTCTAAATTAAAATTTATTTACAGAAAAATTTGTGAATACAATTTTATTTGCATTTATATATATGAAATACCTGAATACAAATAAATTCGTATTCAATCTTATGAATACGAAATTACTTATATTCGTATTTACAAATAAATGAGGTACACATAAATTCTTATTTTTATTTCTAAATAAAATTATGCCAAGTCTAATTACCATCCAATGTAGAGTAGGACGGTAATGATGCGGACGGTAATGATATTTGTTACAAAAATATTTTTGATTTTTTTTCTAAAAGAATTATATTAATAAAAAATATTGTAAAATACGAAGTTTTTGAAGCACTATTTAATTGTTAGACGAAAGAAAAAATTTCATGGATGTTTTGAGTAATAAAATAGGAGACGGTAATGACCAGGAAAATACTCGAATTGTGATTTACCAGATAAAACACATCGCAAAAACTGATACGTACAACATTTCTCTTCTGAACCTTTTGGACAAGAAAAATCAGTTTGAGAGAGCTGCTCCAACATCTATTTGGAAACAATTTGTTCCATCCTGATAGGTTTTCTCGTTAATTCAAAAAGGCGGACGGTAATGATGTCAAAACTCAGGGACAACTTTAAAGCCGCTATTGCGAAGTTAGATTTTTTTTTAATTTATTTAAATTTATATGAATTCACCTTAAATATTATTATGTTAAAATGAAACATCACATGAGCAAAAAATATAATATCCTTCCCCCCTAAAAAAAATAGGAAAGTGTAATAAATGTGTCCTGGGACAGCGGACGGTAATGATTTTGGGTCTATAAAATTAATAATTTTGACATTAAATTTTGAAATTCAGAATTTAATTTTGGTAGCATTAATTTCCTCTTTATTCCATTAGAAGAAAAAAATTTAAAAAATCTGGCCGTCTTAATTATATCGCCAAGGGACAAGAATGTTAAAACTAATTGAATAATGCTCAAATACAGGTTCATGGTTACAATTTGATTAAATAATCCAATTTACAATATATATATATATATATATATATATATATATATATATATATATATATATATATATATATATATATATATATATTAAAGCTTTTTTTTATCTTTATTACTTGAAAATTGTTCTGAAAACTATGTTTTTCAAGTGGGGCGATTCTCTGGCGTCTTCAATTTTTGCCCGATCTACTTCAAATGTTTTCGATTTATTGAATTATAACGATTTTCGAAAATAGAAAATAAATGATTGGTCACACCTAACGAAGAAAATATTATTCCTTAAAAATCCTAGGTACTTTACTAGATTTAACCTTTATCTTTCAAAATAATTTTAGTTTGTCGTTCTAGAATAAATGTTGCCGCCTGCAGACTATCGCCCGTGAATAAAGACGGTTTCCGGCGTCAGGCAAAGCACCGCCATTTTTTTCGAAAAATTGAAACTTTTTTTTTATACTTTAAAATCCCATATAAAACGTTTGTTATAAAGAATTGTAAAATATTGGTTTATTTATTATTTATAAATTCAAGGGAATTACTTTGGTTTTGATTACACAAGGTAGGTAGTATTATTCCTTAAAACCATTTTGAAGAGAGATTGTTCCTCGACAGTAAACCTTTTTATTTTTCAGTTGCCTGAATTTTACACTCATCACGTGCAAAAACTATTACAGATATTATTCGAACATTTCACCAAACTAAAGCCCCCACCGGAGTTCCGTTTCATACTCCCTCGCGGACTCTCAGAAAGCAGAACAACAAAGGCAATGCTAACAGAATTAAGGACCGCAAACTGGCAAATACAAAGAGATGCTTTAGTAATCTCATCAATATGGAAATTCGCTAAATCAGGAAAAGTATTTTAGATGAATTTATTTCTAGTCAGAAATATGAAAAGTTGCCGCTCAAAGGGAAACCTCGTTACGCCATAGTTACATCAAAGCAATCAAATACCGTAATGGCTTCCGAGGAAAACATTAACAAACCCTATTTCCACCTCTAACATCAAACTTAGGGAAACACATCTCAATTACATGTAATAACTACTTGCGGGTCTCCCGTGGTCTAATGGTTAGCGCCTTGGATTCATAAGCGGGAGATGGTGGGTTCGATCCCCACCTCCGGCAGGAATTTTCTCATCTCAAGGCTCGGTGGGAAAATTCCTCGCTGTACCCTGGATGTCGGCGCTAATGACTTAGAAGTAGATGCGCCGTAAAAAAAAAAAAAAAAAAAAAAAAAAAAAAAAAAAAAAAAAAAAAAAAAAAAACTACTTAATTATACTAAAAGATAATTATTATATATATATATATATATATATATATATATATATATATATATATAGGACTGATTTTTTATTAATTTATTTAAAAAATCTACAGGCTATTGGACGTCGTCCCCTTCAAAGTACTCTCCTTGGGAAGCTATACATTTTTCCCAACGATGTTTCCACTGCGTGAAGGACTTTGAGAAATCATCTTGTGAAATGGTGTTTAGCTGCTCCAGCGATTTTTCTTGAATGTCATCTACGGACTCAAATCTCTTTCCCTTCATGGGTCTCTTGAGTTTTGGAAACAAGAAAAAGTCTGCAGGGGCAAGGTCAGGTGAATATGGAGGCTGGGGAATGATCGTCATTCCATTTTTGGTGCAGTAGTCGCGAATGAGCAGTGCGGAATGAACAGGCGCATTGTCATGATGCAGGAACCACTCACCGCTCCGCCACAACTCTGGTCTCTTCCTCCTTATTGCCTCGCGCAAATTTCTCAGGGTTTGAAGATAACGAAAGCGGTTAATGGTCTCACCTCGTGGAAGAAATTCATGGTAAACAACACCCTTCCAGTCGAAAAAAACAGTAAGCATGACCTTGACGTTTGATTTGACCTGACGTGCTTTTTTGGGGGTTGGGGAGGATTTTGTCTTCCATTGTGATGACTGGACCTTCGTTTCGACGTCGTAGCCATAAACCCACGTTTCATCTCCAGTAATGACTTGTTTTAACAAGTTTTCATTGTCATTTGCCATTTCAAGAAGTTCCTGACAAACTTGAACTCTGTGTTGTTTCTGCTCCTCAGTCAACAGTCTCGGAACAAACTTTGCAGCCACCCTTCTCATCTGCAAATTTTCTGTTAAAATTTGTTGACACGAACCAAATGAAATGTTCAATTCTTCAGCCATCTCACGAATGGTTAGTCGACGATTAGAACGCACGAGACTGTTCAATCTTGCAACATGATCGTCATCAGTCGAAGTTGATGGGCGCCCTGAACGAGAATCATCTTCACACGATGTCCGGCCTTCCTTGAACCTTTTGTACCACTCATGACACCTTGACCGACTCAGACATTCATCACCGAAAGCCACTTGCAACATTTGAAAAGTTTCAGTAAACGTTTTACCCAACTTCACACAAAACTTTACGCAAACGCGTTGCTCTTCCTTTTCATTCATTTCAAGAAATCGCCGAACACAAAAAACTTTTTTTACGAACACAGCAGTAACTTTACAATGAAGAAGGTTATCAACAATCTGAATAAACAGCTGAGTTCAGGAAGAGTCACGATAAACAATGCTGCCAACCGCACTGCTCTATGACACTCCATTGCCGCGCAATCTAAACAGTCCTGTAACTTTTTGATCACCCCATGTATATATATATATATACTTAATCTATTTTACTTTCCCAACAATTGGTAATAAAACTTCTTTTTACTTGGATTATTCACTATAGTATTGGAAAAAGTAAAATTAAAGTCTTACATTGGTTTCATTGATGTATCATAGCTGAATTCTTTATATTTACATAAACCAGCCAACGGCCATAGCCACGTTGAATACACCGGTTCCCGTAGATCACCGAAGTTAAGCAACGTCGGGCGTGGTCGGTACCTGAATGGCTGACCGACCACGTGCTGTTGGCATTATAAAAGGGTGGTAACGTATAGATAGCCCGGCGCTAATGGCCAAGTTGTAGATGCGCCGTAAAAAAAAAAAAAAAAAAAAAAAAAAAAAAAAAAAAAAAAAAAAAAAAAAAAAAAAAATACCACTCACTCACTCACTCCTATCATCGCCTAGCCCAAAACTCTTGGCAGAAAAATTTGAAATTTCGTATGGACACTGTCTATAGAATAGAAACACTCGCTAAGAAAGAATTTTTTGATATTCGAATTTTTAAGTATTTTTAGAGGGGTTTGAATTTTCAGTCAGAACACTTCTTGGTAATGCTCGCAAATAAAATGGGTGTTTCCAAGTGGAAACATAACTCTTTTAATTTTAACGTTCATTTATTATTGACAGCGAATTTTTACCTGTACTGGTTAAACTGATGTTACTGCTAACCTATAGAGAACGGGATATCGCAAGGTTATCTGTTTCTTGACACTGGTCCGGAGCGCCCCAGTGTCAAGAAACATTATACTTTGATTACTTATCAATTGATGAATAACACATAGTATGACGGGAACCGTGCTACAATAAAGTGCACAAAACTATATAGTAGCGTTTTTTGATGATAGATTATTTCAGGCAAAAAATAACTACTCATCTGCCGTGACGAAGCACGGGTAGTCAGCTAGTTCTTTATACTTGTGTGTTGTCAAATCAATGAATGTAGAATGTAATGCCTTACAATCAACATGGACAAGGTTGTCAGCCGAATACCTTCCTTAGGGTTCATACTGATGACCTGATGTCTACCTTTCACCATCGAACCATCTCTTGCGACCAGCCGGGAGGGGAGGTGATGAGACTTAGTGCATTACAATCAACATGGACAAGGTTGTCAGCCGAATACCTTCCTTAGGGTTCATACTGATGACCTGATGTCTACCTTTCACCATCGAACCATCTCTTGCGACCAGCGTGGAGGGGAGGAGATGAGACTTAGTGCATTACAATCAACATGGACAAGGTTGTCAGCCGAATACCTTCCTTAGGGTTCATACTGATGACCTGATGTCTACCTTTCACCATCGAACCATCTCTTGCGACCAGCCGGGAGGGGAGGTGATGAGACTTAGTGCATTACAATCAACATGGACAAGGTTGTCAGTCGAATACCTTCCTTAGGGTTCATACTGATGACCTGATGTCTACCTTTCACCATCGAACCATCTCTTGCGACCAGCGTGGAGGGGAGGAGATGAGACTTAGTGCATTACAATCAACATGGACAAGGTTGTCAGCCGAATACCTTCCTTAGGGTTCATACTGATGACCTGATGTCTACCTTTCACCATCGAACCATCTCTTGCGACCAGCCGGGAGGGGAGGTGATGAGACTTAGTGCATTACAATCAACATGGACAAGGTTGTCAGTCGAATACCTTCCTTAGGGTTCATACTGATGACCTGATGTCTACCTTTCATCATCGAACCATCCCTTGCATCCAGCCGGGAGGGGAGGTGATGAGACTTAGGCAATGAAATCTTGAGGAGAGAAAATATCCATTAATATTACTCTCAAGTATTAAAATATAATAATACACTATAAAATATAATATACGAATTTTTATTCACTGATATTATATGTATATATATATATATATATATATATATATATATATATATATATATATGTGTGTGTGAGTGTGTTAATTATAATAGTCTATAAATATAAAAGTATGGTCTACCTTCTGACAAGTTATTGTTAAGTGACATGTTACATCTAGAGACGGTATATGTTTAATGGTAATAGTTCCATTATATTGCAAGGTAATTAATCTTTACTTACAATAATAATAATATCGCAAGAGTTAGGACACATCTTACGTGTCCTATGCGAAACCTGGATAGAATAACTTGGGTTCGTTAGGGAACTTTTTCCGAAGCTTCTGACGTGTATTTATCTTCCTTCGGCTAATTTTCACACACCCTCTCGTTTAGTGTTACATCCTACTGCTTCTTAGTGTTGATGTTTATGACAGGTGTGGACTGAGTGAGTGGTATTTGATAAATATACAGTAGATGCAGCTTCACTCAATCCTTTATCAGAAAACCATTAAATTCTGTCACGCAGGAGCTGGACAACTATTCCTTCTCCTATACCTATATGAATTTCATCGTCGTACTCGGCCGTTATTGTGCAGAGCCTAATGAAATCAATTAGCGATGCCATTATTTAACCAAAATTGACTTTACCATTATTATTTTCTGCAAACAGCTGTTGTACAGTTTGTGCTAGCAAGTAACTCAACATCACCAGTCAGGTCCATCTACTATATCGTGTGAAACTGTTAAAAGCGAATATTCTAATGAAGAGGAATACGTCGAGAACAGCTGTTGTACAGTTTGTGCTAGCAAGTAACTCAACATCACCAGTCAGGTCCATCTACTATATCGTGTGAAACTGTTAAAAGCGAATATTCTAATGAAGAGGAATACGTCGAGAACAGTCAGGTCAATCTACTATATCGTGTGAAACTGTTAAAAGCGAATATTCTAATGAAGAGGAATACGGCGGGAACAGTCAGGTCCATCTACTATATCGTGTGAAACTGTTAAAAGCGAATATTCTAATGAAGAGGAATACGTCGAGAACAGTCAGGTCCATCTACTATATCGTGTGAGACTGTTAAAAGCGAATATTCTAATGAAGAGGAATACGGCGAGAACAGTCAGGTCCATCTACTATATCGTGTGAAACTGTTAAAAGCGAATATTCTAATGAAGAGGAATACGTCGAGAACAGCTGTTGTACAGTTTGTGCTAGCAAGTAACTCAACATCACCAGTCAGGTCCATCTACTATATCGTGTGAAACTGTTAAAAGCGAATATTCTAATGAAGAGGAATACGTCGAGAACAGTCAGGTCAATCTACTATATCGTGTGAAACTGTTAAAAGCGAATATTCTAATGAAGAGGAATACGGCGAGAACAGTCAGGTCAATCTACTATATCGTGTGAAACTGTTAAAAGCGAATATTCTAATGAAGAGGAATACGTCGAGAACAGTCAGGTCAATCTACTATATCGTGTGAAACTGTTAAAAGCGAATATTCTAATGAAGAGGAATACGTCGAGAACAGTCAGGTCTATCTACTATATCGTGTGAAACTGTTAAAAGCGAATATTCTAATGAAGAGGAATACGGCGAGAACAGTCAGGTCCATCTACTATATCGTGTGAAACTGTTAAAAGCGAATATTCTAATGAAGAGGAATACGTCGAGAACAGGCAGGTCAGTCTACTATATCGTGTGAAACTGTTAAAAGCGAATATTCTAATGAAGAGGAATACGGCGGGAACAGTCAGGTCTATCTACTATATCGTGTGAAACTGTTAAAAGCGAATATTCTAATGAAGAGGAATACGGCGAGAACAGTCAGGTCCATCTACTATATCGTGTGAAACTGTTAAAAGCGAATATTCTAATGAAGAGGAATACGTCGAGAACAGTCAGGTCAATCTACTATATCGTGTGAAACTGTTAAAAGCGAATATTCTAATGAAGAGGAATACGGCGGGAACAGTCAGGTCCATCTACTATATCGTGTGAAACTGTTAAAAGCGAATATTCTAATGAAGAGGAATACGTCGAGAACAGTCAGGTCCATCTACTATATCGTGTGAGACTGTTAAAAGCGAATATTCTAATGAAGAGGAATACGGCGAGAACAGTCAGGTCCATCTACTATATCGTGTGAAACTGTTAAAAGCGAATATTCTAATGAAGAGGAATACGTCGAGAACAGCTGTTGTACAGTTTGTGCTAGCAAGTAACTCAACATCACCAGTCAGGTCCATCTACTATATCGTGTGAAACTGTTAAAAGCGAATATTCTAATGAAGAGGAATACGTCGAGAACAGTCAGGTCAATCTACTATATCGTGTGAAACTGTTAAAAGCGAATATTCTAATGAAGAGGAATACGGCGAGAACAGTCAGGTCAATCTACTATATCGTGTGAAACTGTTAAAAGCGAATATTCTAATGAAGAGGAATACGTCGAGAACAGTCAGGTCAATCTACTATATCGTGTGAAACTGTTAAAAGCGAATATTCTAATGAAGAGGAATACGTCGAGAACAGTCAGGTCTATCTACTATATCGTGTGAAACTGTTAAACGCGAATATTCTAATGAAGAGGAATACGGCGAGAACAGTCAGGTCCATCTACTATATCGTGTGAAACTGTTAAAAGCGAATATTCTAATGAAGAGGAATACGTCGAGAACAGGCAGGTCAGTCTACTATATCGTGTGAAACTGTTAAAAGCGAATATTCTAATGAAGAGGAATACGGCGGGAACAGTCAGGTCTATCTACTATATCGTGTGAAACTGTTAAAAGCGAATATTCTAATGAAGAGGAATACGGCGAGAACAGTCAGGTCCATCTACTATATCGTGTGAAACTGTTAAAAGCGAATATTCTAATGAAGAGGAATACGTCGAGAACAGCTGTTGTACAGTTTGTGCTAGCAAGTAATTCAACATCACCAGTCAGGTCCATCTACTATATCGTGTGAAACTGTTAAAAGCGAATATTCTAATGAAGAGGAATACGTCGAGAACAGTCAGGTCAATCTACTATATCGTGTGAAACTGTTAAAAGCCAATATTCTAATGAAGAGGAATACGTCGAGAACAGTCAGGTCAGTCTACTATATCGTGTGAAACTGTTAAAAGCGAATATTCTAATGAAGAGGAATACGGCGGGAACAGTCAGGTCTATCTACTATATCATGTGAAACTGTTAAAAGCGAATATTCTAATGAAGAGGAATACGTCGAGAACAGTCAGGTCCATCTACTATATCGTGTGAAACTGTTAAAAGCGAATATTCTAATGAAGAGGAATACGTCGAGAACAGTCAGGTCCATCTACTATATCGTGTGAAACTGTTAAAAGCCAATATTCTAATGAAGAGGAATACGTCGAGAACAGTCAGGTCAGTCTACTATATCGTGTGAAACTGTTAAAAGCGAATATTCTAATGAAGAGGAATACGGCGGGAACAGTCAGGTCTATCTACTATATCATGTGAAACTGTTAAAAGCGAATATTCTAATGAAGAGGAATACGGCGAGAACAGTCAGGTCAATCTACTATATCGTGTGAAACTGTTAAAAGCGAATATTCTAATGAAGAGGAATACGTCGAGAACAGTCAGGTCAATCTACTATATCGTGTGAAACTATTAAAAGCGAATATTCTAATGAAGAGGAATACGTCGAGAACAGTCAGGTCAATCTACTATATCGAGTGAAACTGTTAAAAGCGAATATTCTAATGAAGAGGAATACGTCGAGAACAGTCAGGTCAATCTACTATATCGTGTGAAACTATTAAAAGCGAATATTCTAATGAAGAGGAATACGTCGAGAACAGTCAGGTCAATCTACTATATCGTGTGAAACTGTTAAAAGCGAATATTCTAATGAAGAGGAATACGTGGAGAACAGTCAGGTCAATCTACTATATCGTGTGAAACTGTTAAAAGCGAATATTCTAATGAAGAGGTATACGTCGAGAACAGTCAGGTCAATCTACTATATCGTGTGAGACTGTTAAAAGCGAATATTCTAATGAAGAGGAATACGGCGGGAACAGTCAGGTCCATCTACTATATCGTGTGAAACTGTTAAAAGCGAATATTCTAATGAAGAGGAATACGGCGAGAACAGTCAGGTCAATCTACTATATCGTGTGAAACTGTTAAAAGCGAATATTCTAATGAAGAGGAATACGGCGAGAACAGTCAGGTCAATCTACTATATCGTGTGAAACTGTTAAAAGCGAATATTCTAATGAAGAGGAATACTTCGAGAACAGTCAGGTCAATCTACTATATCGTGTGAAACTATTAAAAGCGAATATTCTAATGAAGAGGAATACGTCGAGAACAGCTGTTGTACAGTTTGTGCTAGCAAGTAACTCAACATCACCAGTCAGGTCCATCTACTATATCGTGTGAAACTGTTAAAAGCGAATATTCTAATGAAGAGGAATACGTCGAGAACAGTCAGGTCCATCTACTATATCGTGTGAGACTGTTAAAAGCGAATATTCTAATGAAGAGGAATACGGCGAGAACAGTCAGGTCCATCTACTATATCGTGTGAAACTGTTAAAAGCGAATATTCTAATGAAGAGGAATACGTCGAGAACAGCTGTTGTACAGTTTGTGCTAGCAAGTAACTCAACATCACCAGTCAGGTCCATCTACTATATCGTGTGAAACTGTTAAAAGCGAATATTCTAATGAAGAGGAATACGTCGAGAACAGTCAGGTCAATCTACTATATCGTCTGAAACTGTTAAAAGCGAATATTCTAATGAAGAGGAATACGGCGAGAACAGTCAGGTCCATCTACTATATCGTGTGAAACTGTTAAAAGCGAATATTCTAATGAAGAGGAATACGTCGAGAACAGTCAGGTCAATCTACTATGTCGTGTGAAACTGTTAAAAGCGAATATTCTAATGAAGAGGAATACGGCGGGAACAGTCAGGTCCATCTACTATATCGTGTGAAACTGTTAAAAGCGAATATTCTAATGAAGAGGAATACGGCGGGAACAGTCAGGTCAATCTACTATATCGCGTGAAACTGTTAAAAGCGAATATTCTAATGAAGAGGAATACGGCGGGAACAGTCAGGTCAATCTACTATATCGTGTGAAACTGTTAAAAGCGAATATTCTAATGAAGAGGAATACGGCGAGAACAGTCAAGTCCATCTACTATATCGTGTGAAACTGTTAAAAGCGAATATTCTAATGAAGAGGAATACGTCGAGAACAGTCAGGTCAATCTACTATATCGTGTGAAACTGTTAAAAGCGAATATTCTAATGAAGAGGAATACGGCGGGAACAGTCAGGTCCATCTACTATATCGTGTGAAACTGTTAAAAGCGAATATTCTAATGAAGAGGAATACGGCGGGAACAGTCAGGTCAATCTACTATATCGCGTGAAACTGTTAAAAGCGAATATTCTAATGAAGAGGAATACGGCGGGAACAGTCAGGTCAATCTACTATATCGTGTGAAACTGTTAAAAGCGAATATTCTAATGAAGAGGAATACGGCGGGAACAGTCAGGTCTATCTACTATATCGTGTGAAACTGTTAAAAGCGAATATTCTAATGAAGAGGAATACGGCGAGAACAGTCAGGTCAATCTACTATATCGTGTGAAACTGTTAAAAGCGAATATTCTAATGAAGAGGAATACGTCGAGAACAGTCAGGTCAATCTACTATATCGTGTGAAACTGTTAAAAGCGAATATTCTAATGAAGAGGAATACGTCGAGAACAGCTGTTGTACAGTTTGTGCTAGCAAGTAACTCAACATCACCAGTCAGGTCCATCTACTATATCGTGTGAAACTGTTAAAAGCGAATATTCTAATGAAGAGGAATACGTCGAGAACAGTCAGGTCCATCTACTATATCGTGTGAGACTGTTAAAAGCGAATATTCTAATGAAGAGGAATACGGCGAGAACAGTCAGGTCCATCTACTATATCGTGTGAAACTGTTAAAAGCGAATATTCTAATGAAGAGGAATACGTCGAGAACAGCTGTTGTACAGTTTGTGCTAGCAAGTAACTCAACATCACCAGTCAGGTCCATCTACTATATCGTGTGAAACTGTTAAAAGCGAATATTCTAATGAAGAGGAATACGTCGAGAACAGTCAGGTCAATCTACTATATCGTGTGAAACTGTTAAAAGCGAATATTCTAATGAAGAGGAATACGGCGAGAACAGTCAGGTCCATCTACTATATCGTGTGAAACTGTTAAAAGCGAATATTCTAATGAAGAGGAATACGTCGAGAACAGTCAGGTCAATCTACTATATCGTGTGAAACTGTTAAAAGCGAATATTCTAATGAAGAGGAATACGGCGGGAACAGTCAGGTCCATCTACTATATCGTGTGAAACTGTTAAAAGCGAATATTCTAATGAAGAGGAATACGGCGGGAACAGTCAGGTCAATCTACTATATCGCGTGAAACTGTTAAAAGCGAATATTCTAATGAAGAGGAATACGGCGGGAACAGTCAGGTCAATCTACTATATCGTGTGAAACTGTTAAAAGCGAATATTCTAATGAAGAGGAATACGGCGGGAACAGTCAGGTCTATCTACTATATCGTGTGAAACTGTTAAAAGCGAATATTCTAATGAAGAGGAATACGGCGAGAACAGTCAGGTCAATCTACTATATCGTGTGAAACTGTTAAAAGCGAATATTCTAATGAAGAGGAATACGTCGAGAACAGTCAGGTCAATCTACTATATCGTGTGAAACTATTAAAAGCGAATATTCTAATGAAGAGGAATACGTCGAGAACAGTCAGGTCAATCTACTATATCGTGTGAAACTGTTAAAAGCGAATATTCTAATGAAGAGGAATACGTCGAGAACAGTCAGGTCAATCTACTATATCGTGTGAAACTATTAAAAGCGAATATTCTAATGAAGAGGAATACGTCGAGAACAGTCAGGTCAATCTACTATATCGTGTGAAACTGTTAAAAGCGAATATTCTAATGAAGAGGAATACGGCGGGAACAGTCAGGTCCATCTACTATATTGTGTGAAACTGTTAAAAGCGAATATTCTAATGAAGAGGAATACGGCGAGAACAGTCAGGTCAATCTACTATATCGTGTGAAACTGTTAAAAGCGAATATTCTAATGAAGAGGAATACGGCGAGAACAGTCAGGTCAATCTACTATATCGTGTGAAACTGTTAAAAGCGAATATTCTAATGAAGAGGAATACGTCGAGAACAGTCAGGTCAATCTACTATATCGTGTGAAACTATTAAAAGCGAATATTCTAATGAAGAGGAATACGTCGAGAACAGCTGTTGTACAGTTTGTGCTAGCAAGTAACTCAACATCACCAGTCAGGTCCATCTACTATATCGTGTGAAACTGTTAAAAGCGAATATTCTAATGAAGAGGAATACGTCGAGAACAGTCAGGTCCATCTACTATATCGTGTGAGACTGTTAAAAGCGAATATTCTAATGAAGAGGAATACGGCGAGAACAGTCAGGTCCATCTACTATATCGTGTGAAACTGTTAAAAGCGAATATTCTAATGAAGAGGAATACGTCGAGAACAGCTGTTGTACAGTTTGTGCTAGCAAGTAACTCAACATCACCAGTCAGGTCCATCTACTATATCGTGTGAAACTGTTAAAAGCGAATATTCTAATGAAGAGGAATACGTCGAGAACAGTCAGGTCAATCTACTATATCGTGTGAAACTGTTAAAAGCGAATATTCTAATGAAGAGGAATACGGCGAGAACAGTCAGGTCCATCTACTATATCGTGTGAAACTGTTAAAAGCGAATATTCTAATGAAGAGGAATACGTCGAGAACAGTCAGGTCAATCTACTATATCGTGTGAAACTGTTAAAAGCGAATATTCTAATGAAGAGGAATACGGCGGGAACAGTCAGGTCCATCTACTATATCGTGTGAAACTGTTAAAAGCGAATATTCTAATGAAGAGGAATACGGCGGGAACAGTCAGGTCAATCTACTATATCGCGTGAAACTGTTAAAAGCGAATATTCTAATGAAGAGGAATACGGCGGGAACAGTCAGGTCCATCTACTATATTGTGTGAAACTGTTAAAAGCGAATATTCTAATGAAGAGGAATACGGCGAGAACAGTCAGGTCAATCTACTATATCGTGTGAAACTGTTAAAAGCGAATATTCTAATGAAGAGGAATACGGCGAGAACAGTCAGGTCAATCTACTATATCGTGTGAAACTGTTAAAAGCGAATATTCTAATGAAGAGGAATACGTCGAGAACAGTCAGGTCAATCTACTATATCGTGTGAAACTATTAAAAGCGAATATTCTAATGAAGAGGAATACGTCGAGAACAGCTGTTGTACAGTTTGTGCTAGCAAGTAACTCCACATCACCAGTCAGGTCCATCTACTATATCGTGTGAAACTGTTAAAAGCGAATATTCTAATGAAGAGGAATACGTCGAGAACAGTCAGGTCCATCTACTATATCGTGTGAGACTGTTAAAAGCGAATATTCTAATGAAGAGGAATACGGCGAGAACAGTCAGGTCCATCTACTATATCGTGTGAAACTGTTAAAAGCGAATATTCTAATGAAGAGGAATACGTCGAGAACAGCTGTTGTACAGTTTGTGCTAGCAAGTAACTCAACATCACCAGTCAGGTCCATCTACTATATCGTGTGAAACTGTTAAAAGCGAATATTCTAATGAAGAGGAATACGTCGAGAACAGTCAGGTCAATCTACTATATCGTGTGAAACTGTTAAAAGCGAATATTCTAATGAAGAGGAATACGGCGAGAACAGTCAGGTCCATCTACTATATCGTGTGAAACTGTTAAAAGCGAATATTCTAATGAAGAGGAATACGGCGGGAACAGTCAGGTCCATCTACTATATCGTGTGAAACTGTTAAAAGCGAATATTCTAATGAAGAGGAATACGTCGAGAACAGTCAGGTCAATCTACTATATCGTGTGAAACTGTTAAAAGCGAATATTCTAATGAAGAGGAATACGGCGAGAACAGTCAGGTCAATCTACTATATCGTGTGAAACTGTTAAAAGCGAATATTCTAATGAAGAGGAATACGTCGAGAACAGTCAGGTCAATCTACTATATCGTGTGAAACTGTTAAAAGCGAATATTCTAATGAAGAGGAATACGTCGAGAACAGTCAGGTCTATCTACTATATCGTGTGAAACTGTTAAAAGCGAATATTCTAATGAAGAGGAATACGGCGAGAACAGTCAGGTCCATCTACTATATCGTGTGAAACTGTTAAAAGCGAATATTCTAATGAAGAGGAATACGTCGAGAACAGGCAGGTCAGTCTACTATATCGTGTGAAACTGTTAAAAGCGAATATTCTAATGAAGAGGAATACGGCGGGAACAGTCAGGTCTATCTACTATATCGTGTGAAACTGTTAAAAGCGAATATTCTAATGAAGAGGAATACGGCGAGAACAGTCAGGTCCATCTACTATATCGTGTGAAACTGTTAAAAGCGAATATTCTAATGAAGAGGAATACGTCGAGAACAGCTGTTGTACAGTTTGTGCTAGCAAGTAACTCAACATCACCAGTCAGGTCCATCTACTATATCGTGTGAAACTGTTAAAAGCGAATATTCTAATGAAGAGGAATACGTCGAGAACAGTCAGGTCAATCTACTATATCGTGTGAAACTGTTAAAAGCGAATATTCTAATGAAGAGGAATACGTCGAGAACAGTCAGGTCCATCTACTATATCGTGTGAAACTGTTAAAAGCGAATATTCTAATGAAGAGGAATACGTCGAGAACAGTCAGGTCCATCTACTATATCGTGTGAAACTGTTAAAAGCGAATATTCTAATGAAGAGGAATACGTCGAGAACAGTCAGGTCAGTCTACTATATCGTGTGAAACTGTTAAAAGCGAATATTCTAATGAAGAGGAATACGGCGGGAACAGTCAGGTCTATCTACTATATCATGTGAAACTGTTAAAAGCGAATATTCTAATGAAGAGGAATACGGCGAGAACAGTCAGGTCAATCTACTATATCGTGTGAAACTGTTAAAAGCGAATATTCTAATGAAGAGGAATACGTCGAGAACAGTCAGGTCAATCTACTATATCGTGTGAAACTATTAAAAGCGAATATTCTAATGAAGAGGAATACGTCGAGAACAGTCAGGTCAATCTACTATATCGAGTGAAACTGTTAAAAGCGAATATTCTAATGAAGAGGAATACGTCGAGAACAGTCAGGTCAATCTACTATATCGTGTGAAACTATTAAAAGCGAATATTCTAATGAAGAGGAATACGTCGAGAACAGTCAGGTCAATCTACTATATCGTGTGAAACTGTTAAAAGCGAATATTCTAATGAAGAGGAATACGTGGAGAACAGTCAGGTCAATCTACTATATCGTGTGAAACTGTTAAAAGCGAATATTCTAATGAAGAGGTATACGTCGAGAACAGTCAGGTCAATCTACTATATCGTGTGAGACTGTTAAAAGCGAATATTCTAATGAAGAGGAATACGGCGGGAACAGTCAGGTCCATCTACTATATCGTGTGAAACTGTTAAAAGCGAATATTCTAATGAAGAGGAATACGGCGAGAACAGTCAGGTCAATCTACTATATCGTGTGAAACTGTTAAAAGCGAATATTCTAATGAAGAGGAATACGGCGAGAACAGTCAGGTCAATCTACTATATCGTGTGAAACTGTTAAAAGCGAATATTCTAATGAAGAGGAATACTTCGAGAACAGTCAGGTCAATCTACTATATCGTGTGAAACTATTAAAAGCGAATATTCTAATGAAGAGGAATACGTCGAGAACAGCTGTTGTACAGTTTGTGCTAGCAAGTAACTCAACATCACCAGTCAGGTCCATCTACTATATCGTGTGAAACTGTTAAAAGCGAATATTCTAATGAAGAGGAATACGTCGAGAACAGTCAGGTCCATCTACTATATCGTGTGAGACTGTTAAAAGCGAATATTCTAATGAAGAGGAATACGGCGAGAACAGTCAGGTCCATCTACTATATCGTGTGAAACTGTTAAAAGCGAATATTCTAATGAAGAGGAATACGTCGAGAACAGCTGTTGTACAGTTTGTGCTAGCAAGTAACTCAACATCACCAGTCAGGTCCATCTACTATATCGTGTGAAACTGTTAAAAGCGAATATTCTAATGAAGAGGAATACGTCGAGAACAGTCAGGTCAATCTACTATATCGTGTGAAACTGTTAAAAGCGAATATTCTAATGAAGAGGAATACGGCGAGAACAGTCAGGTCCATCTACTATATCGTGTGAAACTGTTAAAAGCGAATATTCTAATGAAGAGGAATACGTCGAGAACAGTCAGGTCAATCTACTATATCGTGTGAAACTGTTAAAAGCGAATATTCTAATGAAGAGGAATACGGCGGGAACAGTCAGGTCCATCTACTATATCGTGTGAAACTGTTAAAAGCGAATATTCTAATGAAGAGGAATACGGCGGGAACAGTCAGGTCAATCTACTATATCGCGTGAAACTGTTAAAAGCGAATATTCTAATGAAGAGGAATACGGCGGGAACAGTCAGGTCAATCTACTATATCGTGTGAAACTGTTAAAAGCGAATATTCTAATGAAGAGGAATACGGCGGGAACAGTCAGGTCTATCTACTATATCGTGTGAAACTGTTAAAAGCGAATATTCTAATGAAGAGGAATACGGCGAGAACAGTCAGGTCAATCTACTATATCGTGTGAAACTGTTAAAAGCGAATATTCTAATGAAGAGGAATACGTCGAGAACAGTCAGGTCAATCTACTATATCGTGTGAAACTGTTAAAAGCGAATATTCTAATGAAGAGGAATACGTCGAGAACAGCTGTTGTACAGTTTGTGCTAGCAAGTAACTCAACATCACCAGTCAGGTCCATCTACTATATCGTGTGAAACTGTTAAAAGCGAATATTCTAATGAAGAGGAATACGTCGAGAACAGTCAGGTCCATCTACTATATCGTGTGAGACTGTTAAAAGCGAATATTCTAATGAAGAGGAATACGGCGAGAACAGTCAGGTCCATCTACTATATCGTGTGAAACTGTTAAAAGCGAATATTCTAATGAAGAGGAATACGTCGAGAACAGCTGTTGTACAGTTTGTGCTAGCAAGTAACTCAACATCACCAGTCAGGTCCATCTACTATATCGTGTGAAACTGTTAAAAGCGAATATTCTAATGAAGAGGAATACGTCGAGAACAGTCAGGTCAATCTACTATATCGTGTGAAACTGTTAAAAGCGAATATTCTAATGAAGAGGAATACGGCGAGAACAGTCAGGTCCATCTACTATATCGTGTGAAACTGTTAAAAGCGAATATTCTAATGAAGAGGAATACGTCGAGAACAGTCAGGTCAATCTACTATATCGTGTGAAACTGTTAAAAGCGAATATTCTAATGAAGAGGAATACGGCGGGAACAGTCAGGTCCATCTACTATATCGTGTGAAACTGTTAAAAGCGAATATTCTAATGAAGAGGAATACGGCGGGAACAGTCAGGTCAATCTACTATATCGCGTGAAACTGTTAAAAGCGAATATTCTAATGAAGAGGAATACGGCGGGAACAGTCAG
Source organism: Gonocerus acuteangulatus (assembly GCA_946811695.1). Lineage (NCBI taxonomy): Eukaryota > Metazoa > Arthropoda > Insecta > Hemiptera > Coreidae > Gonocerus > Gonocerus acuteangulatus. The sequence goes on along the minus strand of OX328130.1, from coordinate 79,243,084 downwards.
GTCAATCTACTATATCGTGTGAAACTGTTAAAAGCGAATATTCTAATGAAGAGGAATACGGCGGGAACAGTCAGGTCTATCTACTATATCGTGTGAAACTGTTAAAAGCGAATATTCTAATGAAGAGGAATACGGCGAGAACAGTCAGGTCAATCTACTATATCGTGTGAAACTGTTAAAAGCGAATATTCTAATGAAGAGGAATACGTCGAGAACAGTCAGGTCAATCTACTATATCGTGTGAAACTATTAAAAGCGAATATTCTAATGAAGATGAATACGTCGAGAACAGTCAGGTCAATCTACTATATCGTGTGAAACTGTTAAAAGCGAATATTCTAATGAAGAGGAATACGTCGAGAACAGTCAGGTCAATCTACTATATCGTGTGAAACTATTAAAAGCGAATATTCTAATGAAGAGGAATACGTCGAGAACAGTCAGGTCAATCTACTATATCGTGTGAAACTGTTAAAAGCGAATATTCTAATGAAGAGGAATACGGCGGGAACAGTCAGGTCCATCTACTATATTGTGTGAAACTGTTAAAAGCGAATATTCTAATGAAGAGGAATACGGCGAGAACAGTCAGGTCAATCTACTATATCGTGTGAAACTGTTAAAAGCGAATATTCTAATGAAGAGGAATACGGCGAGAACAGTCAGGTCAATCTACTATATCGTGTGAAACTGTTAAAAGCGAATATTCTAATGAAGAGGAATACGTCGAGAACAGTCAGGTCAATCTACTATATCGTGTGAAACTATTAAAAGCGAATATTCTAATGAAGAGGAATACGTCGAGAACAGCTGTTGTACAGTTTGTGCTAGCAAGTAACTCAACATCACCAGTCAGGTCCATCTACTATATCGTGTGAAACTGTTAAAAGCGAATATTCTAATGAAGAGGAATACGTCGAGAACAGTCAGGTCCATCTACTATATCGTGTGAGACTGTTAAAAGCGAATATTCTAATGAAGAGGAATACGGCGAGAACAGTCAGGTCCATCTACTATATCGTGTGAAACTGTTAAAAGCGAATATTCTAATGAAGAGGAATACGTCGAGAACAGCTGTTGTACAGTTTGTGCTAGCAAGTAACTCAACATCACCAGTCAGGTCCATCTACTATATCGTGTGAAACTGTTAAAAGCGAATATTCTAATGAAGAGGAATACGTCGAGAACAGTCAGGTCAATCTACTATATCGTGTGAAACTGTTAAAAGCGAATATTCTAATGAAGAGGAATACGGCGAGAACAGTCAGGTCCATCTACTATATCGTGTGAAACTGTTAAAAGCGAATATTCTAATGAAGAGGAATACGTCGAGAACAGTCAGGTCAATCTACTATATCGTGTGAAACTGTTAAAAGCGAATATTCTAATGAAGAGGAATACGGCGGGAACAGTCAGGTCCATCTACTATATCGTGTGAAACTGTTAAAAGCGAATATTCTAATGAAGAGGAATACGGCGGGAACAGTCAGGTCAATCTACTATATCGCGTGAAACTGTTAAAAGCGAATATTCTAATGAAGAGGAATACGGCGGGAACAGTCAGGTCAATCTACTATATCGTGTGAAACTGTTAAAAGCGAATATTCTAATGAAGAGGAATACGGCGGGAACAGTCAGGTCTATCTACTATATCGTGTGAAACTGTTAAAAGCGAATATTCTAATGAAGAGGAATACGGCGAGAACAGTCAGGTCAATCTACTATATCGTGTGAAACTGTTAAAAGCGAATATTCTAATGAAGAGGAATACGTCGAGAACAGTCAGGTCAATCTACTATATCGTGTGAAACTATTAAAAGCGAATATTCTAATGAAGAGGAATACGTCGAGAACAGTCAGGTCAATCTACTATATCGTGTGAAACTGTTAAAAGCGAATATTCTAATGAAGAGGAATACGTCGAGAACAGTCAGGTCAATCTACTATATCGTGTGAAACTATTAAAAGCGAATATTCTAATGAAGAGGAATACGTCGAGAACAGTCAGGTCAATCTACTATATCGTGTGAAACTGTTAAAAGCGAATATTCTAATGTAGAGGAATACGGCGGGAACAGTCAGGTCCATCTACTATATCGTGTGAAACTGTTAAAAGCGAATATTCTAATGAAGAGGAATACGGCGAGAACAGTCAGGTCAATCTACTATATCGTGTGAAACTGTTAAAAGCGAATATTCTAATGAAGAGGAATACGTCGAGAACAGTCAGGTCAATCTACTATATCGTGTGAAACTATTAAAAGCGAATATTCTAATGAAGAGGAATACGTCGAGAACAGCTGTTGTACAGTTTGTGCTAGCAAGTAACTCAACATCACCAGTCAGGTCCATCCACTATATCGTGTGAAACTGTTAAAAGCGAATATTCTAATGAAGAGGAATACGGCGAGAACAGTCAGGTCAATCTACTATATCGTGTGAAACTGTTAAAAGCGAATATTCTAATGAAGAGGAATACGTGGAGAACAGTCAGGTCAATCTACTATATCGTGTGAAACTGTTAAAAGCGAATATTCTAATGAAGAGGAATACGTCGAGAACAGCTGTTGTACAGTTTGTGCAAGCAAGTAACTCAACATCACCAGTCAGGTCCATCTACTATATCGTGTGAAACTGTTAAAAGCGAATATTCTAATGAAGAGGAATACGTCGAGAACAGTCAGGTCAATCTACTATATCGTGTGAAACTGTTAAAAGCGAATATTCTAATGAAGAGGAATACGGCGAGAACAGTCAGGTCAATCTACTATATCGTGTGAAACTGTTAAAAGCGAATATTCTAATGAAGAGGAATACGGCGAGAACAGTCAGGTCAATCTACTATATCGTGTGAAACTGTTAAAAGCGAATATTCTAATGAAGAGGAATACGTCGAGAACAGTCAGGTCAATCTACTATATCGTGTGAAACTGTTAAAAGAGAATATTCTAATGAAGAGGAATACGGCGAGAACAGTCAGGTCAATCTACTATATCGTGTGAAACTGTTAAAAGCGAATATTCTAATAAAAAGGAATACGTCGAGAACAGTCAGGTCCATGTACTATATCGTGTGAAACTCTTAAAAGCGAATATTCTAATGAAGAGGAATACGTCGAGAACAGTCAGGTCAATCTACTATATCGTGTGAAACTGTTAAAAGCGAATATTCTAATGAAGAGGAATACGGCGAGAAGTCTGGTCAATCTACTATATCGTGTGAAACTGTTAAAAGCGAATATTCTAATGAAGAGGAATACGTCGAGAACAGTCAGGTCAATCTACTATATCGCGTGAAACTGTTAAAAGCGAATATTCTAATGAAGAGGAATACGGCGAGAACAGTCAGGTCAATCTACTATATCGTGTGAAACTGTTAAAAGCGAATATTCTAATTAAGAGGAATACGGCGAGAACAGTCAGGTCAATCTACTATATCGTGTGAAACTGTTAAAAGCGAATATTCTAATGAAGAGGAATACGGCGAGAACAGTCAGGTCAATCTACTATATCGTGTGAGACTGTTAAAAGCGAATATTCTAATGAAGAGGTATACGTCGAGAACAGCTGTTGTACAGTTTGTGCTAGCAAGTAACTCAACATCACCAGTCAGGTCCATCTACTATATCGTGTGAAACTGTTAAAAGCGAATATTCTAATGAAGAGGAATACGTCGAGAACAGCTGTTGTACAGTTTGTGATAGCAAGTAACTTAACATCACCAGTCAGGTCCATCTACTATATCGTGTGAAACTGTTAAAAGCGAATATTCTAATGAAGAGGAATACGTCGAGAACAGTCAGGTCAATCTACTATATCGTGTGAAACTGTTAAAAGCGAATATTCTAATGAAGAGGAATACGGCGGGAACAGTCAGGTCCATCTACTATATCGTGTGAAACTGTTAAAAGCGAATATTCTAATGAAGAGGAATACGGCGGGAACAGTCAGGTCAATCTACTATATCGCGTGAAACTGTTAAAAGCGAATATTCTAATGAAGAGGAATACGGCGGGAACAGTCAGGTCAATCTACTATATCGTGTGAAACTGTTAAAAGCGAATATTCTAATGAAGAGGAATACGGCGGGAACAGTCAGGTCTATCTACTATATCGTGTGAAACTGTTAAAAGCGAATATTCTAATGAAGAGGAATACGGCGAGAACAGTCAGGTCAATCTACTATATCGTGTGAAACTGTTAAAAGCGAATATTCTAATGAAGAGGAATACGTCGAGAACAGTCAGGTCAATCTACTATATCGTGTGAAACTATTAAAAGCGAATATTCTAATGAAGAGGAATACGTCGAGAACAGTCAGGTCAATCTACTATATCGTGTGAAACTGTTAAAAGCGAATATTCTAATGAAGAGGAATACGTCGAGAACAGTCAGGTCAATCTACTATATCGTGTGAAACTATTAAAAGCGAATATTCTAATGAAGAGGAATACGTCGAGAACAGTCAGGTCAATCTACTATATCGTGTGAAACTGTTAAAAGCGAATATTCTAATGAAGAGGAATACGGCGGGAACAGTCAGGTCCATCTACTATATTGTGTGAAACTGTTAAAAGCGAATATTCTAATGAAGAGGAATACGGCGAGAACAGTCAGGTCAATCTACTATATCGTGTGAAACTGTTAAAAGCGAATATTCTAATGAAGAGGAATACGGCGAGAACAGTCAGGTCAATCTACTATATCGTGTGAAACTGTTAAAAGCGAATATTCTAATGAAGAGGAATACGTCGAGAACAGTCAGGTCAATCTACTATATCGTGTGAAACTATTAAAAGCGAATATTCTAATGAAGAGGAATACGTCGAGAACAGCTGTTGTACAGTTTGTGCTAGCAAGTAACTCAACATCACCAGTCAGGTCCATCTACTATATCGTGTGAAACTGTTAAAAGCGAATATTCTAATGAAGAGGAATACGGCGAGAACAGTCAGGTCCATCTACTATATCGTGTGAAACTGTTAAAAGCGAATATTCTAATGAAGAGGAATACGTCGAGAACAGCTGTTGTACAGTTTGTGCTAGCAAGTAACTCAACATCACCAGTCAGGTCCATCTACTATATCGTGTGAAACTGTTAAAAGCGAATATTCTAATGAAGAGGAATACGTCGAGAACAGTCAGGTCAATCTACTATATCGTGTGAAACTGTTAAAAGCGAATATTCTAATGAAGAGGAATACGGCGAGAACAGTCAGGTCCATCTACTATATCGTGTGAAACTGTTAAAAGCGAATATTCTAATGAAGAGGAATACGTCGAGAACAGTCAGGTCAATCTACTATATCGTGTGAAACTGTTAAAAGCGAATATTCTAATGAAGAGGAATACGGCGGGAACAGTCAGGTCCATCTACTATATCGTGTGAAACTGTTAAAAGCGAATATTCTAATGAAGAGGAATACGGCGGGAACAGTCAGGTCAATCTACTATATCGCGTGAAACTGTTAAAAGCGAATATTCTAATGAAGAGGAATACGGCGGGAACAGTCAGGTCAATCTACTATATCGTGTGAAACTGTTAAAAGCGAATATTCTAATGAAGAGGAATACGGCGGGAACAGTCAGGTCTATCTACTATATCGTGTGAAACTGTTAAAAGCGAATATTCTAATAAAGAGGAATACGGCGAGAACAGTCAGGTCAATCTACTATATCGTGTGAAACTGTTAAAAGCGAATATTCTAATGAAGAGGAATACGTCGAGAACAGTCAGGTCAATCTACTATATCGTGTGAAACTATTAAAAGCGAATATTCTAATGAAGAGGAATACGTCGAGAACAGTCAGGTCAATCTACTATATCGTGTGAAACTGTTAAAAGCGAATATTCTAATGAAGAGGAATACGTCGAGAACAGTCAGGTCAATCTACTATATCGTGTGAAACTATTAAAAGCGAATATTCTAATGAAGAGGAATACGTCGAGAACAGTCAGGTCAATCTACTATATCGTGTGAAACTGTTAAAAGCGAATATTCTAATGAAGAGGAATACGGCGGGAACAGTCAGGTCCATCTACTATATCGTGTGAAACTGTTAAAAGCGAATATTCTAATGAAGAGGAATACGGCGAGAACAGTCAGGTCAATCTACTATATCGTGTGAAACTGTTAAAAGCGAATATTCTAATGAAGAGGAATACGTCGAGAACAGTCAGGTCAATCTACTATATCGTGTGAAACTATTAAAAGCGAATATTCTAATGAAGAGGAATACGTCGAGAACAGCTGTTGTACAGTTTGTGCTAGCAAGTAACTCAACATCACCAGTCAGGTCCATCCACTATATCGTGTGAAACTGTTAAAAGCGAATATTCTAATGAAGAGGAATACGGCGAGAACAGTCAGGTCAATCTACTATATCGTGTGAAACTGTTAAAAGCGAATATTGTAATGAAGAGGAATACGTGGAGAACAGTCAGGTCAATCTACTATATCGTGTGAAACTGTTAAAAGCGAATATTCTAATGAAGAGGAATACGTCGAGAACAGCTGTTGTACAGTTTGTGCAAGCAAGTAACTCAACATCACCAGTCAGGTCCATCTACTATATCGTGTGAAACTGTTAAAAGCGAATATTCTAATGAAGAGGAATACGTCGAGAACAGTCAGGTCAATCTACTATATCGTGTGAAACTGTTAAAAGCGAATATTCTAATGAAGAGGTATACGTCGAGAACAGTCAGGTCAATCTACTATATCGTGTGAGACTGTTAAAAGCGAATATTCTAATGAAGAGGAATACGGCGGGAACAGTCAGGTCCATCTACTATATCGTGTGAAACTGTTAAAAGCGAATATTCTAATGAAGAGGAATACGGCGAGAACAGTCAGGTCAATCTACTATATCGTGTGAAACTGTTAAAAGCGAATATTCTAATGAAGAGGAATACGGCGAGAACAGTCAGGTCAATCTACTATATCGTGTGAAACTGTTAAAAGCGAATATTCTAATGAAGAGGAATACTTCGAGAACAGTCAGGTCAATCTACTATATCGTGTGAAACTATTAAAAGCGAATATTCTAATGAAGAGGAATACGTCGAGAACAGCTGTTGTACAGTTTGTGCTAGCAAGTAACTCAACATCACCAGTCAGGTCCATCTACTATATCGTGTGAAACTGTTAAAAGCGAATATTCTAATGAAGAGGAATACGTCGAGAACAGTCAGGTCCATCTACTATATCGTGTGAGACTGTTAAAAGCGAATATTCTAATGAAGAGGAATACGGCGAGAACAGTCAGGTCCATCTACTATATCGTGTGAAACTGTTAAAAGCGAATATTCTAATGAAGAGGAATACGTCGAGAACAGCTGTTGTACAGTTTGTGCTAGCAAGTAACTCAACATCACCAGTCAGGTCCATCTACTATATCGTGTGAAACTGTTAAAAGCGAATATTCTAATGAAGAGGAATACGGCGAGAACAGTCAGGTCAATCTACTATATCGTGTGAAACTGTTAAAAGCGAATATTCTAATGAAGAGGAATACGTCGAGAACAGTCAGGTCAATCTACTATATCGTGTGAAACTATTAAAAGCGAATATTCTAATGAAGAGGAATACGTCGAGAACAGCTGTTGTACAGTTTGTGCTAGCAAGTAACTCAACATCACCAGTCAGGTCCATCTACTATATCGTGTGAAACTGTTAAAAGCGAATATTCTAATGAAGAGGAATACGTCGAGAACAGTCAGGTCCATCTACTATATCGTGTGAGACTGTTAAAAGCGAATATTCTAATGAAGAGGAATACGGCGAGAACAGTCAGGTCCATCTACTATATCGTGTGAAACTGTTAAAAGCGAATATTCTAATGAAGAGGAATACGTCGAGAACAGCTGTTGTACAGTTTGTGCTAGCAAGTAACTCAACATCACCAGTCAGGTCCATCTACTATATCGTGTGAAACTGTTAAAAGCGAATATTCTAATGAAGAGGAATACGTCGAGAACAGTCAGGTCAATCTACTATATCGTGTGAAACTGTTAAAAGCGAATATTCTAATGAAGAGGAATACGGCGAGAACAGTCAGGTCCATCTACTATATCGTGTGAAACTGTTAAAAGCGAATATTCTAATGAAGAGGAATACGTCGAGAACAGTCAGGTCAATCTACTATATCGTGTGAAACTGTTAAAAGCGAATATTCTAATGAAGAGGAATACGGCGGGAACAGTCAGGTCCATCTACTATATCGTGTGAAACTGTTAAAAGCGAATATTCTAATGAAGAGGAATACGGCGGGAACAGTCAGGTCAATCTACTATATCGCGTGAAACTGTTAAAAGCGAATATTCTAATGAAGAGGAATACGGCGGGAACAGTCAGGTCAATCTACTATATCGTGTGAAACTGTTAAAAGCGAATATTCTAATGAAGAGGAATACGGCGGGAACAGTCAGGTCTATCTACTATATCGTGTGAAACTGTTAAAAGCGAATATTCTAATGAAGAGGAATACGGCGAGAACAGTCAGGTCAATCTACTATATCGTGTGAAACTGTTAAAAGCGAATATTCTAATGAAGAGGAATACGTCGAGAACAGTCAGGTCAATCTACTATATCGTGTGAAACTATTAAAAGCGAATATTCTAATGAAGAGGAATACGTCGAGAACAGTCAGGTCAATCTACTATATCGTGTGAAACTGTTAAAAGCGAATATTCTAATGAAGAGGAATACGTCGAGAACAGTCAGGTCAATCTACTATATCGTGTGAAACTATTAAAAGCGAATATTCTAATGAAGAGGAATACGTCGAGAACAGTCAGGTCAATCTACTATATCGTGTGAAACTGTTAAAAGCGAATATTCTAATGAAGAGGAATACGGCGGGAACAGTCAGGTCCATCTACTATATCGTGTGAAACTGTTAAAAGCGAATATTCTAATGAAGAGGAATACGGCGAGAACAGTCAGGTCAATCTACTATATCGTGTGAAACTGTTAAAAGCGAATATTCTAATGAAGAGGAATACGTCGAGAACAGTCAGGTCAATCTACTATATCGTGTGAAACTATTAAAAGCGAATATTCTAATGAAGAGGAATACGTCGAGAACAGCTGTTGTACAGTTTGTGCTAGCAAGTAACTCAACATCACCAGTCAGGTCCATCCACTATATCGTGTGAAACTGTTAAAAGCGAATATTCTAATGAAGAGGAATACGGCGAGAACAGTCAGGTCAATCTACTATATCGTGTGAAACTGTTAAAAGCGAATATTCTAATGAAGAGGAATACGTGGAGAACAGTCAGGTCAATCTACTATATCGTGTGAAACTGTTAAAAGCGAATATTCTAATGAAGAGGAATACGTCGAGAACAGCTGTTGTACAGTTTGTGCAAGCAAGTAACTCAACATCACCAGTCAGGTCCATCTACTATATCGTGTGAAACTGTTAAAAGCGAATATTCTAATGAAGAGGAATACGTCGAGAACAGTCAGGTCAATCTACTATATCGTGTGAAACTGTTAAAAGCGAATATTCTAATGAAGAGGAATACGGCGAGAACAGTCAGGTCAATCTACTATATCGTGTGAAACTGTTAAAAGCGAATATTCTAATGAAGAGGAATACGGCGAGAACAGTCAGGTCAATCTACTATATCGTGTGAAACTGTTAAAAGCGAATATTCTAATGAAGAGGAATACGTCGAGAACAGTCAGGTCAATCTACTATATCGTGTGAAACTGTTAAAAGAGAATATTCTAATGAAGAGGAATACGGCGAGAACAGTCAGGTCAATCTACTATATCGTGTGAAACTGTTAAAAGCGAATATTCTAATAAAAAGGAATACGTCGAGAACAGTCAGGTCCATGTACTATATCGTGTGAAACTCTTAAAAGCGAATATTCTAATGAAGAGGAATACGTCGAGAACAGTCAGGTCAATCTACTATATCGTGTGAAACTGTTAAAAGCGAATATTCTAATGAAGAGGAATACGGCGAGAAGTCTGGTCAATCTACTATATCGTGTGAAACTGTTAAAAGCGAATATTCTAATGAAGAGGAATACGTCGAGAACAGTCAGGTCAATCTACTATATCGCGTGAAACTGTTAAAAGCGAATATTCTAATGAAGAGGAATACGGCGAGAACAGTCAGGTCAATCTACTATATCGTGTGAAACTGTTAAAAGCGAATATTCTAATTAAGAGGAATACGGCGAGAACAGTCAGGTCAATCTACTATATCGTGTGAAACTGTTAAAAGCGAATATTCTAATGAAGAGGAATACGGCGAGAACAGTCAGGTCAATCTACTATATCGTGTGAGACTGTTAAAAGCGAATATTCTAATGAAGAGGTATACGTCGAGAACAGCTGTTGTACAGTTTGTGCTAGCAAGTAACTCAACATCACCAGTCAGGTCCATCTACTATATCGTGTGAAACTGTTAAAAGCGAATATTCTAATGAAGAGGAATACGTCGAGAACAGCTGTTGTACAGTTTGTGATAGCAAGTAACTTAACATCACCAGTCAGGTCCATCTACTATATCGTGTGAAACTGTTAAAAGCGAATATTCTAATGAAGAGGAATACGTCGAGAACAGTCAGGTCAATCTACTATATCGTGTGAAACTGTTAAAAGCGAATATTCTAATGAAGAGGAATACGGCGGGAACAGTCAGGTCCATCTACTATATCGTGTGAAACTGTTAAAAGCGAATATTCTAATGAAGAGGAATACGGCGGGAACAGTCAGGTCAATCTACTATATCGCGTGAAACTGTTAAAAGCGAATATTCTAATGAAGAGGAATACGGCGGGAACAGTCAGGTCAATCTACTATATCGTGTGAAACTGTTAAAAGCGAATATTCTAATGAAGAGGAATACGGCGGGAACAGTCAGGTCTATCTACTATATCGTGTGAAACTGTTAAAAGCGAATATTCTAATGAAGAGGAATACGGCGAGAACAGTCAGGTCAATCTACTATATCGTGTGAAACTGTTAAAAGCGAATATTCTAATGAAGAGGAATACGTCGAGAACAGTCAGGTCAATCTACTATATCGTGTGAAACTATTAAAAGCGAATATTCTAATGAAGAGGAATACGTCGAGAACAGTCAGGTCAATCTACTATATCGTGTGAAACTGTTAAAAGCGAATATTCTAATGAAGAGGAATACGTCGAGAACAGTCAGGTCAATCTACTATATCGCGTGAAACTGTTAAAAGCGAATATTCTAATGAAGAGGAATACGGCGAGAACAGTCAGGTCAATCTACTATATCGTGTGAAACTGTTAAAAGCGAATATTCTAATTAAGAGGAATACGGCGAGAACAGTCAGGTCAATCTACTATATCGTGTGAAACTGTTAAAAGCGAATATTCTAATGAAGAGGAATACGGCGAGAACAGTCAGGTCAATCTACTATATCGTGTGAGACTGTTAAAAGCGAATATTCTAATGAAGAGGTATACGTCGAGAACAGCTGTTGTACAGTTTGTGCTAGCAAGTAACTCAACATCACCAGTCAGGTCCATCTACTATATCGTGTGAAACTGTTAAAAGCGAATATTCTAATGAAGAGGAATACGTCGAGAACAGCTGTTGTACAGTTTGTGATAGCAAGTAACTTAACATCACCAGTCAGGTCCATCTACTATATCGTGTGAAACTCTTAAAAGCGAATATTCTAATGAAGAGGAATACGTCGAGAACAGCTGTTGTACAGTTTGTGATAGCAAGTAACTCAACATCACCAGTCAGGTCCATCTACTATATCGTGTGAAACTGTTAAAAGCAAATATTCTAATGAAGAGGAATACGTCGAGAACAGTCAGGTCAATCTACTATATCCTGTGAAACTGTTAAAAGCGAATATTCTAATGAAGAGGAATACGTCGAGAACAGTCAGGTCCATCTACTATATCGTGTGAAACTGTTAAAAGCGAATATTCTAATGAAGAGGAATACGTCGAGAACAGTCAGGTCAATCTACTATATCGTGTGAAACTGTTAAAAGCGAATATTCTAATGGAGAGGAATACGTCGTGAACAGCTGTTGTACAGTTTGTGATAGCAAGTACCTCAACATCACCAGTCAGGTCCATCTACTATATCGTGTGAAACTCTTAAAAGCGAATATTCTAATGAAGAGGAATACGTCGAGAACAGCTGTTGTACAGTTTGTGCTAGCAAGTAACTCAACATCACCAGTCAGGTCCATCTACTATATCGTGTGAAACTGTTAAAAGCGAATATTCTAATGAAGAGGAATACGGCGAGAACAGTCAGGTCAATCTACTATATCGTGTGAAACTGTTAAAAACGAATATTCTAATGAAGAGGAATACGTCGAGAACAGTCAGGTCAATCTACTATATCGTGTGAAACTGTTAAAAGCGAATATTCTAATGAAGAGGAATACGTCGAGAACAGTCAGGTCCATCTACTATATCGTGTGAAACTGTTAAAAGCGAATATTCTAATGAAGAGGAATACGTCGAGAACAGTCAGGTCAATCTACTATATCGTGTGAGACTGTTAAAAGCGAATATTCTAATGAAGAGGAACACGGCGAGAACAGTCAGGTCAATCTACTATATCGTGTGAAACTGTTAAAAGCGAATATTCTAATGAAGAGGAATACGGCGAGAACAGTCAGGTCAATCTACTATATCGTGTGAAACTGTTAAAAGCGAATATTCTAATGAAGAGGAATACGTCGAGAACAGTCAGGTCAATCTACTATATCGTGTGAAACTGTTAAAAGCGAATATTCTAATGAAGAGGAATACGGCGAGAACAGTCAGGTCAATCTACTATATCGTGTGAAACTGTTAAAAGCGAATATTCTAATGAAGAGGAATACGGCGAGAACAGTCAGGTCAATCTACTATATCGTGTGAGACTGTTAAAAGCGAATATTCTAATGAAGAGGAATACGGCGAGAACAGCTGTTGTACAGTTTGTGCTAGCAAGTAACTCAACATCACCAGTCAGGTCCATCTACTATATCGTGTGAAACTGTTAAAAGCGAATATTCTAATGAAGAGGAATACGTCGAGAACAGTCAGGTCAATCTACTATATCGTGTGAAACTGTTAAAAGCGAATATTCTAATGAAGAGGAATACGTCGAGAACAGTCAGGTCAATCTACTATATCGTGTGAAACTGTTAAAAGCGAATATTCTAATGAAGAGGAATACGTCGAGAACAGCTGTTGTACAGTTTGTGCTAGCAAGTAACTCAACATCACCAGTCAGGTCCATCTACTATATCGTGTGAAACTGTTAAAAGCGAATATTCTAATGAAGAGGAATACGTCGAGAACAGCTGTTGTACAGTTTGTGCTAGCAAGTAACTCAACATCACCAGTCAGGTCAATCTACTATATCGTGTGAAACTGTTAAAAGCGAATATTCTAATGAAGACGAATACGTCGAGAACAGCTGTTGTACAGTTTGTGCTAGCAAGTAACTCAACATCACCAGTCAGGTCCATCTACTATATCGTGTGAAACTGTTAAAAGCGAATATTCTAATGAAGAGGAATACGTCGAGAACAGCTGTTGTACAGTTTGTGCTAGCAAGTAACTCGACATCACCAGTCAGGTCCATCTACTATATCGTGTGAAACTGTTAAAAGCGAATATTCTAATGAAGAGGAATACGTCGAGAACAGCTGTTTTACAGTTTGTGCTAGCAAGTAACTCAACATCACCAGTCAGGTCAATCTACTATATCGTGTGAAACTGTTAAAAGCGAATATTCTAATGAAGAGGAATACGTCGAGAACAGTCAGGTCAATCTACTATATCGTGTGAAACTGTTAAAAGCGAATATTCTAATGAAGAGGAATACGGCGAGAACAGTCAGGTCAATCTACTATATCGTGTGAGACTGTTAAAAGCGAATATTCTAATGAAGAAGAATACGGCGAGAACAGTCAGGTCAATCTACTATATCGTGTGAAGCTGTTAAAAGCGAATATTCTAATGAAGAGGAATACGGCGAGAACAGTCAGGTCAATCTACTATATCGTGTGAAACTGTTAAAAGCGAATATTCTAATGAAGAGGAATACGTCGAGAACAGCTGTTGTACAGTTTGTGATAGCAAGTAACTCAACATCACCAGCCAGGTCCATCTACTATATCGTGTGAAACTGTTAAAAGCGAATATTCTAATGAAGCGGAATACGTCGAGAACAGTCAGGTCAATCTACTATATCGTGTGAAACTGTTAAAAGCGAATATTCTAATGAAGAGGAATACGTCGAGAACAGTCAGGTCAATCTACTATATCGTGTGAAACTGTTAAAAGCGAATATTCTAATGAAGAGGAATACGTCGAGAACAGCTGTTGTACAGTTTGTGCTAGCAAGTAACTCAACATCACCAGTCAGGTCCATCTACTATATCGTGTGAAACTGTTAAAAGCGAATATTCTAATGAAGAGGAATACGTCGAGAACAGCTGTTGTACAGTTTGTGCTAGCAAGTAACTCAACATCACCAGTCAGGTCAATCTACTATATCGTGTGAAACTGTTAAAAGCGAATATTCTAATGAAGACGAATACGTCGAGAACAGCTGTTGTACAGTTTGTGCTAGCAAGTAACTCAACATCACCAGTCAGGTCCATCTACTATATCGTGTGAAACTGTTAAAAGCGAATATTCTAATGAAGAGGAATACGTCGAGAACAGCTGTTGTACAGTTTGTGCTAGCAAGTAACTCAACATCACCAGTCAGGTCCATCTACTATATCGTGTGAAACTGTTAAAATCGAATATTCTAATGAAGAGGAATACGTCGAGAACAGCTGTTTTACAGTTTGTGCTAGCAAGTAACTCAACATCACCAGTCAGGTCAATCTACTATATCGTGTGAAACTGTTAAAAGCGAATATTCTAATGAAGAGGAATACGTCGAGAACAGTCAGGTCAATCTACTATATCGTGTGAAACTGTTAAAAGCGAATATTCTAATGAAGAGGAATACGTCGAGAACAGCTGTTGTACAGTTTGTGATAGCAAGTAACTCAACATCACCAGTCAGGTCAATCTACTATATCGTGTGAAACTGTTAAAAGCGAATATTCTAATGAAGAGGAATACGGCGAGAACAGTCAGGTCAATCTACTATATCGTGTGAAACTGTTAAAAGCGAATATTCTAATGAAGAGGAATACGTCGAGAACAGTCAGGTCAATCTACTATATCGTGTGAAACTGTTAAAAGCGAATATTCTAATGAAGCGGAACAGTCAGTATTACAGTGGTTGGTAATTTATTCGACTCAGCACTCGAAAATACATTTGGAATTATACGTATCTCTACCAATTGAGTATAACATGGCTTTTTTATATTGAATTCTAGCTGTTTTTCAACGGTTTTCGTAATCTAAACACCGTTTATCTCCCAAAATAATTATTCTGTCTGTGAATTGGTGGTGGTCTCATTCGACCAAGCATAAAAAGGTACTTCGGAAATGATACCGAAATCAGAAAGATTCACGCAGCAACAGGTTCTTTTTTCCGAAATCGGGTGTTTGTCACCACTGTGCGCCGTAATAAAGAATCATAGAATATTAATATTAACAACATTTCTCTGATGTAATATTGCCGAAACTCTCCTTCCACAAGGTATTTTTCTGTTCACCACAACTACTTTTATTGCACTGAAGACATGTTTGGTTTCCCCTCCTGCTCTTTTGTCGTCCATAAAAGGAACATTTTTCAAGTCTTTCTGAACTTGAAGGAGTTGGTGGTGCAGGTGTGAGTACGGATGTTTCTGTACCTAGGACGCTGCAGATTTCAACTGTGTTTTTAGAATAAGAAGATTTTTCAACCTTTCATTCATGTAAGGTGTAACTAAATAGAAAGTTATCTTCAAAAATACTTCGGTTTCACAACACGTTTCGTCACTTTTAAATTCTTCATCAGTTCCCTCAGCCTCAGGGGTCAGTTCTTGTAGAATTTCTTCATCGGTTACTGACAGACGATAACTTACCATATTAACGTGTAAAACAACGGTAAATAGTCATGGAATAACTCCTTCAGCTCTATATACACGATGAAAAAGATGTCCCGTATGCCACAAGGCGGTGTCGTATCCGACACTGAAACTCAGTTTTCTACAGATATACGAGGATTACGAGACTGAATAAAGGCGAATGGCTTGCTTTTCTTGTTTGTTGTCTAGAGCAGGGGTCTCCAAACTACGGCCCGAGGGCCACATCCGGCCCGCGGACAGATTTTGTCCGGCCCGCGGAGAGCTAGCATACTTGAAAACTCCTTTTAGAGAACATATTTTTTATAGCAAATTATATTTAGTTTACTGAAGTATTCTAATTTTATGTTGAATAATTATTAATATGTCATCTAAATTGACATGGTCATGGGCTAAGTAGTGAGTGGAAGACACCAGAACTTTCTCGAACCAACGAGACTATTCTGTACGTGCTATTTGCGCCATCTGTTAGCGATAGAAGGTACTACCTATTTCCGCTTCTGTGCACCAGATGTCGTGTCACATTACTCCTCATGGCTCGTACTCTACGACTAATCTAGAAATTACAGATAATGACAGGAAAATTAATAATATGCAGTGTTGCCGTTTTGCCGACTTTAGTCCGATTTGCAGCCTTTTTTAAACGTTGCGTACTTTTTCGGACTTTTTTTTTCATCAGTGGACTATTTCACTTTTTACCACCGGCAACAATGATAATATGGTTTTGGCCCTCGGAACCTACTGGAGTAATCAGTATGGCCCTAAGGCTGGAAAGTTTGGAGACCCCTGCTCTAGAGGACTACTGATAGATAGGGTAATCCACGGTTACAACCCTCAACCTATGCCCAGATAATCATCGTAAAAGAAATGAAACGGTCGTATCCGACACCTACTTGTCGAAGGAGGATAAAGCATATATACAGAAGTGAATCATAAAATATACTATCCGATTAGGGGGGAGGGGTGAAAAATGATCGTAAACTGTATTTTTGTATGAAGTTGACATAAGATCTTCCCCTAACTGGCGAATATAGTTATTGCAGAGTCCCAGAGGTAAGTTGGTCTTAAGCCGCTAAGCAGGTTGAGGTAAGTTGTGTGTGCTTCTCAACTCCATAGATTCTGATCACAGCCTACCTCCACCGCAAAGTTCGCCGCTAAGTCCACTCAAGGCAATTAACAGGATGCTGCCTACTTACTAAATCTGAATAACAGGAAACGCCACTTCTCCAAATCCGCTTGACAACTTACAACCTTCACCGGAGAAAATCCTTATTGATTTTACTTGGGAATTTAACACATGCCTTTAGGAGAATATAATTAATACATTAGTAATAATATTTAATAATAAAATCATAAATTAAAGATTCTATTTACTTTTAGCGCGTTTCCCCCTCCCTCCATAGGGAGGAATCCCGCTTATAAGGTTAATGTCATGGCGCAAGAAAAGGACGGTTCCAATTTAGTACAAAAATCTTTCGTCTAATTGCAAAGGTCAAGTTTGTTGACCAGCAGAACCGTCCAATGGAACATGGTTTTTCAAGCGAAATTCACACGAAAAGAAATCGAAGTAAACAGAAGGTAGCCAGTCGAAAGCTTATTAAATTCTATACAAAAACAGTTCTGAAGAACTTTCGATGGGTCGATGTCAATCGGAGAAATAAATGCCTTTAACTTTTCTCGTTTCTGCTTACCGAACTTTTTTAGGGGCTGTTGTTTTTTTAAATGCATTTACCAGTAAAATTATTGTTTTTGTAAAACAAGCTAAGAAAATGAGAAGTATTGTTATAGTGTTTCCATCGGCGAACGTTGAGAAAGAGGCTCATTTTTTTTTTTTTTTGTTGTGGTACTTAAAATCTTATATTCCTTCTCTTTGAGACTACCCCATACCATATTGTATGTAGATGCACGACACTGGCAGCCAAGAGGTATCTGCACTTCGGGACTGCGATGATTGATGATCCAAGGAGGACAGCGGAGCTGAACATCACAACATTATGGAAGTTCATCTCTGATAGGGGTCTGGAGCTGTAACAGAACGACACTTCGGGTGGCACAATAGGTCTTGTAGGCCTCGGTGCGGTTCCTCGGTTAGCCGGGCACCTTGTAGGCCTCGGTGCGGTTCCTCGGTTAGCCGGGCACCTTGTAGGCCTCGGTGCGGTTCCTCGGTTAGCCGGGCACCTTGTAGGCCTCGGTGCGGTTCCTCGGTTAGCCGGGCACCTTGTAGGCCTCGGTGCGGTTCCTCGGTTAGCCGGGCACCTTGTAGGCCTCGGTGCGGTTCCTCGGTTAGCCGGGCACCTTGTAGGCCTCGGTGCGGTTCCTCGGTTAGCCGGGCACCTTGTAGGCCTCGGTGCGGTTCCTCGGTTAGCCGGGCACCTTGTAGGCCTCGGTGCGGTTCCTCGGTTAGCCGGGCAACTTGTAGGCCTCGGTGCGGTTCCTCGGTTAGTCGGGGACCTTGTAGGCCTCGGTGCGGTTCCTCGGTTAGCCGGGGACCTTGTAGGCCTCGGCGCGGTTCCTCGGTTAGCCGGGCACCTTGTAGGCCTCGGTGCGGTTCCTCGGTTAGCCGGGCACCTTGTAGGCCTCGGTGCGGTTCCTCGGTTAGCCGGGCACCTTGCTTTCTAAAATCGAAATCTAAATCTCTTATCGACTTATTTTATTTCTATTTTACGAAATGTCAATCCTACCAATAACTGACTCTATTACTTTACTAATAACACTAGAGATACGAACGTGCTAAGATGACGCAGTTCCAGCGAGTCGGACTTTTTTTTTTTTTTTTATATTGAAGTAAATATTATATTTTTATGTTCTTATTCCACTATGTATATATTGCCTTTTTTAAATATTATCCTTTTTTCCCCCAAAAAAGAAGGAAATTCTGAGGTCAGTCTAATTTAATAGCACAAATGGTTTGATCCATTCCTTTAGACCTTAACATGTCCTTTATTTATATACTCATTTTACAACGTTTCGGCCTTCAGGCCATTTTCAATATCTTATTTCTAGCAGCCTCTTTTTTAAAACCTTTTAAGCTTAGGCCTTGTCATCCTGGCAATTCTTCTCATAAAAATTTAAATTTTATAGGTATATTCCAAATCCTAATCACAGCCATTTTCTTTTAAAGCCCCCACATTGCCAAGAATCTTTCATTTTGAAAGATTGATCGTCCTTTGACGACACAAGAGAGTAAATATTTACATTTTACCTTCTTCCAAATAATACTAAACAATATTTAGTGGGTTATTTGTAAAATATATTTTTGAATTTTGTCTACCTAAATTACCTGGATTGGCCGATATTCGATGTTTTTCTTTATCAATTACCTGGATTGGCCGATATTCGATGTTTTTCTTTAGCAATTACCTGGATTGGCCGATATTCGATGTTTTTCTTTAGCAATTACCTGGATTGGCCGATATTCGATGTTTTTCTTTAGCAATTACCTGGATTGGCCGATGTTCGATGTTTTTCTTTAGCAATTACCTGGATTGGCCGATATTCGATGTTTTTCTTTAGCAATTACCTGGATTGGCCGATGTTCGATGTTTTTCTTTAGCAATTACCTGGATTGGCCGATATTCGATGTTTTTCTTTAGCAATTACCTGGATTGGCCGATGTTCGATGTTTTTCTTTAGCAATTACCTGGATTGGCCGATATTCGATGTTTTTCTTTAGCAATTACCTGGATTGGCCGATGTTCGATGTTTTTCTTTAGCAATTACCTGGATTGGCCGATATTCGATGTTTTTCTTTAGCAATTACCTGGATTGGCCGATATTCGATGTTTTTCTTTAGCAATTACCTGGATTGGCCGATATTCGATGTTTTTCTTTAGCAATTACCTGGATTGGCCGATGTTCGATGTTTTTCTTTAGCAATTACCTGGATTGGCCGATATTCGATGTTTTTCTTTAGCAATTACCTGGATTGGCCGATATTCGATGTTTTTCTTTAGCAATTACCTGGATTGGCCGATATTCGATGTTTCACAGTTCTAGGATAAACATTATATTATTATTTTTTCCGGTCGAGCTACAACATATTTATGTTTCTCAATTTGAGCAAAAGGCTCTAAACGAATTATTTTTTTTCTGATATATATATATATATATATATATATATATATATATATATATATATATATATATATATATACTTATAGGTGAATGATAAGAGCCCGATAAGAGATAAGAGATAAGGAATTTAAGGGAGGGGGTTTGATAGGCGCATTGGAATCCATCCAATATCCAGCAAGTCGTTAAAGATGTCTCCATCTTAATCCTGGTCTTCCTTACTCTCTCTCTCTCTCTCTCTCTTCCTTTTCCCCTTCCTCCTTCCTCTCCCTAATTTCCATATCCTTCCTATTGTAGGGATTAATCCAGAAAGGTGATAACTCCTTAGGGATAAGCAGGATTTACTACATCCACTTCTTACAAAGAACGAGGACTATAAATGCCATGAAATAAACGGGGATAAAGTGAATTGCTATATTTACCTGCCGAGCAGGCGAATTTCATGATAATCTTAATAAAATATTTATCTTACTTTATTAACAGCTTTATGGAGCAGTGTTTTAATGACTCAACTAAATCATAGATATAGTTAAAAATCTTCAAATTGAAATCAAATTTATTGTATTCTGAGTTTTATTTCTATTTAAAAATACTTCGTCATATTGTTTATGACAATACGGCAATATTTACTCTCCTAGCTTTATTATATATCAATATACTTTCCTAGTATTAAATATAATACAAACATCCAGCCTTATGTTAAAATTAATTATATACCGGTACTGAATAGATCTGTACATACTTTTCACGTACTGACAGGTTATTACGGATTATAAAATATATTCATATTAATTACATGATATTGAAATAATTATATGGACGATTAACTGCATTTATGTTACCCATTGTGTATAATATTTCTGCGTAACTGCGTATATGCTGTTTAGTCATATCGAAATACAGGAGCTTAAGTATAGGTTTCTCAATGTTTATGACAATTTTTCCTACATAATTTTATATTGAGCTAGTTTATGACTTGCTCAATATAATGTTTACATATTCCTCCAGTTATAAACACATTATGCCATTGGAATTATACATATTCACACAGGTATTACAAATAGTTGTACACTTAAACATACATAATTATTCGTGCTTAAGCGAACATAATATCGTCGATACAAATGCAAAGTATCGAATATGAAAAAACGCATTTTTCTTTTTCAATTTTTCTGGTTGCTTTTGGACTGATGAACCTTTTGGCAAACTCTCGAAAATTAAAAAAAAAAGTAATTATCAATTACAGATAATTAAAATTACAAATGTGCATTAAGTCTAATTAAAATATATTGTAGGATAAAATATATATAGAGTCATCTATAAGGTACAAAAGACTTTTCACATTCGATACTTTGCATTTGTATTGACGATATGTTGTTTAATCATAGCAACATAAAGCTGCTAACTGCACATGTATTGAGGATATGTTGTTTAATCATAGCAACATAAAGCTGCTAACTGCACATGTATCGACGATATGTTGTTTAATCATAGCAACATAAAGCTGCTAACTGCACATGTATTGACGATATGTTGTTTAATCATAGCAACATAAAGCTGCTAAGTGCACATGTATTCGTCAATGTATATGATTGTACTTAGCACACACACACACATATATATATATATATATATATATATATATATATATATATATATGGGCGTTCTTCTGCTTGTTGAGAACGACAGAGACTTTAGAAATGTCTGGAGAGAACAAATGGAAGACCGCGAAAGCTATTGAAGAAAATTGTTGATGAAGTGAAGACGAGTGTGATGAAGCGAAGTGCTAAGTTTGAAGTTTTCTTTGTGGGAATTGGGGGGGGGACCTGAGTCCCTCCCCAAAGCAGCAAGTAGAATTAATTAGAGGTGAAGTCTTTGTCCTATTCAGACTCGAGAAGGAATAACCTGACAGACTTTGTACTTAGGCCGCGGGACTTGAAGACACGCAAATTAGACAACTTCATATAATATAGTTCCAAATCAAGGTTCTGGATGATCGGAACGTATTCAAGTTTAGTGCAGGTATATATATATATATATATATATATATATATATATATATATATATATATGAGTGTGTGTGTGTGTGTGTGTGTGTGTATATACTTATGCTTATATACAGGGTGTCCCGATTTTAAATGGCAAAACTTCAGGAGCGTGTAGAAGACCAAAAACTAAGACAAAAAGTCTTTTCGAGATTTTCTCGTTTTTGCTTCGTTTTGGAGAAAATCACAAAACAAGAAACGAAACGAGTTTCATTTTTGTACTTACTTATTTAAATTTCGAATGGAAAAAAAATTGTCATTGCGAATTATTTCAAGAAACCAATTACTAAAATTCTATCTCTTGATGCTGATATAGTTTTCCTGTACGGTTTCTGCAACGGTAATGCTTTAGAAGCGGTGCGAGAGTATGCGCGTCGATTCACAAATACAGGAGTGCTTAATCGACGAGTCTTTTTGGTAACTTTTATAAGACAACGAGAGACTGGGTCATTCTTACTTCGTAATGAAGGCAACCAATTCCAGGCAGCATTAAGAGCAGATCGTCGTTTTTGGTCCCCTACACGCTCCTGAAGTTTTGCCCCTTAAAATCGGGACACCAATATACATAAAAATATATATATACATATATATGGGGGCGAGGTTAGCTCAGTCGAAGAGCACTGGACTAGTATGCTGGATGACCTTCAAATACAAAGCAAGCAATAAAGATTTCATTTTATAGTGTCTTCGTTCATGGGTTGGATTCGGCCTCCCTGACCGTCCCTAGGCCAGACATTAATTTCTGAATGGGTACCTTGGTACTAATGACTCTAGCAGTCGAAGCAGCCAAGGGGAAAATCAGGCGGCCGAAGCGTAGTACTGACCACACTATCTACCAAGTGTGCCAACTTAATATGATATAGTTCCAAACCAAGGCTCTGGATAATCATTGGAAGGCATTCCTTTGATGGCGGAATAGTTTTAAGAAGTTTGGTGAAGGTATATATATATATATATATATATATATATATATATATATATATATATATATATATATTCACCTATATAGATAAAAATCACGTGTCTATCTGTTTGTCTGTCTTTTTGTTCCTTCTCCAAATCTACACCGTTTGTCCGATTTTGACCAAACTTGGCACACAGGTAGGTCTTGATACGGGGAGTCTCGTAGGCAAGGTCAAAAACGTCTACCAGCTGTCTATCTGTTTGTTTGTTCCGTATACAAATCCACACAGGTTGACCGATTTTGATCAAACTTTGCACACAGGCAGGTATTAACCCAGAGATGGTCATGAGCCAGGTTAAAGTCGTCTAGGACTAACAGTTCCCCTGACACGGGGTCGAAACTGTGAACCCTAACAGTTAAAGATTTGCATCATTAGATTTTAATATTAATTATTTGGTTTCTAATTTATTTTTGCTTTTCTAGATGCAGGAATTAGGTGCAGCATGGCACGCCGGGTAACAGCTAGTGTGCATATATATACATATATATATATATATATATATATATCCACAATTCGCTATTACACTGCTTGAAGCCTTATATACGAAATGCCCATTTCGATTTATCCTTGCTTTCATTTTCATTGATTGGCAATAACAGCTTCAGTTATGATACAATTTTATAATACGGCCGCTGAGGTTCTCCTTTGCAGATACCCATTAAATTAATTAAAAGCTGGGTGGGCCAAGGGACGATCTGGGCCTGTCAAACATCTCCAAACCTCGTGCTTCCAAGTTTCAGACTCGGATCCCCCAGACCTCTATTCAAGTGCCTTATAACTTCGCCCCATTACCACTATACAGTATTATTATTATACAATACTTCATAATAAAACCAGTCATATTATTCCAAGCAGTACTTATAATTATACTGATACGATATTATAAGGATATTTGTGAAATTGGTTCTGCTCCTATAAATGGCTACCAAAGTCCACCATTCGATAACACCCCTTGCAACCTCCAAGATCCTATAGATATACATCCAATCACCAATACAATTCTCTTATCACACCCTTATCACCAATCCAATTTCTAATCCCCCCTCCGGGTTATCCTATTCTATCAATAAACTCCCCATTATGGATGTTACATACTGATCCTGCATAAAGACCAGTACGGTCCAGTACGGGCATACTGTCAGCAGTTAATCACGGGTTTTATATATATATATATATATATATATATATATATATATATATATATATATATATATATATAACCCGTGATTAACTGCTGACAGTATGCCCGTACTGGACCGTACTGGTCTTTATGCAGGATCAGTATGTAACATCCATTTATATATATATATATATATATATATATATATATATATATATATATCAATAAAAATAATGACCTAAAAGCTTACGAGTTTTCTTTACCAGGCAGAAAGTCAATAAGTAAATGCCAACAAGAACAAAATATCGTCAATATATTAAAATTGCCCTACATGTTTCGCGCATTTATATGCCTCTTCAGGTTCCCTGAAATCAAGTATATACTCCTTATCATTTCGCCCTTAAATAAGCATGTAGAGCAATTTTAATAAATTTATGATTTTTTTTTATTTTGGCTTTCATTTATTGATCTGTTTTCACAAGCATAATTATATATATATATATATATATATATATATATATATATATAGAGAGAGAGAGAGAGAGAGAGAGAGAGAGAGAGAGAGAGAGAGAGAGAGAGAGAGAGAGAGAGAGAGATTTGTGAGTAAGGGGGTTCCTATATTGGACCCGATCCGATCCTATCCGATAGCCACCGAGTTTCGGAAGAAAAAAGAACACATTCATCTCAATGGAGGTGCCTACATTGGTGCCGACCCGACCCGATCCGATGGCCACGGATTCTTGGAAGTTCTTTCTTGTTTCTAGACCGATTTCGGACCGACGAAGCAAAATGGCGCCGAACCACATTGTGTTTCACAAACGTCTACAGCCTCTTCATCTTAATAGATTTCAAAGCATTTTTTTTAAAAAATGAAAGCTAATAAAATTTAAAACAATTTTGCCAATTCACATTTTTGTTTTTTGTTTTCCTTATTTATTAAATTACGTGGAAATATGCTTATAACCATCTAATGTTAATAACCTTCCAATATTCATATCCTTCCAATGCTTATAACATTCTAGCTACCTTTCATATAAATAATTTTAAAATATGAATCGATGGTTTCTATGCTTATTAGGCGGCATTTCCTATATTTTTCACTTCACTTCGAGGTCATTACTGATTAGCTGTGACTAAATCGGATCGGCTCGGGTCGGGACCAATGTAAGCACTCACGTCGGCCGTTGTCGCTCAAAGGAAATCGGATCGGGAGAAATACGGGTCTAATTTAGATGCAGCCTGAAGCTATATGACCATGATTTTCGTTTTTTCGCTACGAAATTTGATATAGATACATCATTCATATAACAAAAGATTGTACATATATGGGTTATTTTAAGGAATACTTGAGAAATACAACGTAATTTGCCCAGGACGTGCTTCATATGCTGCTCCTGCGTAGCGTACTTTGCCAAGTCCCGTTGAAAGGAAGTCTTGAAGCCTTTACTAGTGGTTTGATGTCGAACGTAGCTTGTGATTATTCCTAATTCCCTGAAACAGGTTGCATTTATGAGGGAGCATTAGGCGTGACTAGCTTGTGGAGTGTGTTGGCTGCAGTTTGTACAAGATGGCTTCATGTAGAATCTAGTTGCTATTCAAAGGAAGTACTGGCTCTCTCTCCCCTAATAAACCCATTAGAGTTAGATGCAGTTAGATTCAATCAGGAGGACGATGGAAGAGCAACACATAAAACTCTATTACACCAATCTTACTCAGAACATTAAACCTAATTGCAAGGGAAGTGGAAAAAGCTGATATCATACCAGAGCTATTTGCAGATTCTGTACTTCTGTTGGTGTTTGAAACTCCTATCTCTAACAGAAGCAAAATATCTACAGTCCCTCATAATCTTGAAGTCACACCCGATTCTAGATTATTAATGGCATTTCACCACGGAATTTCGTACTTCATTATTATTAGGACGGTCGTAAATCGGCAGAAGTCCGCCAGGATTATCTTGGACAAAATCGATAGAATCGTATAAAGCAATTTTCAAAGCCACATCTATATCCATTTTTGAGAAAAGTTGAAAAGAAAATAGGATTTTCTATGCTGAATAGATTTGAAATAAACGTTTGAGAATCAACTAAACAACGATATAAAATGTTTTGTTCCGTTTATAAATTAATAATTTCAATTAAAAACAGAATTTTATTTAAATATATGAGCAGTTTAGAGGATTTCGTAAATTACCTTAAATATTCCGAAAACAATGGGGTCCCGAAATTTATGGTACATTTAAGGCATCCATTCCAAAGCTTTTTAAATTTCTTGCAAAATCTTTTCTTATGAACTTTTCTATAGAACGGCATTTGTCGGATAAATACGTGATTAAAAGTCGAATGTGTCGGTTTCTTCCTTTTGAGCGGGTTTTCAAAGTGAAATCATTTTTTCCAGTAAAAAACGTTAACGAATTGAGAAGCAGGTTGCATTTAGAATGATCATAAGTAGAAAAGGCAGTGTGAGTAATTTCCTTTTGCCCTTGGCTATTGCCAGTTTTTTGTACATGTTGGTGCCTAAAATCTCCCGTTCATAAGAAATTGGGCTAAGTATTAATATTTTTTTTCCAAGCAAACTAACAATCCAAGCAAACTATCAACGGAGAAAATAAGCTCTGAAATAAGAAAGGTGTGATTTTCTTGGCGTCTCGTAAAACAGCGTATTTTCTCAGAAAATTCCCGGTTAAATAGCTGCTCTGTAAAATATGAGATTTTCATCTTACCAAATTATTCCCTGTTACCATTCATATTAATTGTGCCTGTTTCATGGTTTCCACACAATGATTTCTAGATGAGTAACGCTAAAGAAACACCCTATGATGAGGTAACATCTGCTAATTGGTCATGTTAACGGCATTTAACCACTGGAAACTTTAATTGTAAGGACTTTACATAGGATACTTTACTACGCCTTCAGGTAGGCTACTACCCGTCAGAATGCCGGGGTAACTACCCGTGTATAGGTAGGCTACTACCCGTCAGGATGCCGGGGTAACTACCCGTGTATAGGTAGGCTACTACCCGTCAGGATGCCGGGGTAACTACCCGTGTATAGGTAGGCTACTACCCGTCAGGATGCCGGGGTAACTACCCGTGTATAGGTAGGCTACTACCCGTCAGAATGCCGGGGTAACTACCCGTGTATAGGTAGGCTACTACCCGTCAGGATGCCGGGGTAACTACCCGTGTATAGGTAGGCTACTACCCGTCAGGATGCCGGGGTAACTACCCGTGTATAGGTAGGCTACTACCCGTCAGGATGCCGGGGTAACTACCCGTGTATAGGTAGGCTACTACCCGTCAGAATGCCGGGGTAACTACCCGTGTATAGGTAGGCTACTACCCGTCAGGATGCCGGGGTAACTACCCGTGTATAGGTAGGCATCCGTCAGAATGCCGGGGTAACTACCCGTGTATAGGTAGGCTACTACCCGTCAGAATGCCGGGGTAACTACCCGTGTATAGGTAGGCTACTACCCGTCAGAATGCCGGGGTAACTACCCGTGTATAGGTAGGCTACTACCCGTCAGGATGGCGGGGTAACTACCCGTGTATAGGTAGGCTACTACCCGTCAGAATGCCGGGGTAACTACCCGTGTATAGGTAGGCTACTACCCGTCAGGATGCCGGGGTAACTACCCGTGTATAGGTAGGCTACTACCCGTCAGAATGCCGGGGTAACTACCCGTGTACAGGTAGGCTACTACCCGTCAGAATGCCGGGGTAACTACCCGTGTATAGGTAGGCTACTACCCGTCAGAATGCCGGGGTAACTACCCGTGTATAGGTAGGCTACTACCCGTCAGAATGCCGGGGTAACTACCCGTGTATAGGTAGGCTACTACCCGTCAGGATGGCGGGGTAACTACCCGTGTATAGGTAGGCTACTACCCGTCAGAATGCCGGGGTAACTACCCGTGTATAGGTAGGCTACTACCCGTCAGGATGCCGGGGTAACTACCCGTGTATAGGTAGGCTACTACCCGTCAGAATGCCGGGGTAACTACCCGTGTACAGGTAGGCATCCGTCAGAATGCCGGGGTAACTACCCGTGTATAGGTAGGCTACTACCCGTCAGGATGCCGGGGTAACTACCCGTGTATAGGTAGGCTACTACCCGTCAGGATGCCGGGGTAACTACCCGTGTATAGGTAGGCTACTACCCGTCAGGATGCCGGGGTAACTACCCGTGTACAGGTAGGCATCCGTCAGAATGCCGGGGTAACTACCCGTGTATAGGTAGGCTACTACCCGTCAGAATGCCGGGGTAACTACCCGTGTACAGGTAGGCATCCGTCAGAATGCCGGGGTAACTACCCGTGTATAGGTAGGCTACTACCCGTCAGGATGCCGGGGTAACTACCCGTGTATAGGTAGGCTACTACCCGTCAGGATGCCGGGGTAACTACCCGTGTATAGGTAGGCTACTACCCGTCAGAATGCCGGGGTAACTACCCGTGTACAGGTAGGCATCCGTCAGAATGCCGGGGTAACTACCCGTGTACAGGTAGGCATCCGTCAGAATGCCGGGGTAACTACCCGTGTATAGGTAGGCTACTACCCGTCAGGATGCCGGGGTAACTACCCGTGTATAGGTAGGCTACTACCCGTCAGGATGCCGGGGTAACTACCCGTGTATAGGTAGGCTACTACCCGTCAGAATGCCGGGGTAACTACCCGTGTACAGGTAGGCATCCGTCAGAATGCCGGGGTAACTACCCGTGTATAGGTAGGCTACTACCCGTCAGGATGCCGGGGTAACTACCCGTGTATAGGTAGGCTACTACCCGTCAGGATGCCGGGGTAACTACCCGTGTACAGGTAGGCATCCGTCAGAATGCCGGGGTAACTACCCGTGTATAGGTAGGCTACTACCCGTCAGAATGCCGGGGTAACTACCCGTGTACAGGTAGGCATCCGTCAGAATGCCGGGGTAACTACCCGTGTATAGGTAGGCTACTACCCGTCAGGATGGCGGGGTAACTACCCGTGTATAGGTAGGCTACTACCCGTCAGAATGCCGGGGTAACTACCCGTGTATAGGTAGGCTACTACCCGTCAGGATGGCGGGGTAACTACCCGTGTATAGGTAGGCTACTACCCGTCAGAATGCCGGGGTAACTACCCGTGTACAGGTAGGCATCCGTCAGGAATATCTTGGACATATATACTATTTATGCGAATCAACCATTATTGTGTGACAATGAAAAGAAACACATAATTGATCAGTTTAATTATTATACAATGAAATACACAGTGTAATAACCCTTTCAGTAAGAACGATTATAATCACTCTGCGACACAAGATTGCGCGATTTATTTCTCTTATTCCTGTTATGGACATTTTTGTGCATTCATACGTCATATCGGTAACCTCTAATCTACCTCCATGGGTGACATCGATATTAGAGTGACGTCACTAGCAGCCCACGGCTAGCAACCTAACCTTGCTAAGGTTAGATTCAATATGGCCTCAAATCAGTATGATTTTATGTATTAAACTAAGTAAATTAGATTAATATTCTAATATTAATAGTTTTTTATTCAATTCAAAATTTGTTTCATTATAATTTTTAATGTCCCTTTATTTTTTCCTGTTACTTTATAACTATTGAGTTTTTCATTGCTTATTACATTCTGTATATGAATACATTTGCACGTATGATACAATATGAGGGTTCTGTGCTCAAGGTCTCCCAACTTCATCCTCAATTAATGCCAGAAGGACGCTCAGATGACGTTGTAAGAGGCCTACCCAAGCTCCCTTCTGCTCCGACCAGTGGCTGGAGTCGAAGAGAGATCGGTGAGCCACAGACATTGATGCACTTGAAGGAAGAGAAAGCCATTGCTAATACTTCACTCCGTCACTACAGCAGATCTCTGGGACACTGCCTTCTGAGTCGTCTTGGTGGAGAGAGTGGATGGGTGTCCAGTGGCTGGAGTCCAGGACAGATCGATGAGCCACAGACATTGATGCACTTGAAGGAAGAGAAAGCCATTGCTAACACTTGACTTGGTCACTGCAGCAGATCTCTGGGCCACTGTCTTCTGAGTCGTCTTGGTGGAGAGAGTGGATGGGTGTCCAGTGGCTGGAGTCGAGGACAGATCGATGAGCCACTGACATTAACGCACTTGAAGGAAGAGAAAGCCATTGCTAACACTTCACTCCGTCACTTCAGCAGATCTCTGGGACACTGCCTTCTGAGTCGTCTTGGTGGAGAGAGTGGATGGGTGTCCAGTGGCTGGAGTCCAGGACAGATCGATGAGCCACAGACATTAACGCACTTGAAGGAAGAGAAAGCCATTGCTAACACTTCACTCCGTCACTTCAGCAGATCTCTGGGACACTGTCTTCTGAGTCGTCTTGGTGGAGAGAGTGGATGGGTGTCCAGTGGCTGGAGTCCAGGACAGATCGATGAGCCACAGACATTAACGCACTTGAAGGAAGAGAAAGCCAGTGCTAACACTTCACTCCGTCACTTCAGCAGATCTCTGGGACACTGTCTTCTGAGTCGTCTTGGTGGAGAGAGTGGATGGGTGTCCAGTGGCTGGAGTCCAGGACAGATCGATGAGCCACAGACATTGACGCACTTGAAGGAAAAGAAAGCCATTGCTAACACTTCACTCCGTCACTGCAGCAGATCTCTGGGCCACTGTCTTCTGAGTCGCCTTCGTGGAAAGAGTTGGTGGGGGAGAGTACTTCAGGATATTGATGACTGGAAAGTTCAGGTCTCTATGGAGGTTGAGGTTGGAAACGTAGAAGGGACTTTGAATGAAAATGTCTTAATTAATAAGTCAGATTTTTGTGACGTATTATCTAAAGGTTACCACCCTTTTCTTCAGGATCGCGAATCGACCCCACGACCTGATCCACAGAGGGCTCAAGCTAGAAAACTCATCAGGTATGCAAAATATATAAAATAAATAAAGAATGGATAGAAATAAAAATCGGAACTCTCTTTGATCATTCATTTTAATTTGGAAAAGATTTTTTTAAATATTAATTTCATTTCTTTCTAACGCTGTTAAAAGTATTAAAGCCAAGCTGTATAAAAAAAAATTAAATACACAATATAGAAAAAACACAACAAATTAGTTTTAAAAAACAAGAAGAGTAAAAGATAAACTTTAAAGCCTGAATGAAAAACGAGAAGAAAAAAAACACCCCCTCTATTTCCCCCTCCATGCCACCCTTCCCCCTCCACTCACCCCCTCCCCTACACTCTTCCCTCTCCCCTCCACTATACCTTTCCACCTCCCCTCCACTTGAATGCGATTTGCTCTAGAGTTTGTCGGCCAGTTATTAAACAACTCCCTCTGTTTGTTTACAGATATGTTTCCAGGACTTGGCTAACTAATTCACTTCATCCGCCTGAGTCCTCGTCGAGGTAAAGCAGAGAGCCACAGGAAGTTCTCGCATTGTTCTAAAACAGTCTTGGAACAAGAATCCGGTATTCTCGGCAACGAGGTGGCGAAATACACGGCTTTCAGAGCAACACGTCAGGTGTTCAACAATACATGCAGGAACAGTTTTAGAATTTTTCAAAGGGTTTTTATTCTGCTTGAACCCGTGAAATATTTTTGAAAAATGGTTTGTATATATTATATATATATATATATATATATATATATATATATATATATATATATATATATATATATATCGAAAAAACACTTAAAATATATGTTACAAACTAAGACTATACAAACTTGGGAAAACCGCTGGACAAATACCAACAAAGGGACACACTTAAAACTATTCATACCACAAATTCAAAAATATTTAACAAAAAAACAAACTATGACGGATTTTTACACAACACAACTTGTCACAGGACATGGCTCAATAAACTCATACTTATACCGTTTCAAAATCACAAACAGAAACACTTGTCCATGCGACTTTCTTACAGAACAAACTTACCAACACTTAATATACGACTGCCGACCACTAATACAGGAACGGACAAAATTAAAAACGACAATTGTGAAACAAAACGGAGTCTGGCCGTCACCAGAACAAACTCTGTTTATGTGCCATAATAAGGCATTAGGAGAATTTGCTGAGCAACTTTACATGGCAATGGGA
Organism: Gonocerus acuteangulatus; assembly: GCA_946811695.1. Lineage (NCBI taxonomy): Eukaryota > Metazoa > Arthropoda > Insecta > Hemiptera > Coreidae > Gonocerus > Gonocerus acuteangulatus. Next base: position 79,210,793 of record OX328130.1, on the reverse strand, counting down.
AGATTGAATCCCTATTACAAATAAAATGGTATTAAGCATTTTTTGTGGTAATACTAAAATTTATTTTTTTCTAATTTTATATCTTGTATATTATTCATGTTTTTGTTTTACTTCATTTTTATATTCTGTTCTTTTGTTAATTCTCTCCATTTGTAGTATTTTGTATAGTTATAATTTGTAAACTTTTAAATTTTAACTAAAACTAATTATATGTTTTAAAAAAACAAAATATACAAATGCAAGTGATATGCTGTTTATTGCATGAGACTTGCAGACAAAAATAAACTCCCTTCTTGCAGGGTTACTTTAAGGAGGAAACAAATAAAAAAAAACAAATATATATATATATATATATATATATATATATATATATTATATATTCATAAATATATGTATATATATAAATCAGTCCCGTAACAGGCCACAAGGGCCCAGAGGGGCAGATACTGTAGAGGGATTCTTGACCATACGGCACACTAGGGAGATAGTGTGGTCAATACTATGCTCCGGCCGCCTGATTTTCCCCTTGGCTGCTACGACTGCTAGAGTCATTAGCACCCAAGGTACCCATTATTAATTAAATTAATTAAAGGCTGGGTGAGCCTAGGGACGATCTGGGACCACAAATCCAACCCTAGAACGGCAGCACTAGAAGAAAAAATCTTTAGTGCGCGCTCGGGTTTTGAACCTGGTCCTCCAGTTCATTAGTCGAGTACTCTACCACTGAGCTAACCTCGCCCCCATATATATATATATATATATATATATATATATATATATATATATATATATATATATATTTAAAAAAAATGTTATCGCCACGGAACTTGTTGCATAACATTCCCATAACAAACGATAGAAAAAACTCGGAAAATGGGGGTGGCTCCAAGCCCTAATAAATAATTCGCCCCTAACTCGAAATTTATATTGCAGATAGTTATCCGTTGAATTGAGAAGTCAAGGGATAATTAGTATTTGATAAAAAACGTCAAATTTTCAGAAAAAAAATATATTTCGAACGTTTTAGCAGCCTTTTTCAGCTAAAAAATAAAAATACATAATTACAAACGAAAATAATCAAAACAGTTCGAAAAACGTTTTTATTATACGTTTTTATAATCAAAAATTGTTTCATAATCGATAACTTTTTAAATGTAGGTTTATGGAATATTTGGGCATAATAATGACTTCTACAGAGTCGAGTATGTAAAACATTTTTTTATTTAAAAACGGATGTCAGATTCGTTTTTAGCACATTGAAAAACCCCTAAATTCAAATTTTGGGAATATTACAAAAATAAAAAAAAATGTATTGCAAATTTCGCTAAGGGGGACCCTAAAAAATTTGTTAAAGATTCAAGAATCCGGCCATATTTCAAAGAATATTTACCCGATCAAACCAAACTTGGAGGGTCAATAAAGGCCATAATATAACACATTTCCGTCCAATCGGTGTGTTTCTACGTCTTCTGGAATTGACGTTATATGCAAAAAAGTTTACATTCTATTTTTAGCACTTTCCTCCGAAGGAAAGTAGCTATTGAGGTTGGACTCATGACGGAATTTTTGAAAAATTTCTTCAAATCTTTATCGATCCTACCTAGTAGACACCGAAAATGACCCCCGTTAAAATTTATATATATCTATATATATATATATATATATGCATATATATATATGTGTCTGTTAACACGATAGCGGCCAGAGTTTTTGTTTTTTCGTCACGAAACTTGGTATATAGCATTCAATTAGCAAACGATTGAACGAGTTCGTTAACCACCAAAGTCGGTCCACCGGAAGGGGGGGTTTACCCCGAACCCAAAACACTTATTTGACTATGTCAGCCGTAATATTTGTTATATTTCAACGAAACTTGGTATTCGTAGTGGTAATATAGAGAGAAAAGTGAGATATAAAAATGAACTAAATCGGTTCATTAGAAGGGGGGGTTTACTCCGGACCCACAATACCAATTCGCCACTACCAGCCGTGATTTTTGGTATATTTCGACGAAACTCGGTATTCGTAGTGGTAATCTACAGGTAAATATGTGTTGTAAAAATAAACTAAATCGGTTCATTAGAAGGGGGGGTTTACTCCGGACCCAAATTCCTAATATACTCATACCTGTCGTAATTTCTGCTGTATTGTATACGTCGTGGGTAACTCATGAGAAAGAAGTGTTGTAAAAATGAGCTGAATCGGTCAATCGGAAAGCGGGGGTTTAATTTGTAATATATTTGAATAGAAAAGCCGGCAGACGTAGGTTCACAAAGCCGCCGCAAGGAGCGCTTTCTACTACTAGAGTGACTGTATCCTGTTCCTGCGTTAGATCAAAATACGATAATATGAGGATTTTTGTATTTATTACGTAGTGTAGTAGGTACCATGTGTAAACATAACTCTGGATGCAAATTAATAATTGATCAGTTACTCATTACAAAATGAGAACTATTCACGTTTTTATTTTATTTATGTAGGATATTTTAAGCAAATTGTTCTGGAAAGCAGTCTACACTACCCAAATTCTGAGGAAAGTGCTTAGTAATGCAGCTCCTGCGTGACGGACTTTTTTTATTTTGAAAACCATTTTTCGCAAGTACCTTTTGAGATAATATTAGATATGGTTAGAAAAAGGAGTCTTTCTTCTTTCGAAAGATTTCAATTATGTAAAAATCGGATTATCTCAAGAGAAGATATTGAATTTCAAAACGTTACATTACCTTTTCGCTTACAAATATTTAGTCTCTTCCAGACTAGGAAAAATCATTATTTTTTGTTTTCAATGATATTCAATATATTACAGTTTCTTGGGGTGCTGATTTTAAATCAGCTATTATATTTGGTGTAAAAAAATGTATAATACTAATTTACCTGAAAACGAAAACATATTTTTGAATATATTTGAGGAAATATAAATTATTTTTTAACGATTATATTTTTCTTTTAATCTACTGTATAAAACAAATGAATTGGTGAAAGAATCATGTCGATATCATTTTCTAAACTCGATATAAAAAATAAAGCACTTTCAACCTATTTTATTTTATTTCTCGGCTCCTAAGGCGCATTGGACGGAACGCTCGGACACATGTCGACTATTTTTCGATGTAGAATCACCAGAAAAAAAATGGTCCAAATCGCTGACCCCATCGCTGTATACTCCCCTTGTAAGAAGTGTTCTGACTGGTGATGCTGATGGGTGAGGAGGCTGTGCAAAGGTTCGGGATATTATTATCTCGGATAGACCATCACCAGGTGTAGCGTAAACTATATGAGGGACAAAATCACAGTTTATTTCTAGTAATTCAAGATCTGCCATCATAGTTGAAATAATACTATGAAATAGATACAGTACGGTAACAGCTGTTCTGTTATTGTCATGGCATCACAAGCTTAAGCTAGCGTGCTCACTTTAAAACCAACTAATAATTCAAATCCCTCTAAAAAAAACTTAAATACTTCAATTAAAAAAAAAAAAAAAAAAAAAAAAAGTTTCGGCTTGGAGATGATAGGTCAGTGAGTGAGTTGTATTTGAAAAATATATAGTAGATTTTGAGTTTTGAGATGAGTTAATTCTATTTTTGCGTGTTACGTTGAGCAAGTAAGTGTTGAGGTGTATTTAGGCCAATGCGAGGTCTATATTCTGTCAGTGTGTATGTAATATTCATGGTTTCATTACGTCATGTACAGCTCGGCCTGAGTTCGTGTGTCAATTATGTATGTAAGGGTTAGAAGGATGTGGCCAATTCGAAGCCTTGTCAAAATCATTTGCAGGAAATTCGTCAGATGTCTCTTTTAACGTCAAATACATACATTTTTTAAAAAGATGAATTTATCGCAGTCCTTCCCTTGGAATTTATCGCAGTCCTTCCCTTGGAATTTATCGCAGTCCTTCCCTTGGAATTTATCGCAGTCCTTCCCTTGGAATTTATCGCAGTCCTTCCCTTGGAATTTATCGCAGTCCTTCCCTTGGAATTTATCGCAGTCCTTCCCTTGGAATTTATCGCAGTCCTTCCCTTGGAATTTATGGCAGTCCTTCCCTTGGAATTTATCGCAGTCCTTCCCTTGGAATTTATCGCAGTCCTTCCCTTGGAATTTATCGCAGTCCTTCCCTTGGAATTTATCGCAGTCCTTCCCTTGGAATTTATCGCAGTCCTTCCCTTGGAATTTATCGCAGTCCTTCCCTTGGAATTTATCGCAGTCCTTCCCTTGGAATTTATCGCAGTCCTTCCCTTGGAATTTATCGCAGTCCTTCCCTTGGAATTTATAGCAGTCCTTCCCTTGGAATTTATCGCAGTCCTTCCCTTGGAATTTATCGCAGTCCTTCCCTTGGAATTTATCGCAGTCCTCCCCTTGGAATTTATCGCAGTCCTTCCCTTGGAATTGAATAAAAAAATTCTAAATTCATTTTATATAGATTTCTTTTTATTGCAATTTTCTACAATTTATGAATAAGAAATAAATGAATATTTTTCAATTCTTTATGTCATAAGTTTTATCTGGGATGTTAAAGTAACAGGAAAAATAAGTTTTAGTTCTTCGAAACCAAAATGGCGGCCCTCTGTCTCACGAACAAGAAATATTAATTTTTTTTGGAAATGGTGAAAAATTTTACATTTTCTATTAAAAAATCCGTCGAAATAATTCAATGAATGCAAAAATGTTAAGTAATTTACTAGTAAGTATCATTAGGAATCTGCAGTTAAAATCTAAGTTGATCGGGTGAAAATTGAACCGCTAGCGTTTCGCACGATTTGAAAAACATAGTTTTGAGAAAATACACTTCAAAGTTTAATGTACCAAAAAGTTCATTTTCTTCATGATTTCCTGTAATAAAGTTTAAAAAAAATGGTTTTTAATTTTGTTATGTATCGGCAGTTTAGTTGAAAAATTCAGTTTTTGGCAAATTTAAAAAGTGTTCCGCCTCATAAACACCCTTGGATATCATTTTTGACTAGTTAATGAAGCATTTAAGACCACGAAAAAGAAAATGGCAGTATTACTCCTTAAAACTAGCGGAGAGCGGATTCTTATGAAACCATCAATTTATCCAGAGCGGACAAGTTATTGGTCCTAACGGCCGTAATTCTTGCTTTCATGATGAGAAACTTGATATAAACCGTGCATACATAATAATGTTGTGAATATAAGTAGTATAGGGCGAACTTTTGAAGGAATGCCCTTTGTTATGCAGCTCCTGCGTGTCAAATAGTTTTGTTATTAATCTTCAGGAATAACATTTTCCAGCTAATATAATATAGCACTAGTCTTTCTAAAGTGACACATGTCAAAATAAAACTCAACTGAAAATGTGCCACTCTTGCCTATGTAGATGGAATAGCATTAAGACAGGAAGAGTGACACAAGTTCCCTCTGGTGTAGAAGCTCTGAAGCTAGGTACATACACTCTTGCCTATGTAGATGGAATAGCATTAAGACAGGAAGAGTGATACAAGTTCCCTCTGGTGTAGAAGCTCTGTAGCTAGGTACATACACTCTTGCCTATGTAGATGGAATAGCATTAAGACAGGAAGAGTGACACAAGTTCCCTCTGGCGTAGAAGCTCTGTAGCTAGGTACATACACTCTTGCCTATGTAGATAGAATAGCATAAAGACAGGAAGAGTGATACAAGTTCCCTCTGGTGTAGAAGCTCTGAAGCTAGGTACATACACTCTTGCCTATGTAGATGGAATAGCATTAAGACAGGAAGAGTGACACAAGTTCCCTCTGGTGTAGAAGCTCTGTACCTAGGTACATACACTCTTGCCTATGTAGATGGAATAGCATTAAGACAGGAAGAGTGATACAAGTTCCCTCTGATGTAGAAGCTCTGTAGCTAGGTACATACACTCTTGCCTATGTAGATGAAATAGCATTAAGACAGGAAGAGTGATACAAGTTCCCTCTGGTGTAGAAGCTCTGTAGCTAGGTACATACACTCTTGCCTATGTAGATGGAATAGCATTAAGACAGGAAGAGTGACACAAGTTCCCTCTGGTGTAGAAGCTCTGTACCTAGGTACATACACTCTTGCCTATGTAGATGGAATAGCATTAAGACAGGAAGAGTGATACAAGTTCCCTCTGATGTAGAAGCTCTGTAGCTAGGTACATACACTCTTGCCTATGTAGATGGAATAGCATTAAGACAGGAAGAGTGATACAAGTTCCCTCTGGTGTAGAAGCTCTGTAGCTAGGAACATACACTCTTGCCTATGTAGATGGAATAGCATTAAGACAGGAAGAGTGGTACAAGTTCCCTCTGGTGTAGAAGCTCTGTAGCTAGGTACATACACTCTTGCCTATGTAGATGAAATAGCATTAAGACAGGAAGAGTGATACAAGTTCCCTCTGGTGTAGAAGCTCTGTAGCTAGGTAGATACACTCTTGCCTATGTAGATGGAATAGCATTAAGACAGGAAGAGTGACACAAGTTCCCTCTGGTGTAGAAGCTCTGTAGCTAGGTACATACACTCTTGCCTATGTAGATGGAATAGCATTAAGACAGCAAGAGTGATGCAAGTTCCCTCTGGTGTAGAAGCTCTGTAGCTAGGTACATACACTCTTGCCTATGTAGATGGAATAGCATTAAGACAGGAAGAGTGATACAAGTACCTTCTGGTGTAGAAGCTCTGAAGCTAGGTACATACACTCTTGCCTATGTAGATGGAATAGCATTAAGACAGGAAGAGTGACACAAGTTCCCTCTGGTGTAGAAGCTCTGTAGCTAGGTACATACACTCTTGCCTATGTAGATGGAATAGCATTAAGACAGGAAGAGTGACACAAGTTCCCTCTGGTGTAGAAGCTCTGTAGCTAGGTACATACACTCTTGCCTATGTAGATAGAATAGCATTAAGACAGTAAGAGTGATACAAGTTCCCTCTGGTGTAGAAGCTCTGAAGCTAGGTACATACACTCTTGCCTATGTAGATGGAATAGCATTAAGACAGGAAGAGTGACACAAGTTCCCTCTGGTGTAGAAGCTCTGTACCTAGGTACATACACTCTTGCCTATGTAGATGGAATAGCATTAAGACAGGAAGAGTGATACAAGTTCCCTCTGGTGTAGAAGCTCTGTAGCTAGGTACATACACTCTTGCCTATGTAGATGGAATAGCATTAAGACAGGAAGAGTGATACAAGTACCTTCTGGTGTAGAAGCTCTGAAGCTAGGTACATACACTCTTGCCTATGTAGATGGAATAGCATTAAGACAGGAAGAGTGACACAAGTTCCCTCTGGTGTAGAAGCTCTGATGCTAGGTACATACACTCTTGCCTATGTAGATGGAATAGCATTAAGACAGGAAGAGTGACACAAGTTCCCTCTGGTGTAGAAGCTCTGTAGCTAGGTACATACACTCTTGCCTATGTAGATGGAATAGCATTAAGACAGGAAGAGTGACACAAGTTCCCTCTGGTGTAGAAGTTCTGTAGCTAGGTACATACACTCTTGCCTATGTAGATGGAGTAGCATTAAGACAGGAAGAGTGACACAAGTTCCCTCTGGTGTAGAAGCTCTGTAGCTGGGTACATTCACTCTTGCCTATGTAGATGGAATAGCATTAAGACAGGAAGAGTGATAAAAGTTCCCTCTGCTGTAGAAGCTCTGAAGCTAGGTACATACACTCTTGCCTATGTAGATGGAATAGCATTAAGACAGGAAGAGTGACACAAGTTCCCTCTGGTGTAGAAGCTCTGAAGACACCTTACAGCTGTACATACAGTTTTGATGGTTCATAAAGATATATTTACCAATGTCTTTCATAGTCAGATTTTTGACTTGTGTCACTTTAGAAATACCAGCGCTATATATGTGCATTATTGACTAACTTTAAAAAGCAATCAACGCGGATAGCGGATTGTCGAGAGGCCACAGTATTAAGAGGAAAGAGAAACAAAACAAGCAATATCCAGCAAAGCTCCATTTTCAATAGACCTGTAGGTACTTAGCATATTTCCAACTAGATTCCAGAGCTTCGTTATGATGGAGTTTGTAGTCAGATATTATACACATTCATGTTATATAACCATCTAGTCATTCATGAAGAGTGTTACTTCTTCAATGGGTTTTGTCTATATTGTTATCTTCCATCACAACTGGCAATACAACAAACATAGCTATTGACATTAGAGCAATATGAAACGAAGCAAATTGATTGAGAGTTTACCTACAACCCTCACCAAAGTGAAATATAGTAGATCGGAATCTAGTGGATGTATTTTTAGCGGGTTTACTACCTCCCGCTATAGGGAGGAAACCCGCTAATAAGGTTAACCTTATAAGGCAATCCAGAAGTGCCGACTAGAAAATTTCACGTTTCATGTTGGCAAATTTATAAAAAAAATAGTTCCAAAATGAAAGCTCAATTAATTTATTTTAGGTAATTTTTTTTTAATTTAGTTTAATTGATACAATGCTCAAATCAAACATGGGGCCATTTGTTGAGGTTTCTATTTTGGGATTTTAAGGATTGAATCAGTTCAAGAAACACCTCTGAAGGCCTTGAGTCAAGTTTTGTACAAGAACTCACAGATTGTTTGCATCAGAAACCGTATTAAATACTCAAATATGAGAAAAACACGCAACATTTTGAGAAAAGTCATATATTTAAGAGCTGCAAATTGGCTTAAAGTGGACCAATTGAGTTAAGCTCTCAAAGAAATTGTATGCTCAGGAAATAGTCGTTTATTTTAGTTTCCAACTTCAATAAAATTATTACAGTATAAAATAACTTAAATTATGAGTTTTGGGGGGTTATGCTTAAACAGAAATTGCTGAGGTATTTTTGACCTCGAATTCGGACATATAGGAAAACATGGTCTGCTCTATGGGTCAGTTTTTGTTTTTTTGGTAGGTGTGGCTGATTAATCATTAGTCTTGTAGAAAATGTTTATTTATTAGGATGTATTTAGACTAGAACTGGAGTAGAAAATGTTTATATATTAGGATGTATTTAGACTAGAACTGGAGTAGAAAATGTTTATTTATTAGGATGTATTTAGACCAGAACTGGAGTAGAAAATGTTTATTTATTAGGATGTATTTAGACTAGAGCTGGAGTAGAAAATGTTTATTTATTAGGATGTATTTAGACTAGAACTGGAGTAGAAAATGTTTATTTATTAGGATGTATTTAGACTAGAACTGGAGTAGAAAATGTTTATTTATTAGGATGTATTTAGACTAGAACTGGAGAAGAAAATGTTTATTTATTAGGATGTATTTAGACTAGAACTGGAGTAGAAAATGTTTATTTATTAGGATGTATTTAGACTAGAACTGGAGTAGAAAATGTTTATTTATTAGGATGTATTTAGACTAGAGCTGGAGTAGAAAATGTTTATTTATTAGGATGTATTTAGACTAGAACTGGAGTAGAAAATGTTTATTTATTAGGATGTATTTAGACTAGAACTGGAGAAGAAAATGTTTATATATTAGGATGTATTTAGACTAGAACTGGAGTAGAAAATGTTTATTTATTAGGATGTATTTAGACTAGAACTGGAGTAGAAAATGTTTATTTATTAGGATGTATTTAGACTAGAGCTGGAGTAGAAAATGTTTATTTATTAGGATGTATTTAGACTAGAGCTGGAGTAGAAAATGTTTATTTATTAGGATGTATTTAGACTAGAACTGGAGTAGAAAATGTTTATTTATTAGGATGTATTTAGACTAGAACTGGAGTAGAAAATGTTTATTTATTAGGATGTATTTAGACTAGAACTGGAGAAGAAAATGTTTATTTATTAGGATGTATTTAGACTAGAACTGGAGTAGAAAATGTTTATTTATTAGGATGTATTTAGACTAGAACTGGAGTAGAAAATGTTTATTTATTAGGATGTATTTAGACTAGAACTGGAGTAGAAAATGTTTATTTATTAGGATGTATTTAGACTAGAACTGGAGTAGAAAATGTTTATTTATTAGGATGTATTTAGACTAGAACTGGAGTAGAAAATGTTTATTTATTAGGATGTATTTAGACTAGAACTGGAGTAGAAAATGTTTATTTATTAGGATGTATTTAGACTAGAGCTGGAGTAGAAAATGTTTATTTATTAGGATGTATTTAGACTAGAACTGGAGTAGAAAATGTTTATTTATTAGGATGTATTTAGACTAGAACTGGAGTAGAAAATGTTTATTTATTAGGATGTATTTAGACTAGAGCTGGAGTAGAAAATGTTTATTTATTAGGATGTATTTAGACTAGAACTGGAGTAGAAAATGTTTATTTATTAGGATGTATTTAGACTAGAACTGGAGTAGAAAATGTTTATTTATTAGGATGTATTTAGACTAGAACTGGAGTAGAAAATGTTTATTTATTAGGATGTATTTAGACTAGAACTGGAGTAGAAAATGTTTATATATTAGGATGTATTTAGACTAGAACTGGAGTAGAAAATGTTTATTTATTAGGATGTATTTAGACTAGAACTGGAGTAGAAAATGTTTATTTATTAGGATGTATTTAGACTAGAACTGGAGTAGAAAATGTTTATTTATTAGGATGTATTTAGACTAGAACTGGAGTAGAAAATGTTTATTTATTAGGATGTATTTAGACTAGAACTGGAGTAGAAAATGTTTATATATTAGGATGTATTTAGACTAGAACTGGAGTAGAAAATGTTTATTTATTAGGATGTATTTAGACTAGAACTGGAGTAGAAAATGTTTATTTATTAGGATGTATTTAGACTAGAACTGGAGTAGAAAATGTTTATTTATTAGGATGTATTTAGACTAGAGCTGGAGTAGAAAATGTTTATTTATTAGGATGTATTTAGACTAGAACTGGAGTAGAAAATGTTTATTTATTAGGATGTATTTAGACTAGAACTGGAGTAGAAAATGTTTATTTATTAGGATGTATTTAGACTAGAACTGGAGTAGAAAATGTTTATTTATTAGGATGTATTTAGACTAGAGCTGGAGTAGAAAATGTTTATTTATTAGGATGTATTTAGACTAGAACTGGAGTAGAAAATGTTTATTTATTAGGATGTATTTAGACTAGAACTGGAGTAGAAAATGTTTATATATTAGGATGTATTTAGACTAGAACTGGAGTAGAAAATGTTTATTTATTAGGATGTATTTAGACTAGAACTGGAGTAGAAAATGTTTATTTATTAGGATGTATTTAGACTAGAGCTGGAGTAGAAAATGTTTATTTATTAGGATGTATTTAGACTAGAACTGGAGTAGAAAATGTTTATTTATTAGGATGTATTTAGACTAGAACTGGAGTAGAAAATGTTTATTTATTAGGATGTATTTAGACTAGAACTGGAGTAGAAAATGTTTATTTATTAGGATGTATTTAGACTAGAACTGGAGTAGAAAATGTTTATTTATTAGGATGTATTTAGACTAGAACTGGAGTAGAAAATGTTTATTTATTAGGATGTATTTAGACTAGAACTGGAGTAGAAAATGTTTATATATTAGGATGTATTTAGACTAGAACTGGAGTAGAAAATGTTTATTTATTAGGATGTATTTAGACTAGAACTGGAGTAGAAAATGTTTATTTATTAGGATGTATTTAGACTAGAGCTGGAGTAGAAAATGTTTATTTATTAGGATGTATTTAGACTAGAACTGGAGTAGAAAATGTTTATTTATTAGGATGTATTTAGACTAGAACTGGAGTAGAAAATGTTTATTTATTAGAATGTATTTAGACTAGAACTGGAGTAGAAAATGTTTATTCATTAGGATGTATTTAGACTAGAGCTGGAGTAGAAAATGTTTATTTATTAGGATGTATTTAGACTAGAACTGGAGTAGAAAATGTTTATTTATTAGGATGTATTTAGACTAGAACTGGAGTAGAAAATGTTTATTTATTAGGATGTATTTAGACTAGAACTGGAGTAGAAAATGTTTATTTATTAGGATGTATTTAGACTAGAACTGGAGTAGAAAATGTTTATTTATTAGGATGTATTTAGACTAGAACTGGAGTAGAAAATGTTTATTTATTAGGATGTATTTAGACTAGAACTGGAGTAGAAAATGTTTATATATTAGGATGTATTTAGACTAGAACTGGAGTAGAAAATGTTTATTTATTAGGATGTATTTAGACTAGAGCTGGAGTAGAAAATGTTTATTTATTAGGATGTATTTAGACTAGAACTGGAGTAGAAAATGTTTATTTATTAGGATGTATTTAGACTAGAACTGGAGTAGAAAATGTTTATTTATTAGGATGTATTTAGACTAGAACTGGAGTAGAAAATGTTTATTTATTAGGATGTATTTAGACTAGAGCTGGAGTAGAAAATGTTTATTTATTAGGATGTATTTAGACTAGAACTGGAGTAGAAAATGTTTATTTATTAGGATGTATTTAGACTAGAACTGGAGTAGAAAATGTTTATTTATTAGGATGTATTTAGACTAGAACTGGAGTAGAAAATGTTTATTTATTAGGATGTATTTAGACTAGAACTGGAGTAGAAAATGTTTATATATTAGGATGTATTTAGACTAGAACTGGAGTAGAAAATGTTTATTTATTAGGATGTATTTAGACTAGAGCTGGAGTAGAAAATGTTTATTTATTAGGATGTATTTAGACTAGAACTGGAGTAGAAAATGTTTATTTATTAGGATGTATTTAGACTAGAACTGGAGTAGAAAATGTTTATTTATTAGATGTATTTAGACTAGAACTGGAGTAGAAAATGTTTATTTATTAGGATGTATTTAGACTAGAACTGGAGTAGAAAATGTTTATTTATTAGGATGTATTTAGACTAGAACTGGAGTAGAAAATGTTTATTTATTAGGATGTATTTAGACTAGAACTGGAGTAGAAAATGTTTATTTATTAGGATGTATTTAGACTAGAACTGGAGTAGAAAATGTTTATTTATTAGGATGTATTTAGACTAGAACTGGAGTAGAAAATGTTTATTTATTAGGATGTATTTAGACTAGAACTGGAGTAGAAAATGTTTTATTTATTAGGATGTATTTAGACTAGAACTGGAGTAGAAAATGTTTATTTATTAGGATGTATTTAGACTAGAACTGGAGTAGAAAAATGTTTATTTATTAGGATGTATTTAGACTAGAACTGGAGTAGAAAATGTTTATTTATTAGGATGTATTTAGACTAGAACTGGAGTAGAAAATGTTTATTTATTAGGATGTATTTAGACTAGAACTGGAGTAGAAAATGTTTATTTATTAGGATGTATTTAGACTAGAACTGGAGTAGAAAATGTTTATTTATTAGGATGTATTTAGACTAGAACTGGAGTAGAAAATGTTTATTTATTAGGATGTATTTAGACTAGAACTGGAGTAGAAAATGTTTATTTATTAGGATGTATTTAGACTAGAACTGGAGTAGAAAATGTTTATTTATTAGGATGTATTTAGACTAGAACTGGAGTAGAAAATGTTTATTTATTAGGATGTATTTAGACTAGAACTGGAGTAGAAAATGTTTATTTATTAGGATGTATTTAGACTAGAACTGGAGTAGAAAATGTTTATTTATTAGGATGTATTTAGACTAGAACTGGAGTAGAAAATGTTTATTTATTAGGATGTATTTAGACTAGAACTGGAGTAGAAAATGTTTATTTATTAGGATGTATTTAGACTAGAACTGGAGTAGAAAATGTTTATTTATTAGGATGTATTTAGACTAGAACTGGAGTAGAAAATGTTTATTTATTAGGATGTATTTAGACTAGAACTGGAGTAGAAAATGTTTATTTATTAGGATGTATTTAGACTAGAACTGGAGTAGAAAATGTTTATTTATTAGGATGTATTTAGACTAGAACTGGAGTAGAAAATGTTTATTTATTAGGATGTATTTAGACTAGAACTGGAGTAGAAAATGTTTATTTATTAGGATGTATTTAGACTAGAACTGGAGTAGAAAATGTTTATTTATTAGGATGTATTTAGACTAGAACTGGAGTAGAAAATGTTTATTTATTAGGATGTATTTAGACTAGAACTGGAGTAGAAAATGTTTATTTATTAGGATGTATTTAGACTAGAACTGGAGTAGAAAATGTTTATTTATTAGGATGTATTTAGACTAGAACTGGAGTAGAAAATGTTATTTTATTAGGATGTATTTAGACTAGAGCTGGAGTAGAAAATGTTTATTTATTAGGATGTATTTAGACTAGAACTGGAGTAGAAAATGTTTATTTATTAGGATGTATTTAGACTAGAACTGGAGTAGAAAATGTTTATTTATTAGGATGTATTTAGACTAGAACTGGAGTAGAAAATGTTTATTTATTAGGATGTATTTACACTAGAACTGGAGTAGAAAATGTTTATTTATTAGGATGTATTTAGACTAGAGCTGGAGTAGAAAATGTTTATTTATTAGGATGTATTTAGACTAGAACTGGAGTAGAAAATGTTTAATTATTAGGATGTATTTAGACTAGAACTGGAGTAGAAAATGTTTATTTATTAGGATGTATTTAGACTAGAACTGGAGTAGAAAATGTTTATTTATTAGGATGTATTTAGACTAGAACTGGAGTAGAAAATGTTTATTTATTAGGATGTATTTAGACTAGAGCTGGAGTAGAAAATGTTTATTTATTAGGATGTATTTAGACTAGAGCTGGAGTAGAAAATGTTTATTTATTAGGATGTATTTAGACTAGAACTGGAGTAGAAAATGTTTATTTATTAGGATGTATTTAGACTAGAACTGGAGTAGAAAATGTTTATTTATTAGGATGTATTTAGACTAGAACTGGAGAAGAAAATGTTTATTTATTAGGATGTATTTAGACTAGAACTGGAGTAGAAAATGTTTATTTATTAGGATGTATTTAGACTAGAACTGGAGAAGAAAATTCAACCACTAGACTTTTAACATCCCTAACAGGCTAACTGAAATAACCCTAACAAGCTGCTAAATACACATCCATAAAGGTGAAAATTTATTGAAACGAGAGAACCGTCGATACACTAGCAGTCCTTTATGAATGGAAGGCTCTCACATTTCCAGCAAGACTAGCAATTAGGAGCGTGACGTAATTAGTAGGATATAGTAGGAACCGCGCTAAGGGTGGGGGGTTAACCCCCCCCCCCCCCCCCCCCCCCCTGGACGAGGGTTGGGTCTGAAGTCCCCTCCATCACTGTCACCAGGAGGACGAGGGCTGTGGATGTGACAGCGGTGGATTGGGACACGAAACTCCTAGGACGTCGCTAGGATTGTTGGCTGTAGCAGGATTTCTCTTGGAAGAATGCTGTTGGGTGATATTGTGGTTATAACAGGCCTACCTTCGTCTTACAGGTACTTGAGATCCTTAAACCATGGGTGACAAAATTAGCTCTGGGATGCTTTGTATCTTGCGTCCCTTGCTTCGTTCTATCTCAAAGATGAGACGTGTAATTGGCCCCAACTATTACCATGTGCGAGTAAAGCATAGGACAACTCGCTGGAATTACGTTGGGAAGATTATGGGAGTAGGTTGGGAAGATTATGGGATGGTTAGGGAAGTGAATTAATCATCACTCTGAAGAGGTAATTTGATGAAGTGCTAATAAGGTGATTGTCTTCCTCAAGGACAATTCAAGATGCGCCGCCTCCAGTAGAGAAATGGGTTATGGAAGTAGGTTGGGAAGGTTATCGAATTAGGATGGGAAGGTTATGGGAGTAGGTTGGGAAGGTTATGGGAGTAGGTTGGGAAGGTTATGGAGGTAGGTTTGGAAGGTTATGGAGGTAGGTTTGGAAGTTTATGGAAGTAGGTTTAGAAAGTTATGGGCGGCGTAGGTTAAGGAACGCTTCTAGATTCCAAGGTATCAAAGCTTCCCGGATCCACTTTTAAATTTCTACTCTGAATTAATCATCACACTGAAGATGTAATTTGATGAAGTGCTCCAAAGGTGATTGTCTTCCCCCAACACAATGCAAGATACGCCGCCTCCATTAGAGAAATAGGCCTACGGAGGTAGCTCATTAGCATAATAGGACCCCCCCCCCCTCCCCCCTGGATCCGTTATTAGCTCCGGAGAAAGTTTGTTCGAACAGCCCCCAGGAGAAGCGTCGCTCGCCTCCAACTAGCTAAACACCGCTTTGTTCGGCGACAACTCCCGCTTCCGACGCACAACCTTTCCTTTTACAAATAGAATTACAGCCCCTTTGCACATCCGGAGCACAGGTCGGCCATAAAGTAATTATCTTACAAGACTTTACAAGACATCGGATTGTACAACCGCAGGGGACAACTTTAGCTGTAATACCAACCATCCACCATAAAACTATAGTATTCCTAATAATAATCTCGACGTGGAAAATAATATATCCATTTACAATCTCAGATCTAATAAAAATTCCTAATTTTATGTGAAGGCCCGAGGGTTAGAACTTCATTCATAAGCTGCGAATTCGATTCTCACTGAGTCGGGTGGCAATTCTCCGGGAAAAACGAGCACACACATATATATATATTTTTAGATGGAACGGCATTTTTCTCCAGCGGTGGTACTCCTCCTCACTTCTTCCTGGGATATTTCGATGGGTTCATCTCCATCTTCATCAGCCAGGTACTTGTTTCTTCCTCGGTGGTTCCCAAGGGAATGAAATTTTTCTCGATCTGGGCGCCCTTTCTACTCTCTAGCCCCAGTATCGGCGGACCAATGGTGTTGAAGATCCCTGGTGTAGTTGGGATTCCGTCCGTTAGTAGCGCTGATGGTATTGCGTCTTTTTCTCCTGTAATTTCCTCGCCGTAAGGTTTAATATGCTTGATGTTTATTTTTGGTCGCTGGGATGATATTTTTAGATGGAACGGCATTTTTCACCAGCGGTGGAGAATAATGCCGATCTTGCGCCCAGATCGAGAAAAATTTCATTCCCTTTGGAACCACCGAGGAAGAAACAAGTACCTGGCTTGACGAAGATGGAGATGAACCCATCGAAATATCCCAGGAAGAAGTGAGGTACCACCGCTGGAGAAAAATGCCGTTCCATCTAAAAATATCATCCCAGCGACGAAAAATAAACATCAAGCACATATATATATATATATATATATATATATATATATATATATATATATATATATATATTATGTGTGTGGATAAACATTTCTGTGTTATTAATATTTATTTATTGTTTTTCTCTTGTCCCCCCAGGAAGACGCTTTTTAAGAATTTATCACTAGTGTAAGACCAGATTGGGTAGGTATAATAGATTAGATATAATCAGAGCCTCTTATTAAGGGGGAAAGCAACTCGACCTAAAACATCTATAGGTATGTATGTTTCATTAAGGGGGAAAGCAACACGACCTAAAACATCTATAGGTATGTATGTTTCATTTTTATTTTTTGCCGTTTGATTAAGTTATCATTTGCTTTGTTGTTTGTAGAATGTTTTTGCATATTATTCTATTTACGTTTTCTGTTTGTTTTTTGTTATTTTTTCTATGCATATATTTTTTATTGTCTACCTTTTCTACCACTCTTTTTTTATTATTTATTTTTTATATTGGACTATTTTATATTCTCATCCCACCTGTATGTAGTTTCATCTTTGCTCCACCCTCCCTCATTCTTGCTCCACCCTCCCTCATTCTTGCTCCACCCTCCCTCATTCTTGCTCCACCCTCCCTCATGCTTGCTCCACCCTCCCTCATTCTTGCTCCAGTATTCCACAATCCCTTTCACTATCTTCTTTTTATTAACATTTACTTATTTTGCATATTATTATGTAAGGTTTTGTAAATAGCATTAGAGTTAGTTTTAATACTTTCCTCCGAAGGAAAGTAGCTATTGAGGTTGGACTCATGACGGAATTTTTGAAAAATTTCTTCAAATCTTTATCGATCCTACCTAGTAGACACCGAAAATGACCCCCGTTAAAATTTATATATATCTATATCTATATATATATATCTATATCTATATATATATATATATATATATATATATATATATATGCATATATATATATATATATATATATATATATATATATATGCATATATATATATATATATATATATATATATATATATATATATATGTCTGTTAACATGATAGCGACCAGAGTTTTTGTTTTTTCGTCACGAAACTTGGTATATAGCATTGAATTAGCAAACGATTGAACGAGTTCGTTAACGACCAAAGTCGGTCCACTGGAAGGGGGGGGGGGGTTTACCCCGAACCCAAAACACTAATTTGACTATGTCAGCCGTAATATTTGTTATATTTCAACGAAACTTGGTATTCGTAGTGGTAATATAGAGAGAAAAGTGAGATATAAAAATGAACTACATCGGTTCATTAGAAGGGGGGGTTTACTCCGGACCCACAATACCCATTCGCCACTACCAGCCGTGATTTATGGTATATTTCGACGAAACTCAGTATTCGTAGTGGTAATCCACAGGTAAATATGTGTTGTAAAAATAAACTAAATAGGTTCATTAGGAGGGGGGGTTTACTCCGGACCCACAATACCAATTCGCCACTACCAGCCGTGATGTTTGGTATATTTCGACGAAACTCGGTATTCGTAGTGGTAATCTACAGTTAAATATGTGTTGTAAAAATAAACTAAATCGGTTCATTAGAAGGGGGGGGTTTACTCCGGGCCCAAATTCCTAATATACTCATATATAATTTCTGCTGTATTGTAACGAAACGCGGTATACATCATGGGTAACTCATGAGAAAGAAGTGTTGTAAAAATGAGCTGAATCGGTCAATCGTAAAGCGGGGGTTTAATTTGTAATATATTTCAATAGAAAAGCCCGCCAAACGTAGGTTCACAAAGCCGCCGCAAGGAGCGCTTTCTACCACTAGAGTGACTGTATCCTGTTCCTGCGTTAGATCAAAATACGATAATATGAGGTTTTTTGTATTTATTACATAGTTTAGTAGGTACCATGTGTAAACATAACTCTGGAAGCAAATTAATAATTGATCAGTTACTCATTACAAATTTAAAAGAGAACTATTCATGTTTTTATTTAATTTATGTAGGATATTTTAAGCAAATTGTTCTGGAAAGCAGTCTACACTACCCAAATTCTGAGGAAAGTGCTTAGTTATGCAGCTCCTGCGTGACGGACTTTTTTTGTTGTTGTTCCGTCTTTACGTACCGAGTTATATTTTTTTATTTTAAATGTTTATATTCAACCATATGTATTTATATGTTCTTCTTAAGGAACAAAGCCCCAGAATAAAGGGTTTTTTTCTCATTTAATTTAATTTATTCAAATCTTAACGTCCATTTATAAAACACAGATATTAGAGACTGGTTATTTATAGGTCACAACCCTTTTCTAGCCGTATATTCATAATACCTTTGCTTCTTAAGAAAGAAAATCTACATCACACCTAGTTATAGTTGTAAAACTTTTTGGTTTTTTTTTTAATTTTATTTTTTAACTTATAAAATAAAAGTTTTTTTAACAGTTAAAGTTTAACTTTCTTGATCCCTAGAAAAAATATTTACATTTATTGGATATATTTTTCTAGATAATAGTCCATTAGTATTTGGCCTCAGGTTTTTAAAAACGTTTAAGATTTTACAGAGGATAAATCGTGAAAACCTGCTAAATTGGCACAGTTCCTGTGAGTCGGAACCTTTAATATTTCATGGAAGTTCATGCGCTCAAAGTGTACAGTATATTTGTGCTCAATGCGTACAATCCCCGAAACTGAATGCCCGCACCATCCTGGAAATACTCTGAGTTCAAGTATCGGAACAGCCCGGAGCTGTGCCGATCCTCGGGGAACTTGAAAAAGTTAAATGGATTTGGTTGCTAGAAGAAATATATTCTCCAATGGATCCTCTACATCTCCTCGCAGAGCCTTTCAAACCTACACTGAAAAGATCTTTACAACTTATCTCCTCTCTTTTTGTCGTCACTCTCTCACCAAGACTCCGACGCACAAAAGAGGTTTTGGTGAAAAGGGCGAGATATGGAAAGATATGCGAATCAAATATATCTGCCAAAATGTGTTTGATAACAATAAGATTTGTAGGAGATATTTTACAAATTTTTCTATTATATATTAGTCAAATACCACTCACGCACTCACTGACCTATCATCACCCAGCATAAACCACTCACTGACCTATCATCACCCAGCATAAACCACTCACTGACCTATCATCACCCATCATAAACCACTCACTGACCTATCATCACCCAGCATAAACCACTCACTGACCTATCATCACCCAGCATAAACCACTCACTGACCTATCATCACCCAGCATAAACCACTCACTGACCTATCATCACCCAGCATAAGCCACTCACTGACCTATCATCACCCAGCACAAACCACTTGACAGAAAATTTTAAAATTTTGCATGGACACTCTCTTCGGGATGTAAATCTTGATGATGGCAGACTTTGAATTACTAAAAATAAACTGTGATTTTTCCCTCATAGAGTTTACGCTATACTTGGTGAAGGTCCATCCGAGGTAATAATATCCCGAAACCTTGCACAGCCTCCTCACCCATCAGCATCCCCAGTCAGAACACTTCTTGGTAATGCTCGCAAATATAATGGGTGTTTCCATATGACATCTTGGAAACATTAATTTTTAACGTATATTTATTAATAGCTGAATACCCGTTCTTCGTCACGGCAGATAAGTAGTTATTTTATTGCGTTAAATAATGTATCATCATAATTAACGCTACTCTTTAATTTTGTATAGTTTATCCCCCGTTATCTATAGGTTACCAGCAATAGAAGTTTAACCCCCGTTATCTATAGGTTACCAGCAATAGAAGTTTATCCCCCGTTATCTATAGGTTACCAGCAATAGAAGTTTATCCCCCGTTATCTATAGGTTACCAGCAATAGAAGTTTATCCCCCGTTATCTATAGGTTACCAGCAATAGAAGTTTATCCCCCGTTATCTATAGGTTACCAGCAATAGAAGTTTATCCCCCGTTATCTATAGGTTACCAGCAATAGAAGTTTAACCCCCGTTATCTATAGGTTACCAGCAATAGAAGTTTATCCCCCGTTATCTGTAGGTTACCAGCAATAGAAGTTTAATCCCCGTTATCTGTAGGTTACCAGCAATGGAAGTTTATCCCCCGTTATCTGTAGGTTACCAGCAATAGAAGTTTATCCCCCGTTATCTGTAGGTTACCAGCAATAGAAGTTTATCCCCCGTTATCTATAGGTTACCAGCAATAGAAGTTTATCCCCCGTTATCTATAGGTTACCAGCAATAGAAGTTTATCCCCCGTTATCTATAGGTTACCAGCAATAGAAGTTTATCCCCCGTTATCTATAGGTTACCAGCAATAGAAGTTTATCCCCCGTTATCTATAGGTTACCAGCAATAGAAGTTTATCCCCCGTTATCTATAGGTTACCAGCAATAGAAGTTTATCCCCCGTTATCTATAGGTTACCAGCAATAGAAGTTTAATCCCCGTTATCTGTAGGTTACCAGCAATAGAAGTTTATCCCCCGTTATCTATAGGTTACCGGCAATAGAAGTTTATCCCCCGTTATCTATAGGTTACCAGCAATAGAAGTTTATCCCCCGTTATCTATAGGTTACCAGCAATAGAAGTTTATCCCCCGTTATCTATAGGTTACCAGCAATAGAAGTTTATCCCCCGTTATCTGTAGGTTACCAGCAATAGAAGTTTAATCCCCGTTATCTGTAGGTTACCAGCAATAGAAGTTTATCCCCCGTTATCTATAGGTTACCAGCAATATAAGTTTATCCCCCGTTATCTATAGGTTACCAGCAATAGAAGTTTATCCCCCGTTATCTATAGGTTACCAGCAATAGAAGTTTATCCCCCGTTATCTATAGGTTACCAGCAATAGAAGTTTATCCCCCGTTATCTATAGGTTACCAGCAATAGAAGTTTATCCCCCGTTATCTATAGGTTACCAGCAATAGAAGTTTATCCCCCGTTATCTATAGGTTACCAGCAATAGAAGTTTATCCCCCGTTATCTATAGGTTACCAGCAATAAAATTATCTTTCCAAGATGTCATTTGGAAGCATACATTATATTTGCGAGCATTGTCAAGAAGTCTTCCGATTGGGGATGCTGATGGGTGAGGAGGCTGTGCAAGGGTTCGGAATATTATTACCTCGGATAGACCATCACCAGGTATAGCGTAAACTCTATGAGGGACAAAATCATACAGTCTATTTCTAGTAATTCAAGGACTGCCATCATAGTTGAAATTAACCCGCAATTCAAAATAATACTATGAAATAGATACAGTATAGTAACAGCTGACCTGTTATCGTACTAGCAACGCATTCTGCCTAGGCTTGCCTGCTCTAATAATACTATGAAATAGATACAGTACGGTAACAGCTGACCTGCTATCGTCCTAGCAACGCATTCTGCCTAGGCTTGCCTGCTCTAACCAAGTAAACCCCTCTAAAAATACTGAAAAATTCGAATATAAAAAAGTCCTTTCTTAGCGAGTGTCTGCGCTATACAGGGACTGTCCATGCAAAATTTCAAGTTTTTCTTTCAAGTGTTTTGGGCTAGGCAATGATAGGTCAGTGAGTGAGTGAGTGATTGAGTGGTATTTGACAAATATATAGTAGATTAGCAACGAATTTTAACCTGTACTGGTTAAACTCCTGTAACTGATAACCTATAGATTACGGGTTATCTCTAAGTTATATGTTTCTTGACTCCGCTCCTTTTTTTCTTTTTTTTCTGACATAAATTCTAATAAAATCTTCCCTAAACGTTCTGTTGTAGGTTTTAAAATGAATCGAACCTCTTTATATTTGTTAGTGATAGCTACATTTCCTTAGAAAGTGGTAACATGTTGTTCTCAGTCAATTTTGTGCAACGAAAGCACCTGGCATACCAAAGTAACTACAGACTGTTTTTATTTTGTATTTACTATTGCTAATATCTGTACAAGATATAATGCAATAATGTATTGTGCTTACTTAAGGTTGTATGTATAATGTATTGTGCTTACTTAAGGGTGTATGTATAATGTATTGTGCTTACTTAAGGGTGTATGTATAATGTATTGTGCTTACTTAAGGTTGTATGTATAATGTATTGTGCTTACTTAAGGGTGTATGTATAATGTATTGTGCTTACTTAAGGGTGTATGTATAATGTATTGTGCTTACTTAAGGGTGTATGTATAATGTATTGTGCTTACTTAAGGGTGTATGTATAATGTATTGTGCTTACTTAAGGGTGTATGTATAATGTATTGTGCTTACTTAAGGGTGTATGTATAATGTATTGTGCTTACTTAAGGGTGTATGTATAATGTATTGTGCTTACTTAAGGGTGTATGTATAATGTATTGTGCTTACTTAAGGGTGTATGTATAATGTATTGTGCTTACTTAAGGGTGTATGTATAATGTATTGTGCTTACTTAAGGGTGTATGTATAATGAATTGTGCTTACTTAAGGGTGTATGTATAATGCATTGTGCTTACTTAAGGGTGTATGTATAATGCATTGTGCTTACTTAAGGGTGTATGTATAATGAATTGTGCTTACTTAAGGGTGTATGTATAATGTATTGTGCTTACTTAAGGGTGTATGTATAATGCATTGTGCTTACTTAAGGGTGTATGTATAATGCATTGTGCTTACTTAAGGGTGTATGTATAATGAATTGTGCTTACTTAAGGGTGTATGTATAATGTATTGTGCTTACTTAAGGGTGTATGTATAATGCATTGTGCTTACTTAAGGGTGTATGTATAATGTATTGTGCTTACTTAAGGGTGTATGTATAATGCATTGTGCTTACTTAAGGGTGTATGTATAATGTATTGTGCTTACTTAAGGGTGTACGTATAATGTATTGTGCTTACTTAAGGGTGTACGCATAATGCATTGTGCTTACTTAAGGGTGTATGTATAATGCATTGTGCTTACTTAAGGGTGTATGTATAATGTATTGTGCTTACTTAAGGGTGTATGTATAATGCATTGTGCTTACTTAAGGGTGTATGTATAATGTATTGTGCTTACTTAAGGGTGTATGTATAATGTATTGTGCTTACTTAAGGGTGTATGTATAATGCATTGTGCTTACTTAAGGGTGTATGTATAATGTATTGTGCTTACTTAAGGGTGTATGTATAATGAATTGTGCTTACTTAAGGGTGTATGTATAATGTATTGTGCTTACTTAAGGGTGTATGTATAATGCATTGTGCTTACTTAAGGGTGTATGTATAATGTATTGTGCTTACTTAAGGGTGTATGTATAATGCATTGTGCTTACTTAAGGGTGTATGTATAATGTATTGTGCTTACTTAAGGGTGTATGTATAATGCATTGTGCTTACTTAAGGGTGTATGTATAATGAATTGTGCTTACTTAAGGGTGTATGTATAATGTATTGTGCTTACTTAAGGGTGTATGTATAATGCATTGTGCTTACTTAAGGGTGTATGTATAATGTATTGTGCTTACTTAAGGGTGTATGTATAATGCATTGTGCTTACTTAAGGGTGTATGTATAATGAATTGTGCTTACTTAAGGGTGTATGTATAATGCATTGCGCTTACTTAAGGGTGTATGTATAATGAATTGTGCTTACTTAAGGGTGTATGTATAATGAATTGTGCTTACTTAAGGGTGTATGTATAATGAATTGTGCTTACTTAAGGGTGTATGTATAATGAATTGTGCTTACTTAAGGGTGTATGTATAATGAATTGTGCTTACTTAAGGGTGTATGTATAATGAATTGTGCTTACTTAAGGGTGTATGTATAATGAATTGTGCTTACTTAAGGGTGTATGTATAATGCATTGTGCTTACTTAAGGGTGTATGTATAATGTATTGTGCTTACTTAAGGGTGTATGTATAATGCATTGTGCTTACTTAAGGGTGTATGTATAATGAATTGTGCTTACTTAAGGGTGTATGTATAATGAATTGCGCTTACTTAAGGGTGTATGTATCATGAATTGTGCTTACTTAAGGGTGTATGTATAATGAATTGTGCTTACTTAAGGGTGTATGTATAATGAATTGTGCTTACTTAAGGGTGTATGTATAATGAATTGTGCTTACTTAAGGGTGTATGTATAATGCATTGTGCTTACTTAAGGGTATATGTATAATGAATTGTGCTTACTTAAGGGTGTATGTATAATGTATTGTGCTTACTTAAGGGTGTATGTATAATGCATTGTGCTTACTTAAGGGTGTATGTATAATGAATTGTGCTTACTTAAGGGTGTATGTATAATGAATTGTGCTTACTTAAGGGTGTATGTATAATGAATTGTGCTTACTTAAGGGTATATGTATAATGTATTGTGCTTACTTAAGGGTGTATGTATAATGCATTGTGCTTACTTAAGGGTGTATGTATAATGAATTGTGCTTACTTAAGGGTGTATGTATAATGAATTGTGCTTACTTAAGGGTGTATGTATAATGCATTGTGCTTACTTAAGGGTATATGTATAATGTATTGTGCTTACTTAAGGGTGTATGTATAATGCATTGTGCTTACTTAAGGGTATATGTATAATGAATTGTGCTTACTTAAGGGTGTATGTATAATGTATTGTGCTTACTTAAGGGTGTATGTATAATGCATTGTGCTTACTTAAGGGTGTATGTATAATGTATTGTGCTTACTTAAGGGTGTATGTATAATGAATTGTGCTTACTTAAGGGTATATGTATAATGAATTGTGCTTACTTAAGGGTGTATGTATAATGAATTGTGCTTACTTAAGGGTGTATGTATAATGAATTGTGCTTACTTAAGGGTGTATGTATAATGCATTGTGCTTACTTAAGGGTATATGTATAATGAATTGTGCTTACTTAAGGGTGTATGTATAATGTATTGTGCTTACTTAAGGGTGTATGTATAATGCATTGTGCTTACTTAAGGGTGTATGTATAATGTATTGTGCTTACTTAAGGGTGTATGTATAATGCATTGTGCTTACTTAAGGGTGTATGTATAATGAATTGTGCTTACTTAAGGGTGTATGTATAATGAATTGTGCTTACTTAAGGGTGTATGTATAATGAATTGTGCTTACTTAAGGGTGTATGTATAATGAATTAATTGAAAGGAGTAAATGAGTATTGAAGCTTCCCAAGTTACGTTATTTTGTTTTTCTCTATTTATAGCAACTATTTACTAGTCGGTCACGGGGCCAAAGTCTCTTAATCCACTTGGGAGGGTCTTTTCGAGGTTCCCAGTGAATAGGGATTGCCCTCTAGGATATCGGGATGACATTCGTAATGAAACGTCAGGAATCAGGATTTTCCGAGATATTTTACAAAGGGAATATTTAGGTCATTATATTGTGGTTTGTTTAAAACATAACAAAACGCGTAAACTATTCTACGAAGGACTTTGGATTGGAATGCTTGTATTCGTTGTATGTTTGAGTGTTTTGCTGTTCCCCATAATTCGAGTCCGTAGGTCCAGATAGGTCTGATTATAGTTTTGTAAATAGTGAGTTTGTTTTGTGTATTCGTCGTAGGAGTTCATATCTCCTGTTTAGCTCCTGTTTTTTCAGTCGTGTGTGTGGGTTCCATGTGAGTCTGCTGTCTAGTAGGAGTCCCAGGTAACGCACTTCATTCGATGCTGGAAGTTGACTGCTGCAAATGAAGAGGCACACTTATAAGGAACGAAACATTAATTGCAGCATTTTTCTGGGTTCTCATTAATTTTCACCAACTTCTCGACAACTGTGGGCGCTACTGTAATTATTGGGACGTTTTAGGGACATAAGAGTAAGATCTGGTTTTATCGTCGGTGTAGGTTCCCGTGTGTGTGTATTTTGGATGACAGGACTATCTGCCGTTTACAAGAGATAAAATACAGATCCCAAGATGCTGCCATGAGGGACACCAGAGAACATTAGTTTAGAAATGGACAACATTACTTGAAAAAAAAAGGATTCGAAGAGTTTTGCTTCTTCATTATTTTCTACACTCCCAGTAACGCTGGTCATTGTTTTGTTATTATTTTATAGAGCTATACTAGAGGGAGTATAACTTTAGAAGAAGCTCAGACTCCCAAAAAAAGAGCTATACTAGAGGGAGTACAACTTTAGAAGAAGCTCAGACTCCCAAAAAAAGAGCTATACTAGAGGGAGTATAACTTTAGAAGAAGCTCAGACTCCCAAAAAAAGAGCTATACTAGAGGGAGTATAACTTTAGAAGAATCTCGGATTCCCAAAAAAGAGCTATACTAGAGGGAGTATAACTTTAGAAGAAGCTCAGACTCCCAAAAAAAGAGCTATACTAGAGGGAGTATAACTTTAGAAGAAGCTCAGACTCCCAAAAAAAGAGCTATACTAGAGGGAGTATAACTTTAGAAGAAGCTCAGACTCCCAAAAAAAGAGCTATACTAGAGGGAGTATAACTTTAGAAGAATCTCGGATTCCCAAAAAAAGAGCTATACTAGAGGGAGTATAACTTTAGAAGAAGCTCAGACTCCCAAAAAAAGAGCTATACTAGAGGGAGTATAACTTTAGAAGAAGCTCAGACTCCCAAAAAAAGAGCTATACTAGAGGGAGTATAACTTTAGAAGAAGCTCAGACTCCCAAAAAAAGAGCTATACTAGAGGGAGTATAACTTTAGAAGAAGCTCAGACTCCCAAAAAAAGAGCTATACTAGAGGGAGTATAACTTTAGAAGAATCTCGGATTCCCAAAAAAAGAGCTATACTAGAGGGAGTATAACTTTAGAAGAAGCTCAGACTCCCAAAAAAAGAGCTATACTAGAGGGAGTATAACTTTAGAAGAAGCTCAGACTCCCAAAAAAAGAGCTATACTAGAGGGAGTATAACTTTAGAAGAAGCTCAGACTCCCAAAAAAAGAGCTCCAAATGTATCTAGAAATCTTGAAATATTCCGAATATTCATCGAACTATCAGAAAAATGAAACAAACATCAACCAAAGCAGAAAAATTAATAATACTTAGAGCTTGGGTGGTAAATGATATCATACATATTAAGTAACATTTATTTCTGCATTAATTGTTTACTAATTTTAAGATAAAATTCCCATCAGAAACAATAATTAAAGCAAACACCTCTCGAGGTAAAGTTCTCGATAAAGGGCTAATCCTTCAATTCCCGGTAAAAGGTAATTTGTAAAAGACCTTGAATGAGGAAGTTGAGAGAAAGAATTGGATGTTTGGAGAATAGACGATTAGAAAGGGGATTAAAGGGCGTTGGGATTAAAAAGGAAAAGCAAAACCGAATTGAGGTCCAATCAATCAGCGGGGGGTCGATTACTATTAGAAGGGAGAATTGGGAGCAGCAGGGATATTACCGGGATCTGGGATGATCTCTCTACCTGCTACTAGCTAACAGCCAAGGACCTGTCATGGATCCGGGAATATCAGCTGATTCTAGGTTAGTAGGAGGTCGATAACTATTAGAAGGGAGGATTGGGATCAACAGGGATATTACCGGGATCTGGGATAATCTCTCTACCTGCTACTAGCTTACAGCCAAGGACCTGTCATGGATCCGGGAATATCAGCTGATTCTAGATTTGAAGGATGTAGATAACTATTAGAAGGGAGGATTGGGATCAACAGGGATATTACCGGGATCTGGGATAATCTCTCTACCTGCTACTAGCGTACAGCCAAGGACCTGTCATGGATCCGGGAATATCAGCTGATTCTAGGTTACTAGGAGGTCGATAACTATCAGAAGGGAGGATTGGGATCAACAGGGATATCACCAGGATCTGGGATAATCTCTCTACCTGCTACTACCTTACAGCCAAGGACCTGTCATGGATCCGGGAATGTCAGCTGAATCTAGGTTTGTAGGAGGTCGATAACTATTAGAAGGGAGGATTGGGATAAGCAGGGATATCACCAGGATCTGGGATAATCTCTCTACCTGCTACTACCTTCATCATCAGCTGTGGATTCCAGGTTTGTATAATAATGGTATATCACCTGATATATGGTATGGTACATATATCAGGTGATTACGGGTGTTTAGATCAGCTGAGTCTAGGTTTGTAGATTCGAGGTATATCCTGGTATATTAGCTGATTCCAGGTGGGGAGGATCAATGTAGATCAGCTAATTCTAAGTTTTTGAAATCCAGGTACATCCTAGTTTATTACCTGATTCCAGGTTGGTGGAATCCGTGTATATCATTGTATTTCAGCTGATTCCAGGTCTGTGAAACCGCGGTATACCCCAGTATATCAGCTGGTTTTAGATTCGTGTAATCGTTGTAAATGAGTAGTTCCCAGATTTGTGGAACAAGGTTGTACCCTGGTGTATCAGCTGATTCCAGGTTTTTGGAACTAGGGTGAACCGTGGATCACAGTCCATGGTATATTGTAGAGCTTTTATCCATTATAAGGTAATGATTGTGGTATCGGTTTCATTTGGTGGCTTTTCCTTGCAAGACCTTATAAAGATGATGGCAACTCGTCCTAAAAATCGGTTTTATGATTTTTTCTAATGCGCCACTTCTCTAACAACGAATTGAGGCTTCCATCCATTTGCATCCAGCAATGTTTTCTATCCCAAACCGGGAAATAGAAGTAAAATGAATAATAGACCACACCAAATAGCAAGGTTTGAATAGATTCTCTGACCCCGAGAATCTTCTAGCTCCCGTTGTAAAGGAAACCATTGGCAATCTGAAAGCAAGCTATGCCGGACCATCGGCAGGAGTTATGAGATTGAGAAGAGGATATTGGAACAGGGTTACCAACCCTCACGGAAATTGTGTGGTTGGCACACCTAGAATACATCATCATATATATACTAGAGACAATCTATTCCACTGGTCCTATACCAATATACAAGAACAGCGAGGGTTTCTCTATATCCAAGCTGGATGCACTGCGAATACAGCTGATCTTTATTTCTATATCACATAGTAGTCGTAACCATAGTTACAACAACATAATGTGTTCCTATCATATTTAAGTTAAATGATATGGATTACACTGTCCTAACAAACAGTCTCCATATCCCACTAGTATATCGAAAGTGACACAAATCATAAATCGCTGTTTTTCAATTATAACTAAGGAACGGATTTTATTGTAAAATCATTTTTTTCCCAATTCCAAAATTGTAAGTGCTGATATAATTCTGCACGTTTTATGAAATTTTAAAGCATTTAAACTTTTTTTTACATATTTTTATACATATCGTCAAAACTCCACATTTTTACATATTCTAACATAAATACATATCGTTACACATATTTGGACTAGTTTGACAGCATTACAGTAAGACAAAATGACAGTAGGGTAGTATGAAATTATTACAGTAAGACAGTATGACAGTAGGGTAGTATGAAATTATTACAATAAGACAACATGACAGTAGGGTAGTATGAAATTATTACAGTAAGACAGTATGAAAGTAGGGTAGTATGAAATTATTACAATAAGGCAGTATGAATGTAGGGTAGTATGAAATTATTACAATAAGGCAGTATGAAAGTAGGGTAGCATGAAATTATTACAATAAGGCAGTATGAATGTAGGGTAGTATGAAATTATTACAATAAGACAGTATGAAAGTAGGGTAGTATGAAATTATTACAATAAGACAGTATGAAAGTAGGGTAGTATGAAATTATTACAATAAGACAGTATGAAAGTAGGGTAGTATGAAATTATTACAATAAGACAGTATGAAAGTAGGGTAGTATGAAATTATTACAGTAAGACAGTATGAAAGTAGGGTAGTATAAAATTATTACAGTAAGACAGTATGACAGTAGGGTAGTATGAAATTATTACAATAAGACAGTATGACAGTAGGGTAGTATGAAATTATTACAGTAAGACAGTATGACAGTAGGGTAGTATGAAATTATTACAATAAGACAGTATGACAGTAGGGTAGTATGAAATTATTACAATAAGACAACATGACAGTAGGGTAGTATGAAATTATTACAATAAGACAGTATGAAAGTAGGGTAGCATGAAATTATTACAATAAGGCAGTATGAATGTAGGGTAGTATGAAATTATTACAATAAGACAGTATGAAAGTAGGGTAGCATGAAATTATTACAATAAGGCAGTATGAATGTAGGGTAGTATGAAATTATTACAATAAGACAGTATGAAAGTAGGGTAGTATGAAATTATTACAATAAGACAGTATGAAAGTAGGGTAGTATGAAATTATTACAATAAGACAGTATGAAAGTAGGGTAGTATGAAATTATTACAATAAGACAGTATGAAAGTAGGGTAGTATGAAATTATTACAGTAAGACAGTATGAAAGTAGGGTAGTATAAAATTATTACAGTAAGACAGTATGACAGTAGGGTAGTATGAAATTATTACAATAAGACAGTATGACAGTAGGGTAGTATGAAATTATTACAGTAAGACAGTATGACAGTAGGGTAGTATGAAATTATTACAATAAGACAGTATGACAGTAGGGTAGTATGAAATTATTACAGTAAGACAGTATGACAGTAGGGTAGTATGAAATTATTACAATAAGGCAGTATGAAAGTAGGGTAGTATGAAATTATTACAATAAGACAGTATGACAGTAGGGTAGTATGAAATTATTACAGTAAGACAGTATGACAGTAGGGTAGTATGAAATTATTACAATAAGGCAGTATGAAAGTAGGGTAGTATGAAATTATTACAATAAGACAGTATGACAGTAGGGTAGTATGAAATTATTACAATAAGACAGTATGAAAGTAGGGTAGTATTAAATTATTACAATAAGACAGTATGAAAGTAGGGTAGTATGAAATTATTACAATAAGACAGTATGAAAGTAGGGTAGTATGAAATTATTACAATAAGACAGTATGAAAGTAGGGTAGTATGAAATTATTACAATAAGACAATATGACAGTAGTGTAGTATGAAATTATTACAATAAGACAGTATGAAAGTAGGGTAGTATGAAATTATTACAATAAGACAGTATGAAAGTAGGGTAGTATGAAATTATTACAATAAGACAGTATGAAAGTAGGATAGAATGAAATTATTACAATAAGACAGTATGAAAGTAGGGTAGTATGAAATTATTACAATAAGACAGTATGAAAGTAGGGTAGTATGAAATTATTACAATAAGACAGTATGAAAGTAGGGTAGTATGAAATTATTACAATAAGACAGTATGAAAGTAGGGTAGTATGACAGTATGTCAGTTTGAGAGTATTACGGTAAGACAATATGATAGTTGGAAAGTAGGACAGTATTACGGTAGGACATTATGAAAGTAGGGTAGTATGACAGTATGACATTACGACAGTATTACTGTAAGACAGTATGTTAGTAGTGTAGTATGACAGTATGTTAGTAGGGTAGTATGACAACATGAAAGTATGACAGTATTACAATAAGGCAGTATGAAAGTAGGGTAGTATGAAATTATTACAATAAGACAGTATGAAAGTAGGGTAGTATGAAATTATTACAATAAGACAGTATGACAGTAGGGTAGTATGAAATTATTACAGTAAGACAGTATGAAAGTAGGGTAGTATGAAATTATTACAATAAGACAGTATGACAGTAGGGTAGTATGAAATTATTACAATAAGACAGTATGAAAGTAGGGTAGTATGAAATTATTACAGTAAGACAGTATGACAGTAGGGTAGTATGAAATTATTACAATAAGACAGTATGAAAGTAGGGTAGTATGAAATTATTACAATAAGACAGTATGAAAGTAGGGTAGTATGAAATTATTACAATAAGACAACATGACAGTAGGGTAGTATGAAATTATTACAGTAAGGCAGTATGAAAGTAGGGTAGTATGAAATTATTACAATAAGACAGTATGACAGTAGGGTAGTATGAA
This sequence comes from Gonocerus acuteangulatus, assembly GCA_946811695.1. Classification (NCBI taxonomy): domain Eukaryota; kingdom Metazoa; phylum Arthropoda; class Insecta; order Hemiptera; family Coreidae; genus Gonocerus; species Gonocerus acuteangulatus. The sequence continues at coordinate 79,177,956 of OX328130.1, read as the reverse complement.
ATTATTACAGTAAGACAGTATGAAAGTAGGGTAGTATGAAATTATTACAATAAGACAGTATGACAGTAGGGTAGTATGAAATTATTACAGTAAGACAGTATGAAAGTAGGGTAGTATGAAATTATTACAATAAGACAGTATGAAAGTAGGGTAGTATGAAATTATTACAGTAAGACAGTATGAAAGTAGGGTAGTATGAAATTATTACAATAAGACAGTATGAAAGTAGGGTAGTATGAAATTATTACAATAAGACAGTATGACAGTAGGGTAGTATGAAATTATTACAATAAGACAGTATGACAGTAGGGTAGTATGAAATTATTACAATAAGACAGTATGACAGTAGGGTAGTATGAAATTATTACAGTAAGACAGTATGAAAGTAGGGTAGTATGAAATTATTACAATAAGACAGTATGACAGTAGGGTAGTATGAAATTATTACAATAAGACAGTATGAAAGTAGGGTAGTATGAAATTATTACAATAAGACAATATGACAGTAGTGTAGTATGAAATTATTACTGTTCGCTTAACTCCGCTCATTATATGTAAGAAGTCTACCCCGTGAGGTGCTGCCACCTAGCGGTGTGCCCGGGAACTACTTGCCCGCGGCAGTACGAACTGCACGAAAAGACAAGTTCGAAGATATAGTCACCAAGCAGACAAAGTGTGGAGCATCTAAGTTGTTCTCTCCCCAAGTTTTATACACCAATTATGGAGGAGTAAACATCTAAGCCACCCAGGACGAGCAGGAATGGTTTGGGCCAGCCCACCAGGATTGGAGAAACAAGAAAATGCAGCACATTACAGGGCTTATAGATTATGCTTAAACACATAATCGTCAAGACACCAGGTACCTCTCTTAATTTATCATTTATGAAGATCCAGCAAAACCATTCAACAGTTCAACCATCGGCAGCACTCATCATTTATCATAATCCAAAATTTAACTAACCCAATAACAATAAACATGTTCCTGTTTTGGCCTACACCCCCCATAGAGTTATGCATAAGTTAAAATAAATTCTGATTTCAAATTACCATCTACACAAATCTCTGCAGTCCTTCACCACCAGTGGTCTACTCTAAACCATATAAAAAATGGTAGAGTGACCACAATCGCAAACATGGTCCTCCGGGCAGAGATCTGTACCAGTATATCATAAACAAATGGTCCTCCGGGCAGAGATCTGTACCAGTATATCATAAACAAATGGTCCTCCGGGCAGAGATCTGTATCAGTTACATAATTTTGGTAAAAAATAGTCTTATATTCAGGCAGTAAAAAATATATTGATATGGATTTATGAATTAATTGCTATCAAATATTATTATTTTCAAATCACATCAAGTCTATACCATTTTGTATTAATTATCATGAACTAATCAGTTTAAAATTTCACTTCATGATCCAAATCAGACTTGATCATTTTTCAAATGTGTTGCTTAGACTATTTTAATGTTTAAATAATTTCTGTAAATGTTTGAAGACATATTTAACTCAAGTAATTGACATTAGCCCAACATGAGAACTTACATTCAATTATATTATTAAATTATTCATATTATTGTCTCATGTTCATCTCTCAATTACCTTATAGATTTTATTCTTTATATTTTTAATTGAATCACAATATGTTCTTCAATCATTTATTAATGATCTGGGTAGACAATAAGATTCTCAGAAATATCATTTATATCTTTATTTTCTAGATATGTATCACACAGGTATTATTATTATTTCACATAAAGTCAATTCATTTGTTATTCCACACATAAACACCTATTTAAAACACAATTCTTCTTCCACTGTGACTGATCCTCATGGTTTTCTCAAACTAGGGAGGCCTCGCTCAGCTAGCTGTTTCTCCACCTAGACTCAGTCCATAGAGGTAGTGGTTGCCAAGTAAAGTTACAGTGGCCCCGCTCTCGTGACGTCACACTCTCCTTGGTTTCTTTTCGTGACAGTCACCTTATGTATGATGTGTTTTAAATGCTTTTGATTATTTTAATGGTTTTATTGACTTAAGCTTAGCCTGTTGTACTAATGTAATCCAATTATCTTACTCTATTTTAATGTTTCGTCTGCTCAGTCCGTTCTCTTCTCAAGTTTTATTTATTTTGTTGTTCTTATTGGTACCTGAACATTTTCTATCTCTATTTATATCCTTGCTTCTTCCTTTAGCTCTATTGTTCTCATTCTTTTATTTGTTTGGCTCACTCCTTGCTCCGCTCCTGCTCGATCTGGTTGGTTGCTTTGCTTTGTTTTGAATATGCCTGAAGATCATGACGCTCAAAGGCGTCAAACGACGAAATCCACTGATTATATTAATCAAGCCAACGCACTTGAACGCAAAATGCGCCTTTTAAAGCGCAACATCATTGGAATCGGCGACATTACATTGAACGATATCGCAGATGACGACATACGTAGCTTCGAGGCGAGATATCTCGTCGCGAAGGAAGAGTGGGAGGAATTCTGCTGCACATGGGACAAACGCGACTCACTACATCTGCTTTTGGGAGAAAGCGATATTTTCCCTAATAAAGATTGGGATGCGGTATACAGCAAGCTACGGTCTGAAATTATCGCTGCTAAAGCCATTCTACTCTCCCTCAAGGACCGCGACTCTTTAAGGAAAGCTGAAAAAACCGAATTGCCAACAATGACCTCCCGCGGTCCCGAGCTCGATAAGATCCCAATTCCCACTTTTTCAGGTGACCTTCTGCAATGGACCCACTTCAGAGACACGTTCCGCTCCATGATACACGATTGCAAATCTCTCAGCAAAATTGAGAAATTTCATTATCTGATAGCAGCTCTCAAAGGAGAATCCGCGTCATTAGTTTCCAATTTCACCATCGCGGATGAGTCCTACGATCAAGCTTGGGAGAAGGTAACAAAGACCTATGACAACCCTCGAGTATTAGCTCGTCTTCTAGTTCATCGCATCGTGGATTGTGAAGTTACCTCTGCCAAATCGGAACAGCAGAAATATGATAGGTTTCTTACAGGCGTTGCTGATAGTATCGAGGCCTTTAACTCTCTCAAACTCGGGAATCCTTGCGAATTCATATTATCCACATTAGCCCTGCGCGCTCTTGACGCTGAAACGAGGAAACAATTCGAATTATCTCGAGAGTCCAGCAAGGACCTTCCGAAAACTGAGGACGTAATAACATTCATTCGCCAAAGGAAACTCGCCCTCAAGATGTCGCAGGATGTATCAGGAACAGGCTCAAGTAGTAGGTCCTCCTCGAACTCTAGCGTTAGCTGCCCCAACAGAAACTCCCCGCGGTATAAGGCGGTTTCATTTCACACCAGCAGCGATTCCTCGGATTCTCAAAGTTCTAAGTCCCGAGAAATCAGTCCTAAGCCCGTTCAATGCCTTTTCTGCCAAGGCGCCCACACCTGTGCGAAGTGCGAAAGATTTAAGAAACTTCCTGTAGAGCAACGGGCATCGATAATACGTTCTTGGAAGGTGTGTTTCAACTGTTTAAAAAAAGGGCACAGAGTAGGAAACTGCCGTTCCAAATTTCGCTGCATCTATTGCAGGAATAAACATCATTCGCTGATCCATCGAGATGATCGTGGAGTCACCAAGGATGAAGAACCGGCTCATGACAAAAGACAATCTCCAGTTGCAGACACTCAAGACAAGTCCTTCATCGGTTTTGGCTCAGCCCAGAAATCATGCTCAAGGAGCACCGTACTCCTCGGAACCGTGCGCACTTTGATTAGAGGTTCAAGAGGTGATTTCCATACCGCACATGCTCTCCTCGACTCGGGCAGTCAGAATACCTTCATGACTTCCTCTCTCGCAAAGAAGATAGGTGCTAAGATTTGCCCTTCTAAGGTGTCCATCACAAGCCTCGCAGGATCAACCCTACCAGCGCACCTAGTGAAAGGATCCACACACTGCGTTTTACGCCCACTCGTTGGAGACAAAGAGTTAAAGGTAACACCGTTGGTAATTGACCACATTACATCTGATTTGCCCAGTATCAGCCTACCACCATCACTTTCCAGCAAGCTTATGGATTTACCCTTGGTCGATCACCCATTTGGAGAGTCTAAACCCATCGACATACTGTTAGGAGGAGATGTCTTCCATCAAATTATTTCCGGCGCATCCAAGCCCTCTGACATCGATGGTTTGTCATTGTTGCCCACCACATTCGGAATCGTTGTCACTGGCACATTGAATGATCACCCCTCTACTTCTCATCACTCATTCTTTATCGAAAGGCATCATTCAATTGAGGATGACATGAAGTTGTTTTGAGAGATCGAAGAGCACAAACCTGTTGACCGAACCGACCCCGAAGATGCCTCTGCGAGGAATTTTACTCGAAGACACTTTCTCGAGATGACGAGGGACGATTTATAGTGAGACTGCCCTTCAAGGAAGGCGTTCCGATCGGCGACAACAGAGATATTGCATACCGCCGTTTCTACGCTCTGGAAACTAGATTCCGAAAGGACCCCGAGTTTTTTCATAAATATTCCGAATTCATGCAGGAATACAGGGACCTCGGGCATATGTCTCCTGCAACAACTAAGTCCTCGTATCTCATCCCTCACCATGGCGTTTGGCAGGAGGGCCCCCATGGCGACATGAAGCTGAGGGTAGTTTTCGATGCGTCATGCCCTTCGTCATCAGGTTACAGTCTCAATGACGCACTCCTATCGGGGCCCAAGCTACAAGAAGATTTGTGCAACATTCTGATCCGTTTTCGCCTCTATGCCATTCCTCTATGTGCGGATCGCCAAGTTGTCGTTCACGAAGAAGACAGAAAATTCCAGCACATCCTGTGGCGCGATTCACCCAACAAGGCAATTCAGGTAATGGAGCTCAATACCGTAACATATGGGCTTAAGTCAAGCGCATATCAAGCACTTCGAACCGTAAGGCGACTTGTAGAAATCCATGGGTCAGAATTCCCCTTAGCCGCAAGTCGCGTTTTAGAGAACTGCTACGTTGACGACCTGTGCAGCGGAGCTGACACCCTAGAAGAAGCTCTTCTACTTCAAAACCAGTTATGCGGTTTATTCGCAAAAGGCGGATTTACCCTCAGCAAGTGGGCTTCGACCGAACCAATGCTTCTTTCTGCCAAAGAACTACATAGCGAATCTGTAGCCATCAGAATCGACGACTCCACCAAAATATTAGGTCTACTTTGGCGTTCATCAAATGATTCCTTTTCCTATTCGGTCAAACCCCCTCATCCTTGTCCGGTCACTAAACGGCACATGCTGTCGTCAATATCGCGTATCTTTGACCCACTTGGACTGCTTGCTCCTGTAGTCTTCATCGCCAAGTCATTGCTCCAAGAGGTCTGGAAAGCGAAGACCGACTGGGACGAAGAACTCCCACACCATCTCCAAGCTGCCTGGATGGAACTTACAACCGATTGGCTAGTCCTGTCTTCTATCTCGATTCCACGATACATCACTAAACCCCTAGCTGTTCGCCGCTTGGTTGGCTTCTGTGATGCATCATCCAAGGGATACAGCGCTGCCTTATACTTGCACTCCATGAGCTCAGATGGCGAAGTCAAGGTCTCGCTTGTTAAACGCAAAACCAAAGTATCTCCTTTAAAGTTCACATCAATGCCACAACAGTTGCACAAGGATGCCTCGATGAAAAAGGGGACAGATTGTGTCCACATTTCACCTTTCTTCGATGAACAGGGGATCCTCAGGGTGGGCGGCAGATTGAAGAATTCACCCAGGAAGATTTCAACCCATCATCAAATCGGGAGACCTCGTGATCCTTGTGGAAAGAAGACCACTTCTAGGACAATGGCCCGTAAGACGAGTCACATTCACCAACCCTGGTCGCGACGGAATCATTCGCGTTGTGGATGTCCTAACCCCCACCGGCAAGACTTTAATTAGGGCAGTTACGTCCCTTGTTCCTTTATTTCACGCTGAAACGGAAGATCGTTCAGCTAGTTGAATGTCCAAGTTTGGCTCTTTTGTTTTCGTTATTCTTCTTCATTATGGAATTTGTTTACTTTGTCCTTATTTGAAACATTTTTTTTTTTTGGAAGTAGTTTCAATTTGTATTTGGTACACCTATTCAACGCCACATACATTAGAAGTTTTTTACCCTCATTATTGTATTTTTGTTTATGTACTCTTTTTCATTTCTGTGTTGTTTGTAGGTTGAACCAACTTGTACGCACCCTTGTAATATTTTCTACTTTTATTTTTTGTATTGTAAATTAGCTTAAACTAATTTAGGTGGGCGGTTTGTTCGCTTAACTCCGCTCATTATATGTAAGAAGTCTACCCCGTGAGGTGCTGCCACCTAGCGGTGTGCCCAGGAACTACTTGCCCGCGGCAGTACGAACTGCACGAAAAGACAAGTTCGAAGATATAGTCACCAAGCAGACAAAGTGTGGAGCATCTAAGTTTTTCTCTCCCCAAGTTTTATACACCAATTATGGAGGAGTAAACATCTAAGCCACCCAGGACGAGCGAAGGGAGCAGGAATGGTTTGGGCCAGCCCACCAGGATTGGAGAAACAAGAAAATGCAGCACATTACAGGGCTTATACATTATGCTTAAACACATAATCGTCAAGACACCAGGTACCTCTCTTAATTTATCATTTATGAAGATCCAGCAAAACCATTCAACAGTTCAACCATCGGCAGCACTCATCATTTATCATAATCCAAAATTTAACTAACCCAATAACAATAAACATGTTTCTGTTTTGGCCTACACCCCCCCATAGAGTTATGCATAAGTTAAAATAAATTCTGATTTCAAATTACCATCTACACAAATCTCTGCAGTCCTTCACCACCAGTGGTCTACTCTAAACCATATAAAAAATGCTAGAGTGACCACAATCGTAAACAATTACAATAAGACAGTATGACAGTAGGGTAGTATGAAATTATTACAATAAGACAGTATGAAAGTAGGGTAGTATGAAATTATTACAATAAGACAATATGACAGTAGTGTAGTATGAAATTATTACAATGAGACAGTATGAAAGTAGGGTAGTATGAAATTATTACAATAAGACAGTATGAAAGTAGGGTAGTATGAAATTATTACAATAAGACAGTATGACAGTAGGGTAGTATGAAATTATTACAATAAGACAGTATGAAAGTAGGGTAGTATGAAATTATTACAATAAGGCAGTATGAAAGTAGGGTAGTATGAAATTATTACAATAAGACAGTATGAAAGTAGGGTAGTATGAAATTATTACAATAAGACAATATGACAGTAGTGTAGTATGAAATTATTACAATGAGACAGTATGAAAGTAGGGTAGTATGAAATTATTACAATAAGACAGTATGACAGTAGGGTAGTATGAAATTATTACAATGAGACAGTATGAAAGTAGGGTAGTATGAAATTATTACAATAAGACAGTATGACAGTAGGGTAGTATGAAATTATTACAATAAGACAGTATGAAAGTAGGGTAGTATGAAATTATTACAATAAGACAGTATGAAAGTAGGGTAGTATAAAATTATTACAATAAGACAGTATGAAAGTAGGGTAGTATGAAATTATTACAATAAGACAGTATGAAAGTAGGGTAGTATGAAATTATTACAATAAGACAGTATGAAAGTAGGGTAGTATGAAATTATTACAATAAGACAGTATGAAAGTAGGGTAGTATGAAATTATTACAATAAGACAGTATGAAAGTAGGGTAGTATGACAGTATGTCAGTTTGAGAGTATTACGGTAAGACAATATGATAGTTGGAAAGTAGGACAGTATTACGGTAGGACATTATGAAAGTAGGGTAGTATGACAGTATGACATTACGACAGTATTGCTGTAAGACAGTATGTTAGTAGTGTAGTATGACAGTATGAAAGTATGACAGTACGACAGTATTACTGTAAGACAGTATGACAGTAGGGTAGTATAAAATTATTACAATAAGACAGTATGAAAGTAGGGTAGTATGAAATTATTACAATAAGACAGTATGAAAGTAGGGTAGTATGAAATTATTACAATAAGACAGTATGAAAGTAGGGTAGTATGACAGTATGTCAGTTTGAGAGTATTACGGTAAGACAATACGATAGTTGGAAAGTAGGACAGTATTACGGTAGGACATTATGAAAGTAGGGTAGTATGACAGTATGAAAGTATGACAGTACGACAGTATTACTGTAAGACAGTATGACAGTAGTGTAGTATGAAATTATTACAATGAGACAGTATGAAAGTAGGGTAGTATGAAATTATTACAATAAGGCAGTATGAAAGTAGGGTAGTATGAAATTATTACAATAAGACAGTATGAAAGTAGGGTAGTATGAAATTATTACAGTAAGACAGTATGAAAGTAGTGTAGTATGAAATTATTACAATAAGACAGTATGATAGTTGGAAAGTAGGACAGTATTACGGTAGGACATTATGAAAGTAGGGTAGTATGACAGTATGACATTATGACAGTATTACTGTAAGACAGTATGTTAGTAGTGTAGTATGACAGTATGAAAGTATGACAGTACGACAGTATTACTGTAAGACAGTATGTTAGTATGACAACATGAAAGTATGACAGTACGACAGTATTACGGTAGGACATTATGAAAGTAGGGTAGTATGACAGTATGACATTACGACAGTATTAATGTAAGACAGTATGTTAGTAGTTTAGTATGACAGTATGAAAGTATGACAGAACGACAGTATGAAAGTATGACAGAACGACAGTATTACTGTAAGACAGTATGTTAGTAGGGTAGTATGACAACATGAAAGTATGACAGTACGACAGTATTACGGTAGGACATTATGAAAGTAGGGTAGTATGACAGTATGACATTACGACAGTATTACTGTAAGACAGTATGTTAGTAGTGTAGTATGACAGTATGAAAGTATGACAGTACGACAGTATTACTGTAAGACAGTATGTTAGTATGACAACATGAAAGTATGACAGTACGACAGTATTACTGTAAGACAGTATGTTAGTAGGGTAGTATGACAACATGAAAGTATGACAGTACGACAGTATTACGGTAGGACATTATGAAAGTAGGGTAGTATGACAGTATGACATTACGACAGTATTACTGTAAGACAGTATGTTAGTAGTGTAGTATGACAGTATGAAAGTATGACAGAACGACAGTATTACTGTAAGACAGTATGTTAGTAGGGTAGTATGACAACATGAAAGTATGACAGTATGACATTACGACAGTATTACTGTAAGACAGTATGTTAGTAGGGTAGTATGACAACATGAAAGTATGACAGTACGACAGTATTACTGTAAGACAGTATGTTAGTAGGGTAGTATGACAACATGAAAGTATGACAGTATTACTGTAAGACAGTATGTTAGTAGTGTAGTATGACAGTATGAAAGTATGACAGAACGACAGTATTACTGTAAGACAGTATGTTAGTAGGGTAGTATGACAACATGAAAGTATGACAGTACGACAGTATTACTGTAAGACAGTATGTTAGTAGTGTAGTATGACAGTATGAAAGTATGACAGAACGACAGTATTACTGTAAGACAGTATGTTAGTAGTGTAGTATGACAGTATGAAAGTATGACAGAACGACAGTATTACTGTAAGACAGTATGTTAGTAGGGTAGTATGACAACATGAAAGTATGACAGTACGACAGTATTACTGTAAGACAGTATGTTAGTAGGGTAGTATGACAACATGAAAGTATGACAGTACGACAGTATTACTGTAAGACAGTATGTTAGTAGGGTAGTATGACAACATGAAAGTATGACAGTACGACAGTATTACTGTAAGACAGTATGTTAGTAGGGTAGTATGACAACATGAAAGTATGACAGTACGACAGTATTACTGTAAGACAGTATGTTAGTAGTGTAGTATGACAGTATGAAAGTATGACAGTACGACAGTATTACTGTAAGACAGTATGTTAGTAGGGTAGTATGACAACATGAAAGTATGACAGTACGACAGTATTACTGTAAGACAGTATGTTAGTAGTGTAGTATGACAACATGAAAGTATGACAGTACGACAGTATTACTGTAAGACAGTATGTTAGTAGGGTAGTATGACAACATGAAAGTATGACAGTACGACAGTATTACTGTAAGACAGTATGTTAGTAGTGTAGTATGACAACATGAAAGTATGACAGTACGACAGTATTACTGTAAGACAGTATGTTAGTAGGGTAGTATGACAGTATGAAAGTATGACAGAACGACAGTATTACTGTAAGACAGTATGTTAGTAGTGTAGTATGACAGTATGAAAGTATGACAGAACGACAGTATTACTGTAAGACAGTATGTTAGTAGGGTAGTATGACAACATGAAAGTATGACAGTACGACAGTATTACTGTAAGACAGTATGTTAGTAGGGTAGTATGACAACATGAAAGTATGACAGAACGACAGTATTACTGTAAGACAGTATGTTAGTAGTGTAGTATGACAGTATGAAAGTATGACAGAACGACAGTATTACTGTAAGACAGTATGTTAGTAGGGTAGTATGACAACATGAAAGTATGACAGTACGACAGTATTACTGTAAGACAGTATGTTAGTAGGGTAGTATGACAACATGAAAGTATGACAGTACGACAGTATTACTGTAAGACAGTATGTTAGTAGGGTAGTATGACAACATGAAAGTATGACAGTACGACAGTATTACTGTAAGACAGTATGTTAGTAGGGTAGTATGACAACATGAAAGTATGACAGTACGACAGTATTACTGTAAGACAGTATGTTAGTAGGGTAGTATGACAACATGAAAGTATGACAGTACGACAGTATTACTGTAAGACAGTATGTTAGTAGGGTAGTATGACAACATGAAAGTATGACAGAACGACAGTATTACTGTAAGACAGTATGTTAGTAGGGTAGTATGACAACATGACAGTACGACAGTATTACTGTAAGACAGTATGTTAGTAGTGTAGTATGACAGTATGAAAGTATGACAGAACGACAGTATTACTGTAAGACAGTATGTTAGTAGTGTAGTATGACAGTATGAAAGTATGACAGTACGACAGTATTACTGTAAGACAGTATGTTAGTAGGGTAGTATGACAACATGAAAGTATGACAGTACGACAGTATTACTGTAAGACAGTATGTTAGTAGTGTAGTATGACAACATGAAAGTATGACAGTACGACAGTATTACTGTAAGACAGTATGTTAGTAGGGTAGTATGACAACATGAAAGTATGACAGTACGACAGTATTACTGTAAGACAGTATGTTAGTAGTGTAGTATGACAACATGAAAGTATGACAGTACGACAGTATTACTGTAAGACAGTATGTTAGTAGGGTAGTATGACAGTATGAAAGTATGACAGAACGACAGTATTACTGTAAGACAGTATGTTAGTAGTGTAGTATGACAACATGAAAGTATGACAGTACGACAGTATTACTGTAAGACAGTATGTTAGTAGGGTAGTATGACAACATGAAAGTATGACAGTACGACAGTATTACTGTAAGACAGTATGTTAGTAGGGTAGTATGACAACATGAAAGTATGACAGAACGACAGTATTACTGTAAGACAGTATGTTAGTAGTGTAGTATGACAGTATGAAAGTATGACAGAACGACAGTATTACTGTAAGACAGTATGTTAGTAGGGTAGTATGACAACATGAAAGTATGACAGTACGACAGTATTACTGTAAGACAGTATGTTAGTAGTGTAGTATGACAGTATGAAAGTATGACAGAACGACAGTATTACTGTAAGACAGTATGTTAGTAGGGTAGTATGACAACATGAAAGTATGACAGTACGACAGTATTACTGTAAGACAGTATGTTAGTAGGGTAGTATGACAACATGAAAGTATGACAGTACGACAGTATTACTGTAAGACAGTATGTTAGTAGGGTAGTATGACAACATGAAAGTATGACAGTACGACAGTATTACTGTAAGACAGTATGTTAGTAGGGTAGTATGACAACATGAAAGTATGACAGTACGACAGTATTACTGTAAGACAGTATGTTAGTAGGGTAGTATGACAACATGAAAGTATGACAGTACGACAGTATTACTGTAAGACAGTATGTTAGTAGTGTAGTATGACAGTATGAAAGTATGACAGAACGACAGTATTACTGTAAGACAGTATGTTAGTAGGGTAGTATGACAACATGAAAGTATGACAGAACGACAGTATTACTGTAAGACAGTATGTTAGTAGGGTAGTATGACAACATGAAAGTATGACAGTACGACAGTATTACTGTAAGACAGTATGTTAGTAGGGTAGTATGACAACATGAAAGTATGACAGAACGACAGTATTACTGTAAGACAGTATGTTAGTAGTGTAGTATGACAGTATGAAAGTATGACAGAACGACAGTATTACTGTAAGACAGTATGTTAGTAGGGTAGTATGACAACATGAAAGTATGACAGTACGACAGTATTACTGTAAGACAGTATGTTAGTAGGGTAGTATGACAACATGAAAGTATGACAGTACGACAGTATTACTGTAAGACAGTATGTTAGTAGGGTAGTATGACAACATGAAAGTATGACAGTACGACAGTATTACTGTAAGACAGTATGTTAGTAGGGTAGTATGACAACATGAAAGTATGACAGTACGACAGTATTACTGTAAGACAGTATGTTAGTAGGGTAGTATGACAACATGAAAGTATGACAGAACGACAGTATTACTGTAAGACAGTATGTTAGTAGGGTAGTATGACAACATGAAAGTATGACAGTACGACAGTATTACTGTAAGACAGTATGTTAGTAGGGTAGTATGACAACATGAAAGTATGACAGTACGACAGTATTACTGTAAGACAGTATGTTAGTAGGGTAGTATGACAACATGAAAGTATGACAGTACGACAGTATTACTGTAAGACAGTATGTTAGTAGGGTAGTATGACAACATGAAAGTATGACAGTACGACAGTATTACTGTAAGACAGTATGTTAGTAGGGTAGTATGACAGTATGAAAGTATGACATTACGACAGTATTACTGTAAGACAGTATGTTAGTAGGGTAGTATGACAACATGAAAGTATGACAGTACGACAGTATTACTGTAAGACAGTATGTTAGTAGGGTAGTATGACAACATGAAAGTATGACAGTACGACAGTATTACTGTAAGACAGTATGTTAGTAGGGTAGTATGACAACATGAAAGTATGACAGTACGACAGTATTACTGTAAGACAGTATGTTAGTAGGGTAGTATGACAGTATGAAAGTATGACAGTACGACAGTATTACTGTAAGACAGTATGTTAGTAGGGTAGTATGACAACATGAAAGTATGACAGAACGACAGTATTACTGTAAGACAGTATGTTAGTAGGGTAGTATGACAACATGACAGTACGACAGTATTACTGTAAGACAGTATGAAGTATAAATTACTCGGAATGTGTATTCTACATATGGCCTATATGGGGGCGAGGTCATGTAGGCTAGGTCGGCCCTCGTCCTGGGGAATCGAAACTAAAACTCTTCAACATTTTATTCCTCATCTCTGCGATGTATTCCGTTTATCCCTCGCCCCCTCCTAGCTTCCCTTCCTATCTTCTCTCATCTTCAGGGGAGTACGGGGCTAATAAACATCCTCAGAAACTCCTGAGCGATAAAACCCGGTGGATTTAGGGATGCAGTTTCAACCCTTAGATCGGAAGGGGATTTTCCATCCGGCTAACAGTAAAATCCGACCATAAAGTATCTTGAGAGGAGGTCTCATCATGGAATAGCGTGCTTTCACACAACGTGAAGGATATTCAACATTACCTACGTGGGTCATTAGCCACATCCTTGTAACATTCGTCGAACTCTCGTCGAATGAACGCTTTTGCTGCTTTTACTTACAGCTCACTGTAGAGATAGTGTGGTCAGTACTATGCTCCGGCTGACTGAGTTATCTCTTTTCCGTCACCCACATATCTCTGGGACACCAAAAGATAAAATCCTTAAGAACTTGCCCAAGTTTCGGAATCCGGAGTTCAAGAAGTTGTGTCCAGTGCTCAATCAATGGTAAAACCCAGCCCGCCCTTTCTCCGAGTGTGGGAGTATGCAAAATAAAATGAAATACATAACACAGTACACAGAAGATGTAAAGGCAACAGTAGAAGGAAACGTGTGGAATTGAAAAGAATAAAAAAAGGTTCTCTCTGTATATGTATAAAAGAAATATTTCTATATTTGTGTAAAGGAATGAAGAGACAGTGATCTTTTCTTGGCTGACTGCACCTCAATGTGAGATGCTGGGTTTGGTATCTCTACCTATCACCAGCTGGCTCATACTAACATATACCTTACTATCACGCGGAAAGTGCATAGTGAGATTACACTCATGAATGAATGTTATCAAATATACATCCCACCTAAAAAAAATTATATATATATATATATATATATATATATATATATATATAACTTATATGATGTAGGATAGAATAAACGTTTTTAAAAAGAACTATATCATACATACACGGGAGGGGGGGTATAGACTACACGAGTGTTAGACAACAACTGATTTATTCATCCTGGCTGGGATCTATATAGAGGCCCAGCCTGTTTTTTTACCTTTTACACTTCCTTACACCCCTAACATATATATATATATATATATATATATATATATATATATATATATATATATATATATTCCACTTTTTCTTGTTTGTTTTAATGGGAGGGGGTCGATAAAGCAGTACACACTAGGTTCACATTTATTACTTTATTTAGTAACTTTGGCTCCTTCCATAAGTGTTGTCATCATTATTACTTTTTATTTATTTAATTTTTATTTTCTCTCCTCATGATATCACAGCCCACTTCTCCTTCGCCTCCTCCTTGTAGTCGTAGGCTATGGTTGGATGGCGTAAGGTAACTCCAGGTCATCCTAGAATCCTTCCTAACAAGGAAGGCATTCGGTTGACAACTGGAGACACCTGAGGCGTGAGCAAGTAACATGTATCAAATTACATAATACAATTTAATTGTAGATTGTGATATTCTAAAATAAAAAAAATTAAAAAAAAAAAAAAAAAAAAAAAAAAAAAAAATGTATTTAATTTTATTTTTTTTCGTCTTCACTTATTTATTATTTAGTTATTTCCATTTATTTTATTATGCTTACCATTTATTCATTTATTTATACTTAAATTATTTTGATATTTCTTTTTATTTATTTATTTTTTATTTTATTTTATTTATTTATTTTTTTTTTATTTTTATTTATTTTTTTATTTTTTTTTACTTTGTTGTCAGTTGTATTTATCAATTTTTGTATATATCATTAATCATATTTGTGAGCAAACTTAACCAACGTACTTAAAAATGTACAGATGTTAAATAAACGTATTATAATAAAAAAAAAAGTCCGACTCGCAGGAACTGCGTCATCTTAGCGCGGTTCCAGTTTTTTTTTTTTTTTTTTTTTTTTTTTTTTTTTTTTTTTTTTTTTTTTTTTACGGCACATCTTAAAGGGCCGTAAAGGGTTTTATGGCATAAAGGGTTTTATGGCTATACCTGGGGTTGGGGTCGGGTCCGCAAGACCCTAGAAACCTCTTCTAGCGATACTTCATTTCATACGTTTCAATGAATTGGAAAATATCAAATATTTTCACACATTCCTGTGTTCTTTTACTATAGTAATAATTCTACAGATAAAATCAATTAAAAAATAAAATAAAAAAACCAACAGCATAAAGGCAATTGAAAATATTCAAAAGACGTCAACGAATCTTTATCTCTTGGCAAGCTATATTTCTAACAATGAATTGTTTTTCTTATTTTGCCTAATCTGTTTTATTGTAAAATACATTATCCAACTATAAGCAATTAAAAAATAACAAGGAATAAAAACAGACAAAAAGAACAGTTCGAATAAGCAAAATCAATTACTTTAATGTTTTAAGCACTTATTTCTCCGATTGAAATCGCCTAATCAAAACTTTCATCAAAACCTTTTTTGTAGAGCATTTAGTAAGCTTTCTAATGGTATTCTTTCGTTTACCAAATTCTTAACCTTTTTCGAGATTTTAAGGAAAATATACAAAGTTACCAAAACTTTTTATGTCTGTTAATAAAATATTTTATTCTAACCCTTCCTTAACTCCAAACGTAACCAAAATTTCAACATATTAGTTTTAATGAAAGTAGAACATGCAGAAAATGTTTCAACTGAATCCCATGATTCTAAGTACCCAAACCAAAAACGGTATTCAAAAAATATTTTTCCAATTTTCTCGAAAACGGTTAAAGCTATCGCCTTGGTTTCATTCGTTTTCCTAGCCCAAGAAGCCTATAAAAAGAGTACTTACAAGCTTATGAACTCAAAAACGTAAGCGTTACGATTTTTTCTGCGCGAATTTCGCCCCAAACTCCATCTTCCAGTGGGCGGATTTTGCTGGTTAACGAACTTGACCTTTCATATTGGACGACTGATTTTTGTACCAAATTTCATCAAAATCGGACCATTCGTCTTCGACCTAGAGAGCGAACAGACATATATATATATATATATATATATATATATATATATATATATAAATATATGTATACATATATATATATATATATATATATATATATATATATATATACAAATTTGAACCACCGTTATTTTCGGTCTCTAGGGGTTCTGAAACGCGAAATTTTCTTGTCGGCACTTCCGGATTGTTTCATTGTATCAACCTTATAAGCGGGGTTCCTCCCTATGGGGGAGGGAGGAACCGCGCTAAAAATAGTAACTCGCTGTTACCCGGCGTGCTACTCTACTCCTACTTTCTGCATTTAGAAAAGCCAAAATAAATTAGAATTCAGATAAGTAATATTAAAATCTAAAAAACAACTCTGAAACTGTTCTAAGTTACGAATCCCTGACCTCTGAATTGTTAATCGTAGACGATTTCAACCTAGCTTATGACGATCCCAGGATCAAGACCTACATAACGTATGTGTCAAGTTTGACAAACGGTGTTGATTTTTATAAGAGACAAACGGACAGACAAACAGATGATACACGTTTTTGACCAAACCTATGACTGTCCCCGTATCAAGACCTACGTGTGTGCCAAGTTTGAAGAAAATCGGTCAACCGTGTGGATTTGTATTAAAAAATAACATACAGACAGACAGCTGGTAGACGTTTTTGATCTAGCTTATGACTCCCCCCGTATCAAGATCTACATGTTGCCACAACTCGAAACGAACGTAGCTAGCAGACCTTAGCCAGTGTTGCCACAACTCGAAACGAACGTAGCTAGCAGACCTTAGCCAGTGTTGCCACAACTCGAAACGAACATAGCTAGTAGACCTTAGCCAGTGTTGCCACAACTCGAAACGAACATAGCTAGTAGACCCTAGCCAGTGTTGCCACAACTCGAAACGAACATAGCTAGTAGGCCTTAGCCAGTGTTGCCACAACTCGAAACCAACAGAGCTTGTAGATTAAGAAGTCCGTATCGATTCCCCCCTCCCCTCTCTACCCCCCCCCCCCCCCTGGTGTGCTAGTTCTAAATCTTCTTTGTCTCACCCCTCCCCCCTCCCACTCACATCCACAGCATATTTCCTCAGGAGACTCGAGATTTATCTCGTGCCTTGCGTCTTCCTTCTAGTGTTTCCGTTCTAGGCCCTCCACAAACCCCCTGTTCTAATCAATTCTAGGCGGCCCTTGTATTTTATTTCTTTTCGGAAAACAATCTTCTAGACGAAATGAGCAAATCAATTTCGCTGTCAGTAGACTCCTCTTTCGACACATTTTATAGCGGTCCCCCTTCCCAGATGCAACTCCCAAGGCGGTAACCAGCTGTTGTCCCTTGGAAAATATTGTTCATTGGGGGGAAGGGAGTTTGGCACAGTGGTATAGCACTGAAATAGTGATCTGGAAGATCTGAATCCTCTATTCTTGTCGTCGTTTGATGATCGATCTGTTTCCGAAAAGCGTGTATTGTGTACGAGCAGCTGAGCGCCGCACATAGGAGTATTTGCACTCAAAAACCGGTCAAAATTATCTTCCTGCTTTTAGCGTGGTTCCTCCCTCCCTTCATAGGGAGGAACCCCGCTTAAAGGTTGATCTCATGAAACAATGCGGAAGTCGCGACTAGAAAATTTTGCGTTTCAGTACCCCTAGAGACCGAAAATAACGTTGGTCCAAATTTGTGTATATATATATATATATTTGTCTGTTCGCGGTTTTCTGGTCCCCCTAATGGTCCGATTTTGATGAAATTTGGTACAAAAATCATTCGTCTAATTTGAAAGGTTAAGTTCGTTAACCAGGAGAATCCGACTGAACTTTTCTAGTCGGCACTCCCTATGGAGGGAGGAAGGAACAACGCTAAAAAATTATTAATTTAATAAACATCACTCAGGATATTCCCCCACCTATTTTCTTCACCAAGACGAACAATAAACCAACAAACAGAATAAATACAACTTCCAAGTCGATCCTGTCCGTTTGCTTGCAAGATGTACATGTAGCTGCAATGGTTGCAAGATGTACATGTAGCTGCAATGGTTGCAAGATGTACATGTAGCTGCAATGGTTGCAAGATGTTCATGTAGCTGCAATGGTTGCAAGATATACATGTAGCTGCAATGGTTACAAGATGTACATGTAGCTGCAATGGTTGCAAGATGTACTTGTAGCTGCAATGGTTGCAAGATGTTCATGTAGCTGCAATGGTTGCAAGATGTACTTGTAGCTGCAATGGTTGCAAGATGTTCATGTAGCTGCAATGGTTGCAAGATGTTCATGTAGCTGCAATGGTTGCAAGATGTACTTGTAGCTGCAATGGTTGCAAGATATACATGTAGCTGCAATGGTTGCAAGATGTTCATGTAGCTCCAATGGTTGCAAGATGTACATGAAGCTGCAATGGTTGCAAGATGTTCATGTAGCTGCAATGGTTGCAAGATGTACATGTAGCTGCAATGGTTGCAAGATGTACATGTAGCTGCAATGGTTGCAAGATGTTCATGTAGCTGCAATGCTTGCAAGATGTACTTGTAGCTGCAATGGTTGCAAGATGTACATGTAGCTGCAATGGTTGCAAGATGTTCATGTAGCTGCAATGGTTGCAAGATGTACATGTAGCTACAATGGTTGCAAGATGTACATGTAGCTGCAATGGTTGCAAGATGTTCATGTAGCTGCAATGCTTGCAAGATGTACTTGTAGCTGCAATGGGTGAAAGGTGAGAAGTGGAAAAAGAGCTATTTTCGAATGGAGAAATCGATGGAAATGTGAGATCCCGGCCGTCGCGAGATCCTGATAGCGGGGTTACAACCTTATTCAAGGGCAGTTTTCCTAATTCAGTCCGTGATTTCGGACGGCACGATAAGAATCCACACATTCCTGATACCTAAGCAAGTAAATTGCAACAAGAATACCTCCGCAAAGGTTCACTAAACTTAAACTTTCGTTTCATATTGTTGCACCTTTAGTTGTTATCGGTAAAGAAGATTTCTTGTTAACAATAGGGCATTCTCTGATAATATGCAGGCGTGATGTTTAGCATAAGTAGACTGATGATACCAAAGTAAGCGATGGACTGATCGCGTCTGAGAAGAGGAATTACAATGTCGCAGTAAGCGATTTACTAATAACCTTGCAGTGATTGTTGTTATGCTGACGTCACTACTAGCGATAGAATGATGGACTCGTAGCGGAAGACGCACTAATAGTGTTGGAACTAACGATTAACTTATCGGTTCGAAGTAAGCGATGAACTGATTGAGGTTGAAGAAAGCTATGGGCTGATTGGGTCGCAGGAAGGGATGTACTGATGGGCTCGCAAGAAGTTATGGACTGATTGGGTTGCTGCAAGCGATCGACTGATGGGGTTGCAGAAAGCGATGGACTGATGGGGTCGCATAAAGCGGTGGACTGATGGGGTCGCAGGAAGCTATGGACAAAAGGGGTTGCAGAAACCTATGGACTGATTGGGTCACACGAACCTATGGACTGAAGGGGTTGCAGAAAGCTATGGACTGATTGGGTCGCATGAAGCGATAGACTGATTGGGTGCAAGAAAGCTTTGGATTGATGGGGTCGGAGCAAACGATGAACTGTGCGAATGATTGTCTGTTGGCTTTGCAGAATGAGATCTGAGCCTTGATTATCCTCCGTAGCAATGGACTCATCTCCTTGCTTTGAGCGACGGACCTTTGCCGTCGCGTCCGCTCAGCAAATCCCTCAACTCCTCTCCCTATCCAGCATCAGCCGTTTTCGGTATTCACCAAAGAAGAGAAGGTCTCAGAGATCTGCTGTAGTCACTCTCAAGTGATGTGTTAGCAACGGCGTCAATGTCTCTGACTCACCATCACTCGTCGTCTCCAGCCATTGGTCGGAGCAAAAAACAGGTTGTGTAGGCCCTTTCAACGTCATCTGAGCGTCTTCAGCGATGTATGAAGTGAGATATTAAGAGGCTTAGCTCAGGCATGTTAAAATCCACCACATGATGAAAAGTGTTAAAGTCATGTTAAGGCAATTCTAAGCATGGGCGTACATAAGGGCGGGCTGAGAGGGCTACAGCCTCCCCCCCCCCGAAATCGGTAAACATGTTTCATAAAAAACATAAAAATAAATTGAATAGTTACGAAAAAATAATTTATTTTGGCTGTGATAGCAAACTATTTTGGGTTTTAATTGGCTAATTATTCCAAGTTCTAGATTGTTAGAATTCCAAACCCCCTAAATTCTCTCAACCCCCCCACCGAAATTCTCCTAGTCCCTCCCGAAATTATTTTCTATATACGCCCATGAATCTAAGACGTCATCGGTTCTTACATGTTTGTCTGTTGGTGTCGTATTGCATATCTGACATGTTGGCTTTCAAAGTGACGTAATGTTTTTTGAGGCGTATTCACAGCCTCGCAAGGACAATTGCCTGTTTGCGCGAATTGCTGCGCTCCGCAGACAGATTATTACAACATCCGCTACTCCAGTCAGTATAAATCTGTGTGTGTAATTATATTAATCTGCACTTGCTTCATGTTAATACTATTATTTATACCTAAAACATACCGAGAGAAGTAGTTCAACAATTCAGAAAATGTTAATTTAATAAATGTAAGATAGTTAGACCAACGGATGCTAAAGTATAAATCTTATAATTTATTCTGTAGAAAACCATTTTGGAGCTGTAAAATGTTGTAAATTAATTACTAAATGTATCCGTCGAGAAGAGCCGTTTGGAGGCGGAGTTGATGGAAATTAGGCAAGGATTCTCGGAGAAAAGGAACTTTCAAGTTGAGAGTTGAAGAAAGCGGAAATCTTTTTAAATTAAGGTAGGCGTTGGGACTTGAACCCCCTCCCCCCAGTTACTTCTCCCAATGAGCAATTATAATCCCCTCCCCCTTTAATATTTTAGAAATTAAATATTCAATAGGAAAAGTACGTCACGCAGGAGCTGCATAACTAAGCTAATTCCAAAGAATGGTGGTTAGTTTCGGCTGCATTTCAGAGTAGGGCCAACTGAGATTAATTTCATGACTAATGACAAATGATTGAATGAGTAATCGAGATGTGACTAACGATTGATGATTGATCAATAAATGTTATTCTATTGTTATCTTCAACTTCCTTTGTGAACCCAAGGTTACATTTTCTGTTAAAAAAAATTAAATAAAGAGTTTATATATTTCTCATGTACACAAAGCAAGATGTCATCAAGATATTTATATAAAAAATGGATCTTAATATTACAATCTTTGATGATTTCTTCCAATATATTATTCATCACTATTCCCAAAATTGTAACCGAGTTGCTATTAGTCATTTCTATCCCAAACTTTTTTTATACATTTTGTTATTAAATCGAAAATACTAACTATAAAAAACATAAACAACGACCATATTTTCGAACAACGGACAATGACTAATGACAGCTCTTTTAAAAATTCTAAATTAAATGGACAAAAGTTTTATAAATTTAACTATGATCCTGTTTTATCGAATAAAATAAAAAGTATTTGCAAGGACGTGGGAAAAATTACATGTTACATGTTACATGTTACATGTTACATGTTACATGTTTCATGTTATTGCAACAAAGTAAAAACTAGTTACACAAAAATAAAGGACCGGACAACACCAAACGATACCAAATATAATATTTATAAAATTAGTTGCAAGGATTGTAAAAAAATTTATATTGGAGAGTCTTCGGAGTTTGTCAGAAAGAGAATAAAGCAACATGCCAAAAATGTGGATGATGAAGTTAATAAAACTGCTCTTGCTAACCATTCGATAAAATATAATCATGTATTCGACTTGGCAAATATAGAAATCATAGAAAAGGAAAGGAATTTGACGAAAAGAAAAACGTTTACATCAGAAAAAAACAGGAAAACGGTTAACAAAAAAACGGATATAAAATATTTAAATAGTATATTTTTTAATTTGTTCGACAATATTTAATTAACTTTTATCTCTTGACAAAATCTAAAAATTTATTTTATTATAATGGACTTATATTGTTCTGGATGATCGATTTTCCACAGCTGATCGACGCTATGACCTCATATTGGACCCCATTGTAATACAATTAGGCTGTAAGTTTTAGTTTATTGAGTTTTTGGCTCCTGAAGAGGCACCTGAGGTATGAAACATGTAGAGCAAGAACAAATAAATGAATTGACTCTGTTAATTCGCTTTTATTGACCTTCCGCCTAAAAAAATATTGGATATTATTAATTATTAATTGAATCAGCTGTTCCTAACAAATATATTTAAATTTTAACATAAATGTATTATTGACAACGAATTTTAGGACGGTTTATCTCTAGGTTACCACCCTTTTCTAGGCAGGATAGGGCTGATTACTCCTAAAGATCTCTAGGGGTGATGGCTTCTAAAGAACTGGTGGGAATCGAACCCACGACCTTAGGTACAGAGTGCATACGCCTTAGCAACCGGGCCTCCCGCATTTTATTAGAAATATTGACCATCCGCCTGAAAAATATTGGATTGAAGACGATTGGGTCAATATAAAATATAAATTAATAATATATATATATATATATATATATATATATATATATATATATGTGTGTGTGTGTGTGTGTGTATATTAAGCACAAGTATGTTTTGACACAAAACTTAGTATATTGCATTTCCATTGGACGAGTTCGTTAACAAAATCGGTCTTGCAGAAGGAGGGACTCCTGCGCATAGAAACTACTAATTTGAATTGACCTTAACGATCAAAATATGAAATACATTCCAGTAAAATTCGGCCGATATCGTCCTAAAGAAATTTATGTTAAAAATTCAATTAGAAATACGGCGTTTGTCTGTTTCTTCCTAATACGAATCCACACGTTTTGACAGATTTTGACCAAACTTGACACAAAGGTAGATCTTGATTTGGGGGATGTTATAGGCTACGTCAAAATCGTCTAGGACTCACAGTTCGGAAGTCACGGGTTCGAAACTGTGAACCCGAACATGTTCAGTTTCGCGGTATTAGATTTTAATATTACTCATTTAGTTTCTAATTAATTTTTTTTGTTTTTTTAGATGCTGAAAGTAGGTGTAGCGTGGCACGCCGGGTAACAGTTAGTGAAATAACCAAGAATATATTTCATGCCGAATAAATAAAATACATGACTTTTAATAATAAATTAATCTACATATAAGATATGGATATTTAAAACTAGGTGAATCAAATTATCTTCCAGTAATACTGCCTTTCGGCACGATTCTTTTATCTCTCGATGAAGAGGAAACCCGCTCATGATATCCACGCCTCGAATCAAGCCGGAAGTGTCGACTATCGATTTGTTAATGGGTTTCCGCTTTTACCGATTTATTTTACAAGATAAATCGAATAAAAGCACTTTAAAGGCGATATAACTAACCGTTTAGGATAATTTCGGATGATCCGTAACGACGGATTCTGTTGTAGCGTTAATCAAACGTTTTTCATTCATCCAATACACCTTGACAAGACGAGACCAAGTAGTACTGACCAGACTTCGCATTGGACACTCGTTGCTCTCGTTACATAATTACCTCATGGAGAAAAAAGTCAAACCGATATGCAGAGTTTGTAACACAATACTGACAATTAAACACATACTCACTGAATGTAAAAGACGCGACAAACTGAACATTCCACACGACCTACAAGAACTTCTTACATAAACTCTATACTCCAATATTTAAAACACATAAACTTGAATCACAGAATCTGAATATATTATTTAAAGTTATTCTATTTTTATAAATTAGTATATTAGGATATAATTTTAACTTCTTAAATTCTAGCACTCAATGTTCATCATAAAACTTCTTTATTCCATGTTTGTATTATTTCCTAAGACACCTCTGTAGTTTGGCAACGCCCATGTTTATTGTACACCTTATATGTAACTGTTAATGGCAGTTCATCAGAAATTTATGAGCATATCGCTTTTGTTGCGGTGCTCCAATAAGTAAATAAAAAAATAAATACATCATTTATCCAGAGTAAATATAATTTTGTTATTGAAGAATTACAACAAGTATTCAAAAATAAAAAATTTAGCAACGAACATGAATAATTTTTGCTTCCTTAAATATTTAGTTACGGTTGCCAAAATTAATTAAGAAAATAGCCACTAGGTATTAGAAAGCTAAATGAACAAGAAAGCGTCTATTGATATTTTCCTTTAAAGGAACTCACCGGAGAAAAATTTTGCTTAAAATTTCAAAAATAAGATTTTAATTAGTTGGAAAAAGTAACTCCATCAATCTTAAACTGTTACAAATACCAATTCAAAATGGTTTCATTAGTTTTAATACATTAAGAACCTATAAAATCAATACCTGCAAACATATTAACTCCAAAAAGGATTTTAATTTAATTCTCTGAACTTCTAATGAATACAAATTATTTTTTTTTTTTTTACGGCGCGTCAACATCTAGGCCATCCAGGGTGCAGCGAGGAATTTTCCCAACGACCCGTGGGATGAGAAAATCCCTGCCTCCGGTGGGGATCGAACCTACCATCTCCCACTTGCAAATCTAAGGCGCTAGCCACTAGACCACGGGAGACCCCGAGTACAAATTAATTAACAAAAGTAGCCCGTGTAGTTTTATTAATTGATAAAAACTTATTTTTAAAATGTTTACGAACTTTCCGGACAAACCAATATATTAATGTGCGTACGCCATGATGAGATGTGTGTTATTTGAACTTCCGAAGCCATATAATAACAAAGAGATGTGTGTTATTTGAACTTCCGAAGCCATATAATAACAAAGAGATGTGTGTTATTTGAACTTCCGAAGCCATATAATAACAAAGAGATGTGTGTTATTTGAACTTCCGAAGCCATATAATAACAAAGAGATGTGTGTTATTTGAACTTCCGAAGCCATATAATAACAAAGAGATGTGTGTTATTTGAACTTCCGAAGCCATATAATAACAAAGAGATGTGTGTTATTTGAACTTCCGAAGCCATATAATAACAAAGAGATGTGTGTTATTTGAACTTCCGAAGCCATATAATAACAAAGAGATGTGTGTTATTTGAACTTCCGAAGCCATATAATAACAAAGAGATGCATGTTATTTGAACTTCCGAAGCCATATAATAACAAAGAGATGTGTGTTATTTGAACTTCCGAAGCCATATAATAACAAAGAGATGTGTGTTATTTGAACTTCCGAAGCCATATAATAACAAAGAGATGCATGTTATTTGAACTTCCGAAGCCATATAATAACAAAGAGATGTGTGTTATTTGAACTTCCGAAGCCATATAATAACAAAGAGATGTGTGTTATTTGAACTTCCGAAGCCATATAATAACAAAGAGATGCATGTTATTTGAACTTCCGAAGCCATATAATAACAAAGAGATGTGTGTTATTTGAACTTCCGAAGCCATATAATAACAAAGAGATGTGTGTTATTTGAACTTCCGAAGCCATATAATAACAAAGAGATGTGTGTTACTTGAACTTCCGAAGCCATATAATAACAAAGAGATGTGTGTTATTTGAACTTCCGAAGCCATATAATAACAAAGAGATGCATGTTATTTGAACTTCCGAAGCCATATAATAACAAAGAGATGTGTGTTATTTGAACTTCCGAAGCCATATAATAACAAAGAGATGTGTGTTATTTGAACTTCCGAAGCCATATAATAACAAAGAGATGTGTGTTATTTGAACTTCCGAAGCCATATAATAACAAAGAGATGTGTGTTACTTGAACTTCCGAAGCCATATAATAACAAAGAGATGTGTGTTATTTGAACTTCCGAAGCCATATAATAACAAAGAGATGCATGTTATTTGAACTTCCGAAGCCATATAATAACAAAGAGATGTGTGTTATTTGAACTTCCGAAGCCATATAATAACAAAGAGATGTGTGTTATTTGAACTTCCGAAGCCATATAATAACAAAGAGATGTGTGTTATTTGAACTTCCGAAGCCATATAATAACAAAGAGATGTGTGTTATTTGAACTTCCGAAGCCATATAATAACAAAGAGATGTGTGTTATTTGAACTTCCGAAGCCATATAATAACAAAGAGATGTGTGTTATTTGAACTTCCGAAGCCATATAATAACAAAGAGATGTGTGTTATTTGAACTTCCGAAGCCATATAATAACAAAGAGATGTGTGTTATTTGAACTTCCGAAGCCATATAATAACAAAGAGATGCGTGTTATTTGAACTTCCGAAGCCATATAATAACAAAGAGATGCATGTTATTTGAACTTCCGAAGCCATATAATAACAAAGAGATGTGTGTTATTTGAACTTCCGAAGCCATATAATAACAAAGAGATGTGTGTTATTTGAACTTCCGAAGCCATATAATAACAAAGAGATGTGTGTTACTTGAACTTCCGAAGCCATATAATAACAAAGAGATGTGTGTTATTTGAACTTCCGAAGCCATATAATAACAAAGAGATGCATGTTATTTGAACTTCCGAAGCCATATAATAACAAAGAGATGTGTGTTATTTGAACTTCCGAAGCCATATAATAACAAAGAGATGTGTGTTATTTGAACTTCCGAAGCCATATAATAACAAAGAGATGTGTGTTATTTGAACTTCCGAAGCCATATAATAACAAAGAGATGTGTGTTATTTGAACTTCCGAAGCCATATAATAACAAAGAGATGTGTGTTATTTGAACTTCCGAAGCCATATAATAACAAAGAGATGCATGTTATTTGAACTTCCGAAGCCATATAATAACAAAGAGATGTGTGTTATTTGAACTTCCGAAGCCATATAATAACAAAGAGATGTGTGTTATTTGAACTTCCGAAGCCATATAATAACAAAGAGATGTGTGTTACTTGAACTTCCGAAGCCATATAATAACAAAGAGATGTGTGTTATTTGAACTTCCGAAGCCATATAATAACAAAGAGATGCATGTTATTTGAACTTCCGAAGCCATATAATAACAAAGAGATGTGTGTTATTTGAACTTCCGAAGCCATATAATAACAAAGAGATGTGTGTTATTTGAACTTCCGAAGCCATATAATAACAAAGAGATGTGTGTTATTTGAACTTCCGAAGCCATATAATAACAAAGAGATGTGTGTTACTTGAACTTCC
This sequence comes from Gonocerus acuteangulatus, assembly GCA_946811695.1. Taxonomy (NCBI): domain Eukaryota; kingdom Metazoa; phylum Arthropoda; class Insecta; order Hemiptera; family Coreidae; genus Gonocerus; species Gonocerus acuteangulatus. The sequence goes on along the minus strand of OX328130.1, from coordinate 79,150,296 downwards.
GAAGCCATATAATAACAAAGAGATGTGTGTTATTTGAACTTCCGAAGCCATATAATAACAAAGAGATGCATGTTATTTGAACTTCCGAAGCCATATAATAACAAAGAGATGTGTGTTATTTGAACTTCCGAAGCCATATAATAACAAAGAGATGCATGTTATTTGAACTTCCGAAGCCATATAATAACAAAGAGATGTGTGTTATTTGAACTTCCGAAGCCATATAATAACAAAGAGATGTGTGTTATTTGAACTTCCGAAGCCATATAATAACAAAGAGATGCATGTTATTTGAACTTCCGAAGCCATATAATAACAAAGAGATGTGTGTTATTTGAACTTCCGAAGCCATATAATAACAAAGAGATGTGTGTTATTTGAACTTCCGAAGCCATATAATAACAAAGAGATGTGTGTTACTTGAACTTCCGAAGCCATATAATAACAAAGAGATGTGTGTTATTTGAACTTCCGAAGCCATATAATAACAAAGAGATGCATGTTATTTGAACTTCCGAAGCCATATAATAACAAAGAGATGTGTGTTATTTGAACTTCCGAAGCCATATAATAACAAAGAGATGTGTGTTATTTGAACTTCCGAAGCCATATAATAACAAAGAGATGTGTGTTATTTGAACTTCCGAAGCCATATAATAACAAAGAGATGTGTGTTACTTGAACTTCCGAAGCCATATAATAACAAAGAGATGTGTGTTATTTGAACTTCCGAAGCCATATAATAACAAAGAGATGCATGTTATTTGAACTTCCGAAGCCATATAATAACAAAGAGATGTGTGTTATTTGAACTTCCGAAGCCATATAATAACAAAGAGATGTGTGTTATTTGAACTTCCGAAGCCATATAATAACAAAGAGATGTGTGTTATTTGAACTTCCGAAGCCATATAATAACAAAGAGATGTGTGTTACTTGAACTTCCGAAGCCATATAATAACAAAGAGATGTGTGTTATTTGAACTTCCGAAGCCATATAATAACAAAGAGATGCATGTTATTTGAACTTCCGAAGCCATATAATAACAAAGAGATGTGTGTTATTTGAACTTCCGAAGCCATATAATAACAAAGAGATGTGTGTTATTTGAACTTCCGAAGCCATATAATAACAAAGAGATGTGTGTTATTTGAACTTCCGAAGCCATATAATAACAAAGAGATGTGTGTTATTTGAACTTCCGAAGCCATATAATAACAAAGAGATGTGTGTTATTTGAACTTCCGAAGCCATATAATAACAAAGAGATGTGTGTTATTTGAACTTCCGAAGCCATATAATAACAAAGAGATGTGTGTTATTTGAACTTCCGAAGCCATATAATAACAAAGAGATGTGTGTTATTTGAACTTCCGAAGCCATATAATAACAAAGAGATGCGTGTTATTTGAACTTCCGAAGCCATATAATAACAAAGAGATGCATGTTATTTGAACTTCCGAAGCCATATAATAACAAAGAGATGTGTGTTATTTGAACTTCCGAAGCCATATAATAACAAAGAGATGTGTGTTATTTGAACTTCCGAAGCCATATAATAACAAAGAGATGTGTGTTACTTGAACTTCCGAAGCCATATAATAACAAAGAGATGTGTGTTATTTGAACTTCCGAAGCCATATAATAACAAAGAGATGCATGTTATTTGAACTTCCGAAGCCATATAATAACAAAGAGATGTGTGTTATTTGAACTTCCGAAGCCATATAATAACAAAGAGATGTGTGTTATTTGAACTTCCGAAGCCATATAATAACAAAGAGATGTGTGTTATTTGAACTTCCGAAGCCATATAATAACAAAGAGATGTGTGTTATTTGAACTTCCGAAGCCATATAATAACAAAGAGATGTGTGTTATTTGAACTTCCGAAGCCATATAATAACAAAGAGATGCATGTTATTTGAACTTCCGAAGCCATATAATAACAAAGAGATGTGTGTTATTTGAACTTCCGAAGCCATATAATAACAAAGAGATGTGTGTTATTTGAACTTCCGAAGCCATATAATAACAAAGAGATGTGTGTTACTTGAACTTCCGAAGCCATATAATAACAAAGAGATGTGTGTTATTTGAACTTCCGAAGCCATATAATAACAAAGAGATGCATGTTATTTGAACTTCCGAAGCCATATAATAACAAAGAGATGTGTGTTATTTGAACTTCCGAAGCCATATAATAACAAAGAGATGTGTGTTATTTGAACTTCCGAAGCCATATAATAACAAAGAGATGTGTGTTATTTGAACTTCCGAAGCCATATAATAACAAAGAGATGTGTGTTACTTGAACTTCCGAAGCCATATAATAACAAAGAGATGTGTGTTATTTGAACTTCCGAAGCCATATAATAACAAAGAGATGCATGTTATTTGAACTTCCGAAGCCATATAATAACAAAGAGATGTGTGTTATTTGAACTTCCGAAGCCATATAATAACAAAGAGATGTGTGTTATTTGAACTTCCGAAGCCATATAATAACAAAGAGATGTGTGTTATTTGAACTTCCGAAGCCATATAATAACAAAGAGATGTGTGTTATTTGAACTTCCGAAGCCATATAATAACAAAGAGATGTGTGTTATTTGAACTTCCGAAGCCATATAATAACAAAGAGATGTGTGTTATTTGAACTTCCGAAGCCATATAATAACAAAGAGATGTGTGTTATTTGAACTTCCGAAGCCATATAATAACAAAGAGATGTGTGTTATTTGAACTTCCGAAGCCATATAATAACAAAGAGATGCGTGTTATTTGAACTTCCGAAGCCATATAATAACAAAGAGATGTGTGTTATTTGAACTTCCGAAGCCATATAATAACAAAGAGATGTGTGTTACTTGAACTTCCGAAGCCATATAATAACAAAGAGATGTGTGTTATTTGAACTTCCGAAGCCATATAATTACAAAGAGATGCATGTTATTTGAACTTCCGAAGCCATATAATAACAAAGAGATGCGTGTTATTTGAACTTCCGAAGCCATATAATAACAAAGAGATGTGTGTTATTTGAACTTCCGAAGCCATATAATAACAAAGAGATGTGTGTTATTTGAACTTCCGAAGCCATATAATAACAAAGAGATGTGTGTTATTTGAACTTCCGAAGCCATATAATAACAAAGAGATGTGTGTTATTTGAACTTCCGAAGCCATATAATAATAACAAGGTGTATACACTCAGTTGAGGAATCAAAAAAAGTTATACATATAAAAAATATATAAAAATCACGTGTCTGTCTGTTTGTCTGTATGTTTGTTTGTTCCTTATACAAATCCACACCGTTTGACTGATACTGACCAAACTTCGCACATAGATACGTCTTGATCCGGGAAATCTCGTAGGCTAGCTCAAAATCTTCTAGGATTCACCGTTTAGAAGTTATGAGGTCGAAACTGTCATATACAGAAGAGTTTATAGTCAGAAATCGGCATTTTTGTTCCAGTGTTGCCCCTTCTTCTAAGAAGAAGGGCAATACAAAACTTTTTTTTTGCGAAAAGTTTTTCTTTTGCAAAATAACTTTTTAGTTTTAACCTTTGTTTGTTTATCTAAATAATAGGTTTATATTCTCAGAGTTTCTCTGAGTTTCTCTGAGTTCTGATGAGTTTCTCCAGGAAAACGGAGTGCCTCAAGGTGGAGTTCTGAGTACCACACTCTTCAATATAGCTATCAATTCCGTTGGACGCTTTATTCCGCAAGGAGTATCATACTGTCAATATGCTGATGATCTATTATTGTATGTCACATCAGCTAATACACACACCGCCATGGAAAAGATTCAGGACACAATTAATTCTTTGGAATACTGGTGTTCTATGACTGGATTTAAATTTTCTGATGATAAATCCAAGTACATCTTATTTACAAAAAAACATAACATGCCAAACTCTAATTTAACATTAAACAATAATCACATAACACAAACACGAATACTAACATTTCTTGGAGTGACATTCGATCATCGCTTAACATGGGGACCCCATATCCAAGGACTCCTCAATAAATGCAACAAATCGCTGAATTTATTGAGGATCCTTAGTAACACTAAGTGGGGAGCTGACAGATGTACCATGCTTAGATTTTATCGAGCCTTTACCAGGTCGCTACTGGATTATGGTTCTATAGTATATTCATCTGCCAGTTCAAGTACTCTGAAAGCGTTAGATACAGTACATAATACGGGAATCCGGATAGCTTTAGGAGCATTTAGATCCAGTCCCGTAAACAGTCTTTATGCAGAATCGGGAGAGCTTCCACTGAATAATAGACGTCAGATGATGTGTCTTAAATTTATTACAAAATCAAAATCATTAAATTCACAGTGCGTAAATTCATTTTTATTCAATCCCTATGCAGATATATACTCAGAGAGACAAGCAAAGCAAAAGCCGCTCATAGTACGCTGTATGCTTGATAGAGAGAATGGACATGTTCTTACACAACCGACGTACACGCAAAGACATCTCTCAATTCCACCCTGGAGAGTAAATAACTTAAAAATTGACTTGACTCTGACAACATTTAAAAAGACTGACACACTTTCTAAATACTTTTACCAGACTACGTACAACCATTTAACGCAGACAAACACAGATACACTGTACCTATTCACTGATGGATCTAAGATGAATGCTGGCGTCGGTGCAGCTGCTATTATAAATCAAGAAAAATATCTCGCCACGTTACCGAAATGCACGAGCATATACACCGCTGAGCTGCACGGAATTCTCTTAGGTCTAACTAACGTACAAACTACAACACAGAACATAACACTATGCTCAGACTCGTTAAGTTGTTTACTCTCCTTACACATATATAACACTAATCCTATCATCATACAAATTTTAGAGCACATCATCAGACTTCAGACACACAACATACTGGTAACAATGTTGTGGGTACCAGGACATGAAAATATTGGACAATCCACAACAGCAGACGAACAAGCAAAACAAGCAAGCAGAGGAGAATCAGTTGACTTGAACTTACTAACGACTGAAGACTTACACTTACTAATTACGGATAATATCCGTCTAGAATGGGAAGCCTCATGGTACAGCACAAGAGATAACCTCCTGAGGGAGATAAAAAGCAGTACTCATGAATGGCAAGCTAGTCCGCAGCTATCAAGACGTGATGAAGTAGTAATTACAAGACTGAGAATTGGACACACTCATTTAACACATTCCCATCTCATGACAAGGCAAGACAGTCCAATATGTCAGACATGCAACAGACAACTAACAGTTAAACACTTACTTACAGAATGCAGAACACGAGACTATTTAACGATTCCACATGACATGTCCGAACTATTTTCTGAAAAAAGCCCACACATTGTTACTATTCTACAACACTTACATAAAATGAAACTGTACGACAAAATATGACTCAACTGAACGTATGTATGGTTTATTGAAGAGATTGCGAATAAATGTGTGTGTGCGTGTGTGTGTATGTGTGTGTGTGTGTGTGTGTGTATGTGTGTGTATGTGTGTGTGTATGTGTGTGTGTATGTGTGTGTGTGTGTGTATGTGTGTGTGTGTTAAAATTAAATGTCTCGTCATAGAATAATGATTTTTATATTGAAATAAACTATCAGATACTTTATTATTTCTTATTATAATAGTTCATTTATTGTATTGTACTTCTTTCTTCTTCTATTTTTTTTTATTATTTTTTTTTATTTTATTTTTTTTTTATTTAGTTTATTTTTTATTTATTTTTTTTTTATTTGTTTTTGTTCGTTTTTATTTTGTTCACTTTATGTTGTGCTTTGTAGCCCTTGTGTTTACCTTATATCTTTTAATATTTTATTTACTTCTATTTGTTTACTTATATTTACTTTCATGAAATATGTGAGCAGATCACCTTGCTGTTGCGGAGCTCCATAAATAAATAAATAAAATAAATATTCTCAGAGTTTGTACAAGATCAATTTTCTTCATATCAAATCAATTTTAATTTGATTGCCTAGAGCAACACTGGGCTCTAACCAGAATATGAAGTAATATCATAAAAATGTTCTGTGCTTATCTAATCATAATTTGGACTAATATCATATAATTAAGTGTTCATGTTTCTATTCAGAACTTTAATAATTTCAATACTTTTGTTGAGAGGTAGTTTTTTTTTTGTTTTTTCTTATCTCTTTAGTAAAGAAGGGAGGTTGCAATGTCGGTTATAATAAAGTGATTTCTCCAGCTAACGGGCCTTGCCCAAGCTTTTCTTTTGTAAATATGCATTAATTATTGTTAAAACAATGTACATATTAGAAGAGAAATATATTTACTTATTCATTCATTCATTCATTCATAATAAAGTGATTATGTGGTGTTTGTGTGTTGAAGTAAATGAATATGTTTGGACTGGTATTTGATGGAGAGGGTTGTAGTATGTGGAATATGTTTGTACTGGTATTTGATGGGGAGGGTTGTAGTATGTGGAATATGTTTGTACTGGTATTTGATGGAGAGGGTTGTAGTATGTGGAATATGTTTGTACTGGTATTTGATGGAGAGGGTTGTAGTATGTGGAATATGTTTGTACTGGTATTTGATGGAGAGGGTTGTAGTATGTGGAATATGTTTGTACTGGTATTTGATGGAGAGGGTTGTAGTATGTGGAATATGTTTGTACTGGTATTTGATGGAGAGGGTTGTAGTATGTGGAATATGTTTGTACTGGTATTTGATGGAGAGGGTTGTAGTATGTGGAATATGTTTGTACTGGTATTTGATGGAGAGGGTTGTAGTATGTGGAATATGTTTGTACTGGTATTTGATGGAGAGGGTTGTAGTATGTGGAATATGTTTGTACTGGTATTTGATGGAGAGGGTTGTAGTATGTGGAATATGTTTGTACTGGTATTTGATGGAGAGGGTTGTAGTATGTGGAATATGTTTGTACTGGTATTTGATGGAGAGGGTTGTAGTATGTGGAATATGTTTGTACTGGTATTTGATGGGGAGGGTTGTAGTATGTGGAAAAATGCTTAACTTTGTTTTTGAAACTGATGAAGTGTGTAAATGTCATTGAAAAGGCAAGGAGACCAAAGTTGGTGATGATTGGGATCAGCAGGACTTAAGGAAACAGTTTGAATTTCTTTCTGATTTGACAACAGCCTATGACATAATTCAGAAATTTGATAGTTTACACCTAAAGGAATCAACAGCATTGCAAATTGTATGTAGAAACAAAAAAAATAAAATGCAAACAACTGAAATGAAACATCAAGAAATATTTGGGAGTGCATTTAAGGCAGTAAAGAATCAGTTTATCTGGATATGTTATAAATTTATAAAACTTGTATTGCAAAATGGACCGTGTCCCTTTGGAAAACAATAGGAGTCACGAAAGGTGAAAAATATTTTGTTTCATTTATAGATGATTATAGTAAGATTGCTAGGATTTAAACTATTATTTATTAAACCTAAAACAGAAGTTTTTAATTCCTTTGTTCAATAAGTAAAATAGGTTGAAAACTTAGGAAATAAGAGAATTGGTATTATGAGATGTGACATTGCTAAGGAATATTTAAATAGTAAGATTTATGACTTTACAAAAAAAAGGGTATCAAAATTAATCCCTGCCCCATATATGTTCATGAACTAAACGGTGTGATTTAATTTATATGGTAATAAAGATTTTGTTACGAAACCAGAACAAATAATAACTTCTAAATGGGATAAAATGGTAAATATGTGCATTTTAATCGGTTATAGTGAAGAGGGATATAAAGTACTTTTGAATAATAAAATCATTGTCACTAGGCATGTTGATGTTATCCAAGAAAACATAAGCTGTATTGGATTGGCTGAGGGTGAATCTGATAAAGATCAAGCGATTGTGATTTTTGGGTTAAAGCTACAGATAGAGAAATAGATAGTTTGAAACAAAATAATGCTATCAAATGGGTCTAAATGTTGAACAGATGGATGTAGAGACTATATTCTTAAATGATCATTTAGAAGGAAAATCCACCACTGGTTTTCTTATTAGGTTATTTGGAAATGTATTATACTGGAAATCGAGAAAGCAAAAAGATGATACAGAAGAGTCTACATATGCAGAATATGTAGCTTTAAGTGAAGGTTAAAGTTCCAAGACTCTCCAAAAAGATAGAGCTTTTTGTTTTATACATAAAGAACTCCAAAAAATAAAGATTTTTTTTTTTTTGTTAAAAACTCCTTTGTAAACAATGTCATTTTGTAAGGGACTTAAATTTATGAACTTAAAATTAATCCTCTTTCATACATATGCAAATTGTTATATTAACTTATTTTTGTATTCGCATAAAGATAGATGTACATAATAAATTACATAAATGTTTATATTCATACAAATTAATGTATATTAATTAATTAATTTTCACCACATTTTGAAAAATTATTTTATTATTATTATTAAAATTTCTTTTGTATGCTATTTTTTTTTTTTTGCAGATAAATTAATGTATTAAAATATTATTTTTATAAGAAGAGGAACTCACGTGAATTGTGGTGTTTTAATAAATAAATAAGTAATTAAATTTTCCATGCAATTTTTTATTAATTTAATATCTATTATATTCTGACATGTGCTTTCTTTTGTCTGAGATAGTTATATCCTCTGACTGCCGGAGAGCTGGTAACGCAAATTTCATGTATTTATTGTATGTATTTCATGTATTTTATGCATCTTGGAATTTTCCTGTATTGCATCTCGTGGGAAGGTAAGGCATATGCCTACCCACACCACATATATTGTGTTTCCTGGACCATAGGGGAAAAAATATGTCACAAAAATTGTATTTTATTCAGAAGCCAACAATCTTTAATGTATAGTTAAGGCAAGTTGCTTTATTTCTTGAACTACCACAACTGTCCTGTCCTTATGATTGGTGCTCTCACTCACTCTTACGGTTACACGCAGTGTATTGCAGTCTATAATCGGCTAAATTTATTTTCATGTTTGCTGATCACTAAACCTCAGAAATAGTGTCTGCCCTTTTGTAATTATTTTGAACTATGGTGTTTAAATAGCGGTGTGAAGAAGAAACCTCAGAAATAGTGTCTGCCCTTTTGTAATTATTTTGAACTATGGTGTTTAAATAGCGGTGTGAAGAAGAAACCTCAGAAATAGTGTCTGCCCTTTTGTAATTATTTTGAACTATGGTGTTTAAATAGCGGTGTGAAGAAGAAACCTCAGAAATAGTGTCTGCCCTTTTGTAATTATTTTGAATTATGGTGTTTAAATAGCGGTGTGAAGAAGAAACCTCAGAAATAGTGTCTGCCCTTTTGTAATTATTTTGAACTATGGTGTTTAAATAGCGGTGTGAAGAAGAAACCTCAGAAATAGTGTCTGCCCTTTTGTAATTATTTTGAATTATGGTGTTTAAATAGCGGTGTGAAGAAGAAACCTCAGAAATAGTGTCTGCCCTTTTGTAATTATTTTGAATTATGGTGTTTAAATAGCGGTGTGAAGAAGAAACCTCAGAAATAGTGTCTGCCCTTTTGTAATTATTTTGAATTATGGTGTTTAAATAGCGGTGTGAAGAAGAAACCTCAGAAATAGTGTCTGCCCTTTTGTAATTATTTTGAACTATGGTGTTTAAATAGCGGTGTGAAGAAGAAACCTCAGAAATAGTGTCTGCCCTTTTGTAATTATTTTGAATTATGGTGTTTAAATAGCGGTGTGAAGAAGAAACCTCAGAAATAGTGTCTGCCCTTTTGTAATTATTTTGAACTATGGTGTTTAAATAGCGGTGTGAAGAAGAAACCTCAGAAATAGTGTCTGCCCTTTTGTAATTATTTTGAACTATGGTGTTTAAATAGCGGTGTGAAGAAGAAACCTCAGAAATAGTGTCTGCCCTTTTGTAATTATTTTGAACTATGGTGTTTAAATAGCGGTGTGAAGAAGAAACCTCAGAAATAGTGTCTGCCCTTTTGTAATTATTTTGAACTATGGTGTTTAAATAGCGGTGTGAAGAAGAAACCTCAGAAATAGTGTCTGCCCTTTTGTAATTATTTTGAATTATGGTGTTTAAATAGCGGTGTGAAGAAGAAACCTCAGAAATAGTGTCTGCCCTTTTGTAATTATTTTGAACTATGGTGTTTAAATAGCGGTGTGAAGAAGAAACCTCAGAAATAGTGTCTGCCCTTTTGTAATTATTTTGAACTATGGTGTTTAAATAGCGGTGTGAAGAAGAAACCTCAGAAATAGTGTCTGCCCTTTTGTAATTATTTTGAACTATGGTGTTTAAATAGCGGTGTGAAGAAGAAACCTCAGAAATAGTGTCTGCCCTTTTGTAATTATTTTGAATTATGGTGTTTAAATAGCGGTGTGAAGAAGAAACTGTGTATCTGGTATCCGGAACAGATTGTTGTATTCTTTTAAATAAATAAATAAATTTGAGAAAAAGAAAAAAAAAAAAAAAAAAAAGTAACTTTATTTAATATTACAAAAAACCCACTTCGGTTTTTTTTTTTTTTTTTATATGTTATCCCCCTTAAAAGTGTCTACCTTATATATTATTCATTATAGAATTGCCTTAATTTTACATTAAAGAATCATGGCTTCTGAATAAAACACTATTTTTGGCCCATAGTTTGTTACTGATTACCTCATTACCTTTTTATCTACCCTAGAGATCCACTATAGCACAATTTCAAGGTGCATAAAACACTTGAAAAGTGTGTTACCAGCTCTTGGACTAAATGTTTAAATACGGTTGCAATTCTGGTAAAAATATTGTTGCTCGCCAAATCAATGTCGTTATTGAAATTCCCAAATACCTTTAATTCATTGTTGACCATAACTGCAAGAAAAATATCTTAAATTTGTTTTTATTCTTTGATGCCCCTATTTCCTATGATATGAGGACTATCCTTATAGAAGAGCTCATGAACCATAAAATTTGAAACAGAAGCTTTAATAGAAAGGGAAAAAAATTGAACAAAAATATGTGAAAGTGTATTTGAAACAATATGTTAAAACTTTCATTTTGGCATAAATAACATAAACCCTACACCATTTACCTACCTTTTTCATTCATAAAAAAAACTCAGTCACAGATTATTACATGAACATGCAAACAATATAACATATTAATATTATATTTGCGCAAGGTTGAGGTTTTAGCTTTAGATGCGAAGCCCTTAGACTAAATAAATATTATATTTAAAAAAAAAATCAATGAAAATAAAGAATATAGTTTCAGTTATAATTATTACAACTTATAACTAATCATAACCTTAATTAAATGCCTCAATTTTATTGCTATTTATGGACCAGAGATTTTTTTTTTCTTTAAAAAAAATTAAACACAGGGAGTTTGGTTTGGATTTTCTTTAAAACGGTATTGCAATTAAATTATTTGGAATCACTTAATTGTAATACCATTTTAAAATAAGGGTACTTTTTAAATAAGTATACTTTTTAAAATAAGGGTACTTTTTTAAAATAGTATACTTTTTAAAATAAGGGTTAATTTATTTTCCACCCCACTTTCACTAAAAAAAATGGAAAATAATTTTTTCATCTGAGCTCTCAATTTATATTCTCATAATTTGGACCAATATCATGTAATCAATCATTTTTTAAAATGTATAATATAAAGTAGGCGTACCATGGAAGCTGGGTTACAACTATTTAATATGAAGCATGTGTAGCGTGGCACGCCCCGGCTACAGATATTTAATATAAATTAGGTGTAGCATTTCACACCGGGTAACTGCTATATGCATTAAAAAAAAAGTGATTTCCTTCTAAATCAGACTAAAAGTACATTAATCTAAACAGAAAATGTTCTATAAAAACAAGGTCCGAAGATTATGATATAATAAATAAAAGATATTGCACATTTATACTGATTGAAAATGGCTTTTAGCCGAAACTTTTCAGTAACAAATATTAAATAACCTAGTGTTCGCACCATATGTAACATGAAAATAAAATATATGAGGACTGAATAAACCTGTTACTAACTACCTACAACTTAGGATCGGCACAATAAATAAATATATATATATATATATATATATATATATATATATATATATATATATATATTTGTGAGGGGCTTATATAGGAAATAAATTTAGGGGGAGGCTGGGAACATTTGGGGACTAACAATCTGAAACTTGGAATATTTAGCCAAATAAAACGCTATTACACACAAACAACATTTTTATGTTTAATAATTTATTATATTTTTAAGATTTTTATCACACATTTTTTCCGATTGAATCAACCTTCGGGGGAGTGGGGACTGCAGCCCCTCCCCTTATAAACACCCACGATGTGTGTGTGCTTGTGTGTGACTATTCTTGTTAGGCGTTTTTGGCTGCAAGGAGATAGGGGAGACGAATGTTTGAAGAATTTTGTCAAACAATCTTTTATAGTAGACTAGCCGAATACCCGTGCTTCGTCACGGCAGATAAGTAGTTATTTTGTTGCCTGAAATAATATATCATCAAAATTATAGCTACTCTTCAATTTTGTGCAGTTTATTGTAGCACGGTTCCCGTCGTACTATATGTTACTCATCAATTGATAAGTAATCAAAGTATATGTTTCTTGACATTGGGGCGCTTCGGACCAGTGTCAAGAAACAGATAACCTACAGATAACGCGTTATGTTTAGGTTAGCAGTAACAGGAGTTTAACCAGTACAGGTAGAAATTCGTTGTTAATAATAAATGGACGTTAAAATTTATGTTTCCCAGATGTCTTTTGGATGCTGATGGGTGAGGAGGCTGTGCAAGGGTTCGGGATATTATTACCTCGGATGGGCCATCACCAGGTATAGCGTAAACTCTATGAGGGACAAAATCACAGTTTATTTCTAGTAATTCAAGGACTGCCATCATAGTAGAAATAACCCACAATTCAAAATAATACTATGAAATAGATACAGTACGGTAACAGCTGTTCTGTTATCGTCCTTGCAACGCATGCTGCCTAGGCTTGCCTGCTCTAACCAACTAAAAGTCCGACTCGCAGAAACTGCGTCATCTTAGCGCGGTTACGTACATCTTGAAGAAATGGAATACATTAGCATCACAAATCACAGGAAACTGACAGCCACTGCCATCATGATTACCACAGCCACTCCAAACATATTACCAATACCTTTCACCGTTTGTTAGCTTATTTTACTACAATACTAATTTTACTGATAAATGCAATTTAAAACTAGAAACAACCAATTAAAAAGTGAGATAAAGAAAGAGAAAAACCATTTCAAAACAACAAAACAAACACTTTTTAAGTTTTAAGCGCTTATATCTCTCATTGACGTTGTCCCATCAAATATTGCTTCAGAACATTTTTTGTAGAGAATTTAGTAAGCATTCGAATGGTCACTTTCCACTTACCACGATTTCCCAACCGTTATCGAGATATTTACGAAAAATGTATGGAGATCCGAAAACTTTTCACGTCTATTAATAAAATATTTTTTTCGCATACTTCCTTAACTTCAAATACAACCAAAATTTAATCATCTTAGTTGGGATTAATTTCCAAGATGTAGAAAATATTTCAATTGAATCCCGCGATTCTAAGTACTCACAAAAAAATAATGACTTACAAAAACATTGATTCCACTTTTCTCAGAAACGGTTACAGATATCGCCCTAAAAATGGTTTCGTTCGTTTTCTTATGTTAACAAACCTATAAAACAAGTACCTGCAAGCATATAAATTCAAAAACGTAAGCGTTACGATTTTTTTTTTGCGCGAATTTCGCCCCAAACACTATCTTCTAGTGGGCGGATTCTGCTGGTTAACGAACTTGACCTTTCAAATTAGAAGACAGATTTTTGTGCCAAATTTCATCAAAATCGGACCATTTTTGTGCCGACAGGAGCGCGAACAGACAAGCATATATATATAAATATATACATATATATATATATATAAATATATACATATATATATATATATATATATATATATATACAAATTTTAGCCACCTATATTTTCGTGATCTATAGGGTCTAAACGTGAAAGTTTCTAGTCGGCACTTCCGGATTGGTCATAAGGTCAACCTCATAAGCGGGTTCTCCCTAAGGAGATAGGGAGTAACCGCGCTAAAAATTCAACCCCTCTAAAAATACTTACAAATTTGAACATGAACAAATCCTTTCTTAGCGAGTGATTGAGTGAGTGGTATTTGACAAATATAAAGTAGATACAAAAGTAAAATAATTCTCTATAAAATTCTTAAATGCAACAAAATGTTATTAGAAAAATGTTTACCTGACAATAGTGCTAGTATGAATGTTGACTTTGTGTAACGAACGCATGAGTGGCGCGCGTGTATTTCCGTACAAACACTTTATAGTCAAGTGTCTGTTTAACATTATAGCTGGAATTGAACGAATTTGTTTGTCTTGTTCGTACATTAATTCGGCAACTTTGTAGGTTCTGTTCAATTTTTACAAACAACAAGGGACATTGTTTATTAAACGTTTTGCATGCTTATTTTCTAATTATTAACCCTTTACAAGCCGCGGAATGTGCTGAATTCGGCATATTTCTAGCGCGGTTCCTCCATCCCTCCATAGGGAGAAACCCCGCTTATGAGATTGACGGAATTGGGAAATTCACCTTTAGAACCCATACATTTCTAGCGTGGTTCCTCCATCCCTCCATAGGGAGAAACCCCGCTTATGAGATTGACGGAATTGGGAAATTCACCTTTAGAACCCATACATTTCTAGCGTGGTTCCTCCATCCCTCCATAGGGAGAAACCCCGCTTATGAGATTGACGGAATTGGGAAATTCACCTTTAGAACCCATACATTTCTAGCGCGGTTCCTCCATCCCTCCACAGGGAGAAACCCCGCTTATGAGATTGACGGAATTGGGAAATTCACCTTTAGAACCCATACATTTCTAGCGTGGTTCCTCCATCCCTCCATAGGGAGAAACCCCGCTTATGAGATTGACGGAATTGGGAAATTCACCTTTAGAACGCATACATTTCGAAAATAGAGGCCGTTCAGATTTATATTTGTATTTTCGCTCTCACACAGGCTCAAAAATGATCCGATTTTCAATAAATTTGGTACAAAAATCTTTCTTCTAATTTCTAAGTTTGTTTGGCAGCAGAATCCGTCTACCAGAAGATGGTTTTCGAAAAAAAACGTTGTCGAGTTAATATGCTTGCAGGTACTCTTATTATAGATAGACGTAAGAAAATGTATGAAACCATTTTTAAGGTAATATCTCAACCCGTATTAAGAAAACTAATTTTCGTTTTGGTTATTTAGAATAGATTGGATCCAATTGAAATATTTCCTACATGCTTCAAAGTAATCTAAACTAGGATGTTTAAACTTTGGGTAGGTATGGAGTAAAGGATGTATTCGAGAGAAAAAATTAGTAATAGATATGAAACTTTTTGGGATCTTCTTATATTTTCGTAAATATCTCGAAAGGGTTTCCGAGATCGTGGTGAGTGGAGGGTTACCATTCGGAAGCTTAGTAAATTTGGTACATAAAAGATTCTAAACCAATTTTCGATTGGGCTGTGTCAATTGGAGAAAAAAGGTTTTGAAACTTCGAAAGTGTTAGTTTTATTCTTTTCAAGCGCGTTTTTTATTTATTTTTTCAAGAGCGGGTTTCTGTTTAAAGCACTTGTTAATTGGTTATTTTATTTATTTATTTTTTTAAATTGCATTTCACAGTAAAATGAGTATTTTAGTAAAAAAAGGTAAGAAAAGGAGAAACGTATTGATAATAGTGTTTTGCAAGGGCGAACGTCGAGAAGGTGGGGGTGTCATTTCCGCTTAGAATACTACCAGTTTGCTTTTGTGGCGCATTATCTTCCTTCTCTTTGAGATTTTATTTCATATTACTTTTGCGCTAAGATGACGCAGATAATGTAGAGGCAGCTGATTCTTCACCTTATGGCACACTAGGGAGATAGTGTGGTCAGTCCAGTGTTCTCCCGTATGATTTTCCCCCTTTCTGGTATACATTAATGACTACGTAGGCATTCGGCCAATAAGGATCCGTATTGCCAACTGCCATGGCCATGTTGAATACACCGGTTCCCGTTGATCACCGAAGTTAAGCAACGTTGGGCGTGGCAAATACCTGAATGGGTGACCGACCACGTGCCGTTTGCATTATAAAAGGGTAGCAACCTGTAGATAGTCCGGCGCTAATGGCGAAGTTGTAGATACGCCGTAGAAACAAAAAAATAAAAAATAAAAAGGATCCCTATAACTCTACTCATGATCCAAACTTACCACCATTCTACAGTTATAAATTTGTATACTCTAGGCATATAATGTTATAAAAAATAGTAATAGGGTCTCCCCCGGGCTAGTGGCTAACGCCTTGGATCCTCTTGGGGGAGATAGTGGCTTCGAGTCCCGCCAGCAGGAGAGATTTTTCTCATTTCAGGGCCCGTTTAGAAAATCCTCTCCTGCACCACGGATGTTGGTGGTGCTTATAGCCCAATGTCTATGCGCCGTAAAAAAAAAAAAAAAAAAAAAAAAAAAAAAAAAAAAAAAAAAAAAAAAAAAAAAAAAAAACGTTTCAACAGAATCAATCGTTACTAAATACCCAATCTGAAAATTAGTTGGGAAAAGTAACTCCATCAATCGTAAACTGTTACAAATATCGCTTCGAAATGGTTTCATTAGGAAATACATTAAGAACCTAAAAAACCAATACCTGCACACATATTAACTCCAAAAATGGTAGAGCATCGCTTTTATTGGCGCGAATTTCCCTCCAAAAACCATGTTCTGCAGGACAGACTCTGCTGGTAACAAACTCAACCTTTTAAATTAGACGAAAGATTTTTGTACCAAAATTATATATAAATATATATATATATATATATATATATATATATATATATATATATATATATATTAAACCAACGTTATTTTCGTGACCTATGGGTTCTGAAACGTGAAAAGTTTTATTCGGCACTTCCGGATTGCGATATTAGGTCAAACTTAGAAGCGGGGTTTCTCTCTATGAACCAAAGGAGGAACCGTGCTAAATTATTAGCAGATTTGAGCAATTCTGAATATTTGTTTATTCTTAAATGTCTTGTTAAGTGTTGGGAAATCGTGGTAAGTGGAAGGTGGCCCCTTTATTGAATTTCCTTTAAATCAATGCTTAAAATTTAGTGTGTGTTGTATTTTGTTGTATATTGTTGAATTGTTATGTTTTTTATGAAATTTTTTTTTATTGCGTTATGGAAACGCACGAAGATGACGCAGTTCCTGGGATATTATGCTCTACTAAACGAGTATATAAATGTTGCTAGTTGGAAGGAATACACTGAACTCACCTTGCGTACTCCGCATACTGACGGCGAGAAGGACGAAACCCGCCAACATGGAACCCCGCATCTTGCCAGCCTAATCCAAGACCGAGAGAAGAGCTTGGACGACTGTGAGCATGACGATGCGCGAACGTAGCGAATACGATGCACAGAACGCTAAGTGCATAACGTAAACAGCCGGCTGCTGAACACAGACTAGCCACCTCCAGCTGCAGCTCTGCCCTCTGCCGGGACCGCCTCCAACTCGACTACCCCCTACCGCCCTTTCAACCACCCCTCCCAATCCTACCCGTAACCGCTTTAGGCATGTCTCGGCGAACCTTTCAAACTCAAATCCTAATAGCTTTATTCCTTCAGTCGGCGAGTACAATTCTCATAATTCCTACATATTTCCTTCTTTCACACCCTCTTCTAGATTGGATTTCCCATTTCATCGGCTATCATCCATGAATTAGTCTCAAGATAAGCCCTCAGTTCTCAGGAACTTAGCTTATGCACGCCCCAACGACGCCCAACTTCTGTCAGTATTCTGTTACTTTGGTTCCACTCCTGCTCGTATTAGAGTCTCAACATGTACATTGATTAATGCGATGGACTTAAGTCATCCTCTGTAGATGTCAGAAGGAAGTTCAAGTAAGTTGAAAAGGCCCTAAAAAGCTCCCCTTCTCGAACAGATAGCTGGAATCAAAAAGAGAGACCGAGAAGCCGTAGAAATTATCCCAACATTTCTAACACTTCACTTTAGGGTTTCTGATATCTGGAACACAGTCCTCTTTGATACCTTGTCACAGGAAGTGGGTGTGTGATACACGATTTGGAGTGGAGTTCAGGACTATGACGGGTGGATGACATTGGAATCTGGATGACATTGCTTTGGAGACGTTGATTTGACAAGAGGATGACATTGCTTTGGAGGCGTTGGTTAGGCGAGTGGAAAGCATTGCTTTGGAGACGTTGGTTAGGCGAGTTGAAAGCATTGCTTTGGAGACGTTGGTTAGGCGAGTGGAAAGCATTGCTTTGGAGACGTTGGTTAGGCGAGTGGAAAGCATTGCTTTGGAGACGTTGGTTAGGCGAGTGGAAAGCATTGCTTTGGAGGAGTTGGTTTGGCGAGTGGAGGACATTGGAATCTGGATGACATTGCTTTGGAGACGTTGATTTGACAAGAGGATGACATTGCTTTGGAGAGATTGGTTAGGCGAGTGGAAAGCATTGCTTTGGAGACGTTGGTTAGGCGAGTATAAAGCATTGCTTTGGAGACGTTGGTTAGGCGAGTGGAAAGCATTGCTTTGGAGACGTTGGTTAGGCGAGTGGAAAGCATTGCTTTGGAGACGTTGGTTAGGCGAGTGGAAAGCATTGCTTTGGAGGAGTTGGTTTGGCGAGTGGAGGACATTGGAATCGGGATGACATTGCTTTGGTGGTGTTGGTTTGGCAAGAGGATGACATTGCATTGAAGAGGTTGGTTTGGCAAGTGCATGACATTGCTTTAGAGACGTTGGTTAGGCGAGTGGAAAGCATTGCTTTGGAGGAGTTGGTTTGGCGAGTGGAGGACATTGGAATCGGGATGACATTGCTTTGGTGGTGTTGGTTTGGCAAGAGGATGACATTGCATTGAAGAGGTTGGTTTGGCAAGTGTATGACATTGCTTTAGAGACGTTGGTTAGGCGAGTGGAAAGCATTGCTTTGGAGGAGTTGGTTTGGCGAGTGGAGGACATTGGAATCGGGATGACATTGCTTTGGTGGTGTTGGTTAGGCAAGAGGATGACATTGCATTGAAGAGGTTGGTTTGGCAAGTGTATGACATTGCTTTAGAGACGTTGGTTAGGCGAGTGGAAAGCATTGCTTTGGAGAAGTTGGTTTGGCGAGTGGAGGACATTGGAATCGGGATGACATTGCTTTGGTGGTGTTGGTTAGGCAAGAGGATGACATTGCATTGAAGAGGTTGGTTTGGCAAGTATATGACATTGCTTTAGAGACGTTGGTTAGGCGAGTGGAAAGCATTGCTTTAGAGAGTTTGGTTTAGCAAGTGGATGAGATTGTAATCTGGATGACATTGCTTTGGAGACGTTGGTTTGGCGAGTTGAAAGCATTTAGGGTATTTAGGGAGGTTGTGGTTAGTAACAAAAACTGAGCAGGACTTAGGATTGAAAGATTTAAAAACGTCTGATGTTCGATATTTTTGTTATGCCTTTTGCTTTATGTTTCATCACATGTTTTTTCCGTGTCAAACAAAAAAACATTACATTCAATTGGTACAAAATCATTGCAGTTCATTTTACAGGTTTTAGATCCTCACATTCCTCCGCCAAATGATTTATTAGTTGTTATTAGTCATAATTCTGCATCTTATTGCTAGCTTCAGTCAATGTGCCTCACACGATCCCCTCAATCTTGTGTCCTGAGCTTCCTCTTAAAGTTCTTCAATTCTTCTTTGTTGATTTTCCTGGTTCATTCTTTCTGCGATCTTTCTTCTCAAACGTGCCACTGTTAGGTTCTTAGGTCCTATCATTCTTCTTCTAGTATTTGGCGGCTCTGGGTTCAGAACTTCAGCCATCTTTCCTGTTACTCTCCTACTGGGTTAAATATTTCTGCTTCTTCTGTTTTCTGCCATTTCTCTGCTCCCGAAATTACTCTTCTTGGTCTCTTCCTGTCAGAGTCCGTTTTACACGCCTCGTCGTCTCAATTTTCCAAGTTCCTCGGAGCAGATACTTTTCTTGTCTGTTACACCTGTATTTATCTAGTATTCCATCCATTTTCCACTTCCGATTCTTCTTGATCATTCTTTTCATCTCCACATTCAATCCTACTCTCAGTGTTTACTTTAAGGTTTTAGGCTTTCTTTCGATATTGCTTTCTTAAGATTTAGTCCATTTTCCACGCTGCTTTTGGATTTCGCTTTGCTGCGGTAATCCAATCTGTTTCCCGTTCGAGTTATTGTGGTTTCTGGGTTTGTGCCATTCCTCTTTATCGCCCTTCCTCTTTCTACTGTTCTGCGGCTCGGCGTTTGTTTTTTTCCTCTGATTCGCTCATTATATTCATTCTTCCACGCCGTTTCCCGAATATCGGTTTTCTTCGTTACTCCCTTCTTTCTCTCCTTTCCAATTTCATTTTGATTCCATGTGTAATTCCTTTTCCCGTCTTTTCACTGGATTCATTCATTCTACTCGATTCTTCCAATACTTTTTTCTGCGTTTATTATCGTCTTTGACGAGTTTAATAAATGTAGCCGGGGTCTATTTCTGAAAAGAGGTAGGAGTGATTTTGTTTAATAACTGTTATATATTACTATTATTTAAATTTTAAAGTCCATTTGAAATCAACTCGGAGGCCCGGTGGCCGTGAGTGTTAAGGCTTGAGCACATGACAATCCGTGCCAAGGGTCGTGGGTTTGATTCCCAATATGGGTTGGTGGCTTTCCTTTAGAAAAAAGAAATGTCATGGGTGGTAACCTATAGATAACCCGTCCTAAAATTCTTAGTTAATAATAATGCTTCCGGACTGGACAATGGATATATATATATATATATATATATATATATATATATATATATATATATATATATATATATATATAAACAAGTATGAACCTAAAGTATATCCCGTACCTACCTATAGTTTCTGAAACGTGAACATTGCTAGTTATCTAGGCAGCTTCAAGCAACCTAGATTCTGTTTCCAAAATGGCCATCAAATTCACCTCACACCTCTACCAACATGGCAGCGAATGCATTTCCCTTTGCTAGACGAAAGGAAAACACGATACGTGTGATTTCTGTTCGTGTTGTGTTTATCGCTCCGTTATTACCATCATAACATCATGTAGCCAACCACAAAGCATGTTGTTGTTCTCCGCTCCAATGCTTTCTTGTGCTTCGCTGGATTCACAACATACGGCTCACTATACTCAATTAATTTACACTACACACAGTCATATCATTTTTTCTCCTTATCTATCTATCGCCAGTAAACTGCCGCGAAGTGGAGTCAACAAAAAAGGTATGAGTGTACGTAGATTTAAGTGTGCGTGTATGTATGTATATATATATATATATATATATATATATATATATATATATATATATATATACATAAATAAATAATATCAGTGATCAAAATTAATTTGTGATATTTTATTGTATATTATTATATTATAATACTTGTGAGTGATATTAATGGATATTTTATCTCCTCAATATATCATTGCCTAAGTCTCATCACCTCCCCTCCCGGCTTGATGCAAGGGATGGTTCGATGGTAAAAGGTAGACATCAGGTCATCAGTATGAACCCTAAGGAAGGTATTCGGCTGACAACCTGCTGTACCCGAGACCTAGCTAAGTCTATCATCACCTCCCCTCCCGGCTTGATGCAAGGGATGGTTCGATGGTGAAAGGTAGACATCAGGTCATCAGTATGAACCCTAAGGACGGTATTCGGCTGACAACCTGCTGTACCCGAGACCTAGCTAAGTCTATCATCACCTCCCCTCCCGGCTTGATGCAAGGGATGGTTCGATGGTGAAAGGTAGACATCAGGTCATCAGTATGAACCCTAAGGAAGGTATTCGGCTGACAACCTCCTGTACCCGAGACCTGGCTAATCCTGTCATCACCTCCCCTCCCGGCTTGATGCAAGGGATGGTTCGATGGTAAAAGGTAGACATCAGGTCATCAGTATGAACCCTAAGGACGGTATTCGGCTGACAACCTGCTGTACCCGAGACCTAGCTAAGTCTATCATCACCTCCCCTCCCGGCTTGATGCAAGGGATGGTTCGATGGTGAAAGGTAGACATCAGGTCATCAGTATGAACCCTAAGGACGGTATTCGGCTGACAACCTGCTGTACCCGAGACCTAGCTAAGTCTATCATCACCTCCCCTCCCGGCTTGATGCAAGGGATGGTTCGATGGTGAAAGGTAGACATCAGGTCATCAGTATGAACCCTAAGGAAGGTATTCGGCTGACAACCTCCTGTACCCGAGACCTGGCTAAGTCTCATCACCTCCCCTCCCGGCTTGATGCAAGGGATGGTTCGATGGTGAAAGGTAGACATCAGGTCATCAGTATGAACCCTAAGGAAGGTATTCGGCAGACAACCTCCTGTACCCGAGACCTGGCTAAGTCTCATCACCTCCCCTCCCGGCTTGATGCAAGGGATGGTTCGATGGTGAAAGGTAGACATCAGGTCATCAGTATGAACCCTAAGGAAGGTATTCGGCTGACAACCTGCTGTACCCGAGACCTGGCTAATCCTGTCATCACCTCCCCTCCCGGCTTGATGCAAGGGATGGTTCGATGGTAAAAGGTAGACATCAGGTCATCAGTATGAACCCTAAGGAAGGTATTCGGCAGACAACCTCCTGTACCCGAGACCTGGCTAAGTCTATCATCACCTCCCCTCCCGGCTTGATGCAAGGGATGGTTCGATGGTGAAAGGTAGACATCAGGTCATCAGTATGAACCCTAAGTTGTAATATACCTGTAAAGTATGTAGTATGTAGTTTGTAATATACCTGTAAATAAAATCAAATAAAAAAAAATCTATCTATATATATATATATATATATATATATATATATATATATATATATATATATATATACATGTATTAAAATCACGTGTCTGTTTGTTCCTCATACAAATCCACACTGTTTGACTGATTTTGACCATACGGGGAGTGTCATAGGCTACTTCAAAGTCGTCTAGGATTCACAATTCAGAGATCACGGGTTCGAAACTGTGAACCCGAACAGTTACAGATTTGCGTTATTAGATTTTAATGTTACTTGTTTGGTTTCTAATTTATTATTAATTTCCTAGTTGTAGAATAAGGCGTAGCATGGCACGCCGAGTAACAGCTAGAGAATAAATAAAAATTCACAATTAAGTTGGATTATGAAATTCGGTAATAATAGCCTCAGGTGTCTCGAGTTGTCGGACTTTGCTGGTTAGGATGACCTGAGATGTACCTTACGCCATCACACCGGGACTAGCCGGGAGGAACCAGACGTAGGCAATGATGTCTTGGGGAGAGAAAATATCCATCGATTATAGTCCTAAATAATAGCCTCAGGTGTCTCCAGTTGTCGGACTTTGCTGGTTAGGATGACCAGAGATGTACCTTACGCCATCACACCGGGACTAGCCGGGAGGAACCAGACGTAGGCAATGATGTCTTGGGGAGAGAAAATATCCGTCGATAATAGTCCTAAATAATAGCCTCAGGTGTCTCCAGTTGTCGGACTTTGCTGGTTAGGATGACCTGAGATGTACCTTACGCCATCACACCACCCCTCGCGACTAGCCGGGAGGAACCAGACGTAGGCAATGATGTCTTGGGGAGAGAAAATATCCATTGATAATAGTCCTAAATAATATGATTTTACTGATTTTTGTTTAATGCACTCTATGACACTTCACTACCTTAGTAGATCCCGGGACCACTTCCTATTAAGACGTCTTGGTGGAGAGGACGGATGATTGGTGCTGGATAAGGATTGGGCTATAGGATTAGTATGATTGATCAATTTACTATGGAAAGATGAGAAGCGACTAGGGATTATATCTTGGACAAAAGGAATATTTACGTCATTATGGAGGGTGCGATTCGAAACATAATAAAATCTAGATTTAATAATTTTCTTTGACAATGATTATACAAATGACCTAGGATACGATTTGATTAGATTTCCCAAGTCTAATTACTTATAAAACGGGTACATGTAAGTCTAGTAACGACAAAACGTAAGCATTATGATTTTATTCGCGCGAATTTCGCCCAAAAAAAAACAGTGTTCAAGTAGACGGATTCTTCTGGTTAACGAGCTTGACCATTGAAATAATCAAAAGTATTCATGTACCAAATTTCATTAAAATCGGTCAATTTTTGAGCAAGCTAAAGACCCAACAGACACAACATATACATATGGAGGGTTGAGAGCACAACTAGACCAAGTCCATGTAATAGTTTCCAGAAAATGAGTATTATAGGTATTAATTGGAGAGAGGTTGTATAAATCCTATTGACCAGTATAAGTCTTAAAAAGATTTGAACTTAAACACTGACATTATTTATATATAGCCTTGTTCATAAAATAGTTACAACTTAGACTTGGCTTACTTGAGTCCTTACACAGAATACTTTAAATCATTTATTACAAAACACAAAAATTGCCAAACATTTTACACTGATGGGTCCAAAACGCCAAATGGTGTCGGATCTGCAGCTATAATCCAAGATAGCATCTTCCGTTTAAAGCTACCACCATATTCTAGCATATTAGAAGCCGAGCTCCGTGCTATCCTTCTTGCACTACAGAACGTCCCATTAACCCACCAGCCACATGTAATCATCTGTAGCGACTCTTTGAGTTCACTCCTGTGATTACAGAACATGTACACAACACATCCTACATGCATAGAAATTATAGAGCAAATTCACAATTTACATACATTTGGAAAGCACATCACACTATGGTGGCTGCCAGGACACAAAGACTTAGGACAAAGCACGGCTGCTGACTTACAAGCAAAACTTGTGACGGAGGAACCAACTTATGGCCAACTTAAATTGTACCACAAAGAATTTTCACGGCAAAATATAAACGACATAAAAGACAAATGGCAACTGAACTGGTCGAGCATAACAGAAAATAAACTTCGACAAATTAAACAGACCGTAAGCGACTGGGCTTCGTCATACAGGGATTCAAGGCGAGAAGAAGTAGTGTTAGCCAGACTAAGGATAGGCCACACACGTATAACTCATGAATACCTTATGACAAAGTCTGATAAACCACTGTGCCAAATCTGTAACAAAGACCTCACAGTTCAACATATACTGACAGAGTGTAATTTGAGACATGACTTGGAAATTCCACGAGACATGAACCAACTACTCCGTGATAGCAGTCACCATATCAACGCTATACTTACCTTTATAAAAGACAACAATATTTTTAACAAAATTTAACAAACCCCAGACCAAACTCCTCAAATAGTCAACATGTGAGTGTAGTATGTATTACAACAACCACTTAATTTTCTTAATTCATTGTCTTTGATTGTCTAGACGACCCAAACTATGCTTTTAACATCGGCGTTGAAAGTATTTTTTTTTTCTTTTTTTTTTTAAATAAACATCACTGATGACGTAATATATTCATTTATTCATCATTATTTTACATAGGATCCTTCCTATTGATTGTACATAGGGCTATTGTTCTTATGTATGTTGTCATATTATCCATAGAACCTATATTGTAAATAGAAACTGTTGTGATTATATATAGTCATATTGTACATAGGAACTATTTTCTTCGTTTCCTTTATAATTATAAGTTTTTCTTAAAAATGTATTGTTTTTTACTAGTAATTATGTAATATTGTAACTATTTAGTAATTATGTAATATTGTAACTATTTAGTAATTATGTAATATTGTAACTATTTAGTAATTATGTAATATTGTACATAGGAACTATTTTCTTCGTTTCCTTTATAATTATAAGTTTTTCTTAAAAATGTATTGTTTTTTACTAGTAATTATGTAATATTGTAACTATTTAGTAATTATGTAATATTGTAACTATTTTGTTGTTGTTATGTATTTCTATTTTATATGTGTACCTGGGCGAAACGCTGTCAATTCGGGGTGCTCATAAATAAATTATAAAAAAAAAAAAAATAACTTGAGTCCTGAAAACAAATAAGAACGACTTCCAGATGTGTAGCAAGAACTGCTACAAGTGGCAAAATAATGAAGTTAGGACTTAGTCTCCTGTAGCACTGAAAAGAGCCATTTTAGTAATACTCTACAATCCCATTAAAACATAAAATGTGAAATATGGACTTGGTCCAGTTGTGCTCTGAACCCTCCATATACAGTTGTGCGTAACTAATGCATATATTAAGAAAAAAAATATTTTATTAAAAACTGCATTGCACGTCCTACATTGACATAATAATGGTAATATACATATTGTTATTAGCTGAGAACATTTTAATCAAAAAAATAAACTTCAGTTGAAAATAAAACCAACAGCGAACGAGAGAAATAAAACAGGAAATGAATAAAGGCCTGGAATAAATTGAAGATTCTGATGGCTGTAAAGCATTTCGCCCCCTCCCCCCTTCGAATCTGCTTGGAATAGTAATGTGTATTTAATCCGCAATGCAAATTATATTCTGATGAGGAAAAGATTGATGACAGTACTCAACCACGTGTCACCCTCACTTCTCCCGCGCTTCTTAGAAACTTCAAGATTTTATTTATTTTTGTGAAGTTCGTTCATCCTGAGAAAGTTACTCGGAGATTCATCTTTTCAAGGAAGCCGGAGAAAAATAGCTTCATGAATACTTTAAAAGCCTCAACTAATGATAAAGAGGTACAATAACCGCTTTAGTATTGTAGTTGGTACTACTGCAGTACTGTAGTTGGAACTGCTGTAATACTGTAGTACTGTAGGTGGAACTACTAACGCCGACTGGAAGTTGCACCACGACAACGCCCCGGGGTTCTTGTGACCAGCTACCAAGCCTGGCAGGCATCCCAACGCATGCCCAGCAGCCTTACATCCCAGATGTGGCACCCCGGACTTCCTCTTGTTTCCTCGCTTGAAAAGACCGATGAAAGGAAAGCATTTTGAGACGACAGAGGCGATCCAAGCAGCTTGCACCCAGGCTCTAAAGGCTATTCCGCAGAATGCTTACCGTAACGCCTTCAATGTTTGGAAAACGCGCTGGCAGCGCTGTATCGACGCATGAGGAGCCTATTTTGAAAGTTTTTAAAGAATTGTAACGGTTTGATCAATAATTTGTTTTTAATCGAATCAGTCCTAACACTCTCTGGACAAAGCCTGTATTCTAAGGAGGAGAGAGAGGTTCGGCGTGAAGTGTAAACTTCCAGATTGCGGTAATATCAGCCTTTGAAGGGTGCCGGAGAGAGAGAGAGAGAGAGAGAGAGAGAGAGAGAGAGAGAGAGAGAGAGAGAGAGAGAGAGTGAGAGTGAGAGAGAGATTGACGGGGGAAGGGTGGGGGAGAGAGAGTGAACGAAGAGGATTAGCCTTTTGAATCCTTTATCCTTAACCTTTTCAACTTTATTATTAAATAAATACGCAAGTACTTTATATTAGCTTTATTTTACCTATAAACCTCTTCCATTTTTTATCTTTACGACCGCTCCTTCCCATTTATTTTAACTTTATTGAAACTGATATTTCTATAAAGAGGTGTCGGATTCCTTCTTTCGGGATAATCCCTGTTATGGATCATTCATAAAACCTTTATTGATCTCCACGGTAGTAGTCCAGAGTAGCAATATAGTAACAGTTTTCAACAATCACTCAATAATACTAGGTCATAAAATTAAAATAATTGATTATTTCTAAGCACACTAGACAAAATAATAAGACCTTTATGAACTATTAAATTATTAAAATCTACTGTAAATAATAATGCGCAAATAATGTAAAATAAAAGTCTTCTGCTTGAAACTAAATATAAAAAAGCCCGACTCGCAGGAACTGCGTCATCTTAGCGCGGTTCCGTTCTTATCCCTAGTCTCATTTGGAATGATTAGAATAGAAACAGTTATTATTTTGGTTCCACATTTCTTGAAAGGTCTTGATTTATGATGTTTCCTGGATGGGTCGGCCAACCCTAGAAAGGCACCCGCTAGGCAGATGAAAAGCTATATCTTGGAAATCCATATTTCTAACATTAAATTGTTTTTGTTATTTTACTTAACCTGTTTTATTTTTAAATACATTATGCAACTATAAGCAATTAAAAAATAACAAGGAATAAAAACAGACAAAAAGAACAGTTCGAATAAGCGAAATCAATTACTTTAAAGTTTTAAGCACTCATTTCTCCGATTGACATCGCCTAATCAAAACTTTCTTCAGAACCTTTTTTTGTAGAGCATTTAGTAAGCTTTCTAATGGTAATCTTTCGTTTACCATGATTCTCAACCGTTTTCGAGATATTAATTAAAATATAAGAAGGGGGCCTAATAGATATTCATACGGCATCTGAGAATCCCAAGATTCCGTAAAAACAAAATATTGTTTCTAATTATACGTATCCTGTTTTATTGACAAATACATTTGACTACTATAAGCAATTACAAAAATAACGAGCAGTGAAAAAAGAACTGGGGGAAACACACAAATAGATCCGATTAAATAAACGAAACTAACTAAGTTTTACGCACTTATTTCTCCTAATATGACCATCCCATCAAAAATTTCTTCAAAACATTTTTTGTAGAGAATTTAGTAAGCTTTCGAACTGTTAAATTTCACTTTCCACGATTTCCTAACCCTTTTCGAGATATTAATGAAAGTATACGAAGTTCCCAAAACTTTTCATGTCTGTTAATAAAATATTTTATTCTAACCCTTCCTTATCTTCAAACGGAACCAAAATTTCAACTTATTAGTTTTGATGAAATGAAGAAAATGTTTCAACTGAATCCCATGATTTTAAGTTCCCAAACCAAAAACGTTATTCAACAACTATTTTTCCAATTTTCTCAAAAACGGTTAAAGCTATCGCCTTAAAAATGGTTTCATTCGTTTTCCTAGGTCCAGAAGCCTATAAAACGAGTACTTACAAGCATATGAAGTAAGCGGATAGATTTTTTTCGCGCGACATTCGCTCCAAAAACCATGTTCCAATAATTAACATGCAATACTTGCTTAAATAATATGGCGAGTGCACTCATTAAAGGAATAATACTTATTATCATCTAATGGCCATAAGAAAACGTTGTTTGGGCATGCGCTCTAAGGTTTTCATTGGACTAGACTTCGTCCCACATAGTATAATTCACAATACCACCTACATTATTCCAACAATAAAACAACTAACAGCAGCAAAAACGTGGGAATTCGAAGGGTAAGGTCTATCGGCTTTTTCCAACGCACAATGACGCCTTACATCTCAGTCACTTCCAAAGAGGTAGGGACATTTATTCGCCGATGACGGCAGCTCCCGCTACATAGTAATTCGCTGATGCTGGCGCAAAAATCACGAGAATGGTCAAGAGTCGTCATCCGCAACTCTACCTTATTGACCAATGCCTCAACGTCAAGCCCACTTCACGTCATCCGAACATATTTCTGTCCATTGCCCGTTGGGCCGGGTGTAGAGTCAAAATTGTGTTACATAACGAGAATCTATGTATTCTTGTGATCATATGTCATGAGGTTTGCCTAGACGGATGGTAAAACGTGCCCTTACACATGGCGTCCATCATTAGCTGCTGAATGGCATCTTCTAACCACTGTGTTACCACTAGCATTTCATCTTCTAACCACTGTGTTACCACTAGCATTTCATCTTCTAACCACTATGTTACCACTAGCATTTCATCTTCTAACCACTGTGTTACCCCTAGCATTTCATCTTCTAACCACTGTGTTACCACTAGCATTTCATCTTCTAACCACTATGTTACCACTAGCATTTCATCTTCTAACCACTATGTTACCACTAGCATTTCATCTTCTAACCACTATGTTACCACTAGCATTTCGTCTTCTAACCACTATGTTACCACTAGCATTTCATCTTCTAACCACTGTGTTACCCCTAGCATTTCATCTTCTAACCACTGTGTTACCACTAGCATTTCATCTTCTAACCACTATGTTACCACTAGCATTTCATCTTCTAACCACTATGTTACCACTAGCATTTCATCTTCTAACCACTGTGTTACCACTAGCATTTCATCTTCTAACCACTGTGTTACCACTAGCATTTCATCTTCTAACCACTGTGTTACCACTAGCATTTCATCTTCTAACCACTATGTTACCACTAGCATTTCATCTTCTAACCACTATGTTACCACTAGCATTTCATCTTCTAACCACTGTGTTACCACTAGCATTTCATCTTCTAACCACTATGTTACCACTAGCATTTCATCTTCTAACCACTATGTTACCACTAGCATTTCATCTTCTAACCACTATGTTACCACTAGCATTTCATCTTCTAACCACTGTGTTACCACTAGCATTTCATCTTCTAACCACTATGTTACCACTAGCATTTCATCTTCTAACCACTATGTTACCACTAGCATTTCATCTTCTAACCACTATGTTACCACTAGCATTTCATCTTCTAACCACTGTTTTACCACTAGCAGTGGCTGACCAATTTCTGGAGGTTAGTTACTTCGATGAAACGTTTCTTGTCGTTGGTTCTACAGGGCATGAGAGAAGCTCCAAGTACTGGAGATTATGTACGTAGATGAAACGTTTCTTGTCGTTGGTTCTACAGGGCAAGAGAGAAGCTCCAAGTACTGGAGATTATGTACGTAGATGAAACGTTTCTTGTCGTTGGTCCTAAAGGGCTTGAGAGAAGCTCCAATTACTGGAGATTATGTACGTAGATGAAACGTTTCTTGTCGTTGGTTCTACAGGGCAAGAGAGAAGCTCCAAGTACTGGAGATTAAGTAAGTCGATGAAACGTTTCTTGTCGTTGGTTCTACAGGGCATGAGAGAAGCTCCAAGTACTGGAGATTATGTACGTAGATGAAACGTTTCTTGTCGTTGGTTCTACAGGGCATGAGAGAAGCTCCAAGTACTGGAGATTATGTACGTAGATGAAACGTTTCTTGTCGTTGGTTCTACAGGACATGAGAGAAGCTCCAAGTACTGGAGATTATGTACGTAGATGAAACGTTTCTTGTCGTTGGTTCTACAGGGCATGAGAGAAGCTCCAAGTACTGGAGATTATGTACGTAGATGAAACATTTCTTGTCGTTGGTTCTACAGGACATGAGAGAAGCTCCAAGTACTGGAGATTATGTACGTAGATGAAACGTTTCTTGTCGTTGGTTCTACAGGGCTTGAGAGAAGCTCCAAGTACTGGAGATTATGTACGTAGATGAAACGTTTCTTGTCGTTGGTTCTACAGGACATGAGAGAAGCTCCAAGTACTGGAGATTATGTACGTAGATGAAACGTTTCTTGTCGTTGGTTCTACAGGGCATTAGAGAAGCTCCAAGTACTGGAGATTATGTACGTAGATGAAACGTTTCTTGTCGTTGGTTCTACAGGGCATTAGAGAAGCTCCAAGTACTGGAGATTATGTACGTAGATGAAACGTTTCTTGTCGTTGGTTCTACAGGGCATGAGAGAAGCTCCAAGTACTGGAGATTCAGTAAGTCGAAGAAACGTTTCTTGTCGTTGGTTCTACAGGGCATGAGAGAAGCTCCAAGTACTGGAGATTATGTACGTAGATGAAACGTTTCTTGTCGTTGGTTCTGCAGGGCAAGAGAGAAGCTCCAAGTACTGGAGATTATGTACGTAGATGAAACGTTTCTTGTCGTTGGTTCTACAGGGCAAGAGAGAAGCTCAAAGTACTGGAGATTATATACGTAGATGAAACGTTTCTTGTCGTTGGTTCTACAGGGCATGAGAGAAGCTCCAAGTACTGGAGATTATGTACGTAGATGAAACGTTTCTTGTCGTTGGTTCTACAGGGCATGAGAGAAGCTCCAAGTACTGGAGATTATGTACGTAGATGAAACGTTTCTTGTCGTTGGTTCTACAGGGCAAGAGAGAAGCTCCAAGTACTGGAGATTATGTACGTAGATGAAACGTTTCTTGTCGTTGGTTCTACAGGGCAAGAGAGAAGCTCAAAGTACTGGAGATTATATACGTAGATGAAACGTTTCTTGTCGTTGGTTCTACAGGGCATGAGAGAAGCTCCAAGTACTGGAGATTATGTACGTAGATGAAACGTTTCTTGTCGTTGGTTCTACAGGGCATGAGAGAAGCTCCAAGTACTGGAGATTATGTACGTAGATGAAACGTTTCTTGTCGTTGGTTCTACAGGGCAAGAGAGAAGCTCAAAGTACTGGAGATTATGTACGTAGATGAAACGTTTCTTGTCGTTGGTTCTACAGGGCATGAGAGAAGCTCCAAGTACTGGAGATTATGTACGTAGATGAAAAAAAAAAGTATGTTAAAAGTTAATACATGTCACATGGTATGTTGATGATTTCTCGTTTTCTGCAGTCTGTGAAGCTGTGGTTTCCTAAGAAAGCGGAGCCGCAATATGACCGCCTACATATCGCACTAGTATTTCTAAAGTGACACAACTCAAAATAAAACTCTACTAAAAATGTGTCAGTCTTGCCTATGTAGATGGAATAGCATTAAGACAGGAAGAGTGACACAAGTTCCCTCTGGTGTAGAAGCTCTGAAGCTAGGTACATACACTCTTGCCTATGTAGATGGAATAGCATTAAGACAGGAAGAGTGATACAAGTTCCCTCTGGTGTAGAAGCTCTGAAGCTAGGTACATACACTCTTGCCTATGTAGATGGAATAGCATTAAGACAGGAAGAGTGACACAAGTACCCTCTGGTGTAGAAGCTCTGAAGCTAGGTACATACACTCTTGCCTATGTAGATGGAATAGCATTAAGACAGGAAGAGTGACACAAGTACCCTCTGGTGTAGAAGCTCTGTAGCTAGGTACATACACTCTTGCCTATGTAGATGGAATAGCATTAAGACAGGAAGAGTGACACAAGTGCCTTCTGGTGTAGAAGCTCTGAAGCTAGGTACATACACTCTTGCCTATGTAGATGGAATAGCATTAAGACAGGAAGAGTGACACAAGTTCCCTCTGGTGTGGAAGCTCCGAAGCTAGGTACATACACTCTTGCCTATATAGATGGAATAGCATTAAGACAGGAAGAGTGATACAAGTACCCTCTGGTGTGGAAGCTCCGAAGCTAGGTACATACACTCTTGCCTATGTAGATGGAATAGCATTAAGACAGGAAGAGTGACACAAGTTCCCTCTGGTGTGGAAGCTCCGAAGCTAGGTACATACACTCTTGCCTATGTAGATGGAATAGCATTAAGACAGGAAGAGTGACACAAGTTCCCTCTGGTGTAGAAGCTCTGAAGCTAGGTACATACACTCTTGCCTATGTAGATGGAATAGCATTAAGACAGGAAGAGTGACACAAGTTCCCTCTGGTGTAGAAGCTCTGTAGCTAGGTACATACACTCTTGCCTATGTAGATGGAATAGCATTAAGACAGGAAGAGTGACACAAGTACCCTCTGGTGTAGAAGCTCTGAAGCTAGGTACATACACTCTTGCCTATGTAGATGGAATAGCATTAAGACAGGAAGAATGATACAAGTACCCTCTGGTGTAGAAGCTCTGAAGCTAGGTACAAACACTCTTGCCTATGTAGATGGAATAGCATTAAGACAGGAAGAGTGACACAAGTTCCCTCTGGTGTAGAAGCTCTGAAGCTAGGTACATACACTCTTGCCTATGTAGATGGAATAGCATTAAGACAGGAAGAATGATACAAGTACCCTCTGGTCCTAAATCCGAATCCGGAGTCCGTTTTATCTCATCACGTCAGGTTGAAAGGCATTTGAAAGTCATATTTCGTATGAAGTCATCAAAGAAGAAATTACTAGAGCTTCCATGGTTTTGAGGGTCACTGAATTCGAATCCGAGGTCTGTTTCACAATATCGGCGCAAAATCAAGGTTATTTCAAGGAAAATATGTTTATTTTACAAACAATGAATCTATAGACAAAATTCTTCTTTTTAGCGCGGTTCCTCCCTCCCCCATAGGCAGGAACCCCGCTTATAAGGCTGATACAATGAAACAATCCGGAAGTGCCGACTAGAAAATTTCGCGTTTCAGAACCACTAGAGACCGAAAATAACGGTGGTTCAAATTTGTGTGTATATATATATATATATATATATATATATGTATATATTTATATATATATATATATATATGTATATATTTATATATAGTTATATATATATATATATATATATATATATATATATATATATATATGTATATATATACATATATATTTGTCTGTTCGCTCATTTCTGGCTTCTCTAATGGTCCGATTGTGATGAAATTTGGTACAAAAATCCATCGTCCAATTTAAAAGGTCAAGTTCGTTAACCAGCTGAATCCACCTACTGGAAGATGGCGTTCGGGGCGAAATTTGCGCAAAAAAAATCGTAACGATTACGTTTTTAGTTCATAAGCTTGTAAGTACTCGTTTTATAGGCTTCTTGGGCTAGGAAAACGAATGAAACCATTTTCAAGGCGATAGCTTTAACCGTTTTCGAGAAAATTGGAAAAAAAGTTTTTGAATACCGTTTTTGGTTTGGGTACTTAGAATCATGGGATTCAGTTGAAACATGTTTGAATTTTATCCAAACTAATATGTTGAAAACTTGGTTACGTTTGGAGTAAAGGAAGGATTAAAATAAAATATTTCATTTTTAGACATGACAAGTTTTGGGAACTTCGTATATTTTCATTAATATCACTAAAACGGTTCGGAATCTTGGCAAGCAAAAGATTACCATTCGAAAGGTTACTAAATTCTCTACAAAAAATGTTTTGAAGACATTTGCGATTGGATGGTCATATTTGGAGAAATAAGTGCTTAAAACATAGGTAATTTCGTTCATTTGAACGAATCTTTTTGTGTGTTTCCTACAGTTTTTTTTTTCACTGCTCGTTATTTTTGTGATTGCTTATAGTAGTCAAATGTATTATTCAATAAAACAGGATACGTTTATATAGAAACAATATTTTGTTTCAACGGTATCTTGGAATTCGAAGATGCCCTATGAATTTCTAGATTACTGTACTGGTGTTGATTTCGTTTTTTAGAATTGTTTTTGGTATTCCCTATTTTCAGAAGTTTTTATCTATTGATTATTTTTTTTTTTTTAAATTCATTGAACAAAATCTATGAATTCGAAGGTGAGGAGCTAGGAGGCTTAGGGTGGAGGGCATTCCCAGTACAGGTGTGGCCCAGTGTACCCTCGTCATCTGTAAGTTCCTTTCTAGGGTCATAAAGATAAGCCTCCAAACAACTGTAGGAATGTAGGATTTCTAATTTTTGCGAGTATCAGAACAGCCGCTCTTTACATACCACAGTGGTACAGACGTACCGGTCTATACTAGTTGCACTCCACACGGTGGTAGTACTTGGTGTATGCCACAGCGGATCGCTCATTATAACCTTATTTTATACGTATTAAATAGGTACCTAAAAAAAGTTTATTTGTGTATAAGTGTTGCGTTATTGGGATTAGAATAAAATATTTTATTAACAGACGTGAAATACTTCGGAATCTTCGTATATTGTCCTTAATTTTTTTTTCTTTTATGGTGTATCGAAATCTGAGTCATTAGCACCATTTTTTCCTTATGAGCTTATATAATACTTAGATTTAGCTAGCAACAATATTTTACACCGCAATTAAAGTGATTTGCTCTTCTTTTAAACATAATATTTATATTATAATATAAACATAATACATTAATTTGTCTGACAAAAAAAAAGTCCGACCCGCAGGAACTGCTTCATCTTAGCGCGGTTCCGTTCTTATCTCAAGTGCGATTGATGATGCAGTTCCTGCGAGTCGGACTTTTTTTTTTTTTTTAGTCGTTAGGATGTCTACGTCAGTTATTCTCAGTAAATTATATCTTCCTAGTAGCCACCACCATATGGGTGAGTGCTGTAAATGTCTGTGGAAGATAGCAAAGAACTTAAAGAGTCTGAGAAAAGGGTGATGTTTTTTAGTCGTTAGGATGTCTACGTCAGTTATTCTCAGTAAATTATATCTTCCTAGTAGCCACCACCATATGGGTGAGTGCTGTAAATGTCTGTGGAAGATAGCAAAGAACTTAAAGAGTCTGAGAAAAGGGTGATGTTTTTCTGAGCAGTTATGGACACATTACTGGAGATTAAGTGCGTCGATGAAACGGTTCTTGTTACTTTATGGCCCCTTTGACGTGAATATAAGTTTTGTTGCAGTAACGTACATGAAACTCATGTACTTATGGAATATTATTGTATTTTTTGGTGTATCTTACAGGTAATACATAATCATATGATATTATTTTTATTGATTCTTATTTAACTTGTTGAAGTTAGTAATTGGAATGATTAATTTTAGATGAAGAAATGTTTCACGGACACCCTGCAATGTCGCCATTACTAAATTATCTTTCTAGTATCTATTTATTATGTATCAACTGATCTAAACCATATTTTTTTTGTGTGTGTGTGAATCTATGTTTAATATGTTATCATGTCTCTTCCGTGTATGCAGTCTGTGTAATTTTAATATCCCGACTTGTCCCTAATAGATTTGGGAGTTTCCGAGAGCTGCTGCCACCTGTGGCCGATTCTAGTACTACAGAGGCTTGGGGAGGGAAGATATTTTATGGTAGAAACTATAGTGTTTGTACTGTCCTAGATACTTGCGTACTAGCTACAACGCAGGTTAAGGATGTGGGTCTCGTTCAGAGTTCTAGATCATGGATAACGCATTTCTATTGGTCTATTCCTCTGAGCAATTCTATTGGTCATTGTGTTTGTAGTAACCGACTTGTTCCCTTTCTATTTAGAACACAATTCATTTGTACATTGGTGTTTTTTACGTGATTAATGTTTCTTTGTTTCTTCTTAAGCGATTTCCTAGTTTGTTGTTTATTTTAACGAAACAAAGGAAGCACAGTTAAATTGCATATCGGTCCATTATCCAGCGAAAAATCAGCCTTCATCTATATTATCAACAAGTTGGATTGACTAGAGTTTCGATATAACCTTGAGCGAGCGTAGCGACCGGAAAAGCATAGCAATTGTGCCATTAACATAAGTGCTACG
The DNA here is from genome assembly GCA_946811695.1 of Gonocerus acuteangulatus. Taxonomy (NCBI): domain Eukaryota; kingdom Metazoa; phylum Arthropoda; class Insecta; order Hemiptera; family Coreidae; genus Gonocerus; species Gonocerus acuteangulatus. The sequence goes on along the minus strand of OX328130.1, from coordinate 79,113,243 downwards.
CGTTTTCGCTCGCCCAAGGTTATGTTGAAACTCTAGTCAACTCAAATCGTTGATAACCCCGTCAAAAACTCAGTTGACGCCTTGATCCAGATCTCTGGCCCGGTGATGATCCAGATCTCTGACCCGGTGGTGATCCAGATCTCTGAGAGCCGGTTCTTTAACCTGCGTTGAAGCTAATACGTAAGTAAACTGTTCTACACTGCCTTTACGCATTCCATTGTTCATCCAAGTCACGACCGCGAACCGGAAATATCCGATTACTCTGGTATGCTCAATGTTGCTGTGCGGAACTTGCTAAAAGATAACCTAATCATTAACTAATATGTGTTCAAAGAAAAGATTAATGTTGTCAAATAATAATACTAATAAATGGGAAGGGAACAACTGATGTGCGCAATTGAGGGACTTTACGACACTCTCTCATCCCGACACAGTACACCTACATAAGGTCACTTACGGTATACATCCTATGATCCCCTTTCCTGGGTGACGTTTCTGGAAGCGCGTATACAATGCGCAACTCAATCAAAATGTTGAACCACCTCAAATGAATCAGGAGTGAGGGCAGATCCAGAAAGTATTGATTGTCAGCCCTTGAGATCGGCAGGTAGTTGGAGCGATGCCGTATCGGGTCGGTTATGGTCGGCTCAAAATCAGGATCTGACTTAGGCTGTACCTACATTGGACCAGTATTTCTCCCGATCTCATCCGATCCGATTTCGTTTGACCGACAACGGCCGACAGCGGCCGACTTGAGTGCCTACATTGGTCCCGACCCGATCCGATTCAATCTAGTCACAGCTCGTCAGAAATAACCTCATAGTGAAGTGAAAATGAGTGACTAATTTAAGAAATAACCCCTAATAGTCATAGAAACCTTCGATTAGGTTGAATGTTGCAGGTAAGAGAAGCATTAGTATTCATATTTTGAAATTATTATAAGAAAGGTCGCTAGAAGGTTATAAGCACTGGTAGGTTATAGACATGCGATGGTTATAAACATATTTCAACGAAATTTAATAAACAAGGGAAACAAAAATGTGAATTGACAAAGTTGTTCTAAATTTTATTAGCTTTAATTTTTTTTTAAAATGCATTGATATCGGTTAAGATGTAGAGGTTGTAGACCTTTTTGAAACACAATGTGGCGCCATTTTGCTTCATCGGTCTAGAAACGCTTTGAACGGCCAAGAATCGGTGGCCATCGGATCGGATCGGATTGGGTTGGGTTGGGACCAATGTAGGCACCTCCATTGAGATGAATGCGTTTGTTATTCTTCCGATAGTCGGTGGCTATCAGATCGGATTGGGTCGGGTTGGGACCAATGTAGGCACTTCCCTTGAGACGCATATGTTTGTTTTTCTCCCGATAGTCGGTGGCTTTCGGATAGGATTGGGGGGTATTTTATGGACCGGTAGAATTCTAAAAGGTTTTCAGCTTGATAGCAACAGAAGACCGTGTGGCAATCGCGGACAGGACCGGAAAGGAACAGAAACTGTTGGGGAGCAATTAGAACAAATCATCCTTTTTTTTTACAAGTTTATTTTCTTGATTAATTACACAGGCAAACAAAAAAAAAGTGGTAATTTCCAAAGAGACCATACATATCGCACTAGTATTTCTAAAGTGACACAATTCAAAATAATACTCAATTGAAAATCAGTCACTCTTGCCTATGTAGGGTCCTTAGGATTAAGATAGGAAGAGTGACACAAGTTCCCTCTGGTGTAGAAGCTCTGAAGCTAGGTACATACAGTTTTGATGGTTCATAAAGAGATATTTACAATGTCTTTCACAGTCATAACTATGACGGTGTGAATAAAACTGACTTTTGAGTTGTGGCACTTTAGAAATACTAATGCGATATATTCTTATGTATTTTGACGAGCTGGTTCCGAATCCGGAGTCCGTTACACATCAGCACGTCAGTTTTAAGAGCATTTGAAGGTAAAATTTCGTATGAAGTCGTTAAAGAAGAAATACCTAGAGTTTCCATGGTTTTGAGGGTCGCTGAATTCAAGTCCGAGGTCTGCTTCATCCCATCGGGGCAAAATCAAGGTTATTTCAAGGACGAATATGTTTATTTTACAAACAATGGATCTACAGACAAAATAGACATGCTTTTGCTTAAAATTATCTTGATTTTGTGCCTACGGGATGGAACAGACCTCGGATTCGAATTCAGCGACCCTCAAAACCACGGAAGCTCTAGTTATTTCTTCTTAAACGATTTCATACGAAATTTGACCTTCAAATGCTGCTAAATGTGACGTGATAGGATGAAACAGGCTCCGGATTAGGATTCAGCGTGTCGAAATACATAAGAAGAATATATGTGCGGTGTTTTTGGACATATCACTTTTTTTTTTTTTGTGCACCTTTGTTATCGCGTCAACAGATCCGACATGTTTCTTAGCCTGATATCTCCATTGACTCTTCCTTCAGCACCGCTATGTGACAATATGGATTCAGTATGCCATAATAACGTTGTAGTAAGAGTAGGCTGAATTCATCACCTGCAACAGATAAAGTTTGTAAACAAAATTTTCATTGGTATATTCTATCCCTAAGAAAACCCCAAATGGACGAGAAAAGATTTTATTGGTTGTGGACTGTTGGACGGGGATGGATGCAACGCACCTGTTAATATTTTAGCATGATTCCTCTCGCCTATTGAGAGGAAAACCTGCCTATGATGCCGACTTGAACATGTAATGCGCCAGGAATGTCTACGTTTCATTTCGGAAAGGTCCTGAAAACAACCCCCCGTGGTCTAGTTCCCGTGGTCCCCATGGTCTAGTGGCTAACGTCTTGGATTCACATGCGGGAGATGGTGGGTTCGAGTCCCACTAGAGGTGGTGGCTTTTCTTTGGAAAAAATAAAAGGCATCAGCCCTGACCTGGCTAGAAAAGCCAGGGACGTTAAAATTTACATAAATAAATAGCATTACAATAAACTTTTAATAAAATTGCAATGGTTTATAAGCAACAGAAAAATACGGCTCAAAGTAAATTTGAATCAAATGGTCGTGTTTACATTGGCAAAGGTTTCCAAGTTTGCAGGAACAAGTCCAAAGCCCATCAACAACAAGGGTCTTGCACAGACTTCCTGGAATATTCGTAAATTTGATTTGACGATCCTCCCGGTGAAGTACCACTTCGTGCCGTACATTGCCGAACGGAGATCTTCACTCTGCAAAGAAATTAAATACTCAATTTGTTATTATTGCAATATTTTCAGACTTATATTAAATTAAAGAAATAATTGAATATGTTTTCCAAGATATTCAAAGAGTTTTTTTATTATTTAAATTGCTTGCACCTCGGTCTGTAAAGTCATTTTGTAATTTGGGTTCTATTTTCTCAGCAGAAGGTCAAGTCCCTTAGCGTCATGGTGCGGACTTTTGCATGTGAAGTCCTTTTGAACCTTGTGTCCTATTTCCCTCTAGAAGGTCAAGTCTCCTAGCGTCAGGGTGCCAACTTCGGCCTGTGAAGGCCTTCTGTAATTTGGGACCTGTTTCCCTACAGAAGGCCAAGCCCCCTAACCTCATGGCTTGCACTTCGGCCTGTGAAGTCCTTCTGTGCTTTGGGTCCTATTTTCCCTACAGAAGATTAAGTCCCCTCGCGTCATGGTGTGCCCAGCGGCATGTGAAGTCCTCTTGCGCTTTGGGTCCTATTTCCCTACAGAAGGCCAAATCCCCTCGCGTCATGGTGCGCACTTCGGCTTGTAATGTCCTTTTGCCGTTTTGGGTGATAGATTGTCTACAGAATGTCAACTCCCCTAACCTCATGACTTGCACTTCGGCCTGTGAAGTCCTCTTGCGCTTCGGGTACTATTTCCCTACAGAAGGCCAAACCCCCTTGCGTCATGGTGCGCACTTCGGCTTGTAATGTCCTTTTGCCGTTTTGGGTGATAGATTGTCTACAGAATGTCAACTCCCCTAACCTCATGACTTGCACTTCGGACTGTGAAGTACTTTTGTACTTTGGGACCTAGTTTCCCTCCAGATGGCCAAGTCCCCTAGCTTCATGGAGCTTACTTCGGCCTTTGAAGTCCCTAAGTCCCTTTGTACTTTGGGTCCTAGGTTCCCCCAGAAGGCTAAGTCCCCTAGCGTCATGGAGCGTACTTCGGCCAGTGAAGTCCTTTTGTACTTTGGGTCCTAGGTTCCCTCTAGAAGGCCAAGTCCCCAAGGGTCATGGAGCTTACTTCGGCCTGTGAAGTCCTTTAGTGCTTTAGGTGTTAATTTTCCTACACAAGGTTCAGTCGTCTTATCTCATGGCTTGCACTTCGGACTGTAAAGTCTTATAGTGCTTTGGGTCCTATAAACCCCGGCAGAATTTAAACTCGTTTAACCTCATGGCTCGCACTTTGGCCAGTGAAATCTTTTTGCGCTTTAGCTCGTTGTTTCGCTGAATAATGTCAAGTCACATGGATTGCACCTTGGCCTCTGAAGTCGTATTGAACTTTGGGCCCTACATATCCCAACGGATTTTGAATACTCCTACTCTCATGGCTTTGCACCCTTATATCCGTCCAGAAGGTCATATAAATTTATTCAGGGAAAAATATTGAAAAGATTTGTTTCGTAAATTACCAGATCCGTCATACGTTGACCATGAGCAGATATGAGCAACATGAATCCTACTTCTGCTAAGGTCATAAGTACTGAAGAGAAGAGCGTTCCTGGAAGCGATGAACCCTGAAATCAGAACAGTAACAACAATAAACAAAAATCAGCAATTATTCCTAAGCTAACTTGTAGACAAACCTACGGATTAACAGGAACTTCCTTCAACATATAATCATTTCTCAATAGTTTTCAAGGTATATATATATATATATATATATATATATATATATATGCACATACTCACGCAGTATACTTACAGTCTTCATAGGCATAAGATTCAAAGCTATGACTACAGTTCCAAACATATAGGCCAACATACTCACGCAGTATACTTGCAGTCTTCATAGACATAAGATTCAAAGCTATGACTTGTTATAATATTTGTAACAGCTGTTTTATATCTCATTGTTTACAGCTGTTTTCTATTTCATTGTTTACTTTTGTTTATTCTATTCATTCAGTCTAATATGTAGTATTATTCTAAGTTCAATAAAGCCTAGTTTCAGGTTATTCTTTTCTCTTCTATAACAATTTATTGAACTTAGTTTTTGTTTTGGAATGGATCGTATTCTACGCCCTGAAAGATTCAGTATCAATCCTAATGAAGATGGAGCTCTACAAGAATGGAAACATTGGTTTCGTACATTCCAGAACTTTATTACTAGTGCTGATGTTCGTGAATGTGATAGACTCAAAGTGTTAACTAACTTTATTTCTCCTTCAGTCTATGAATATGTGAGTGAATGTGGAACATATAATGATGCTGTTGCAATTTTAAAAAGTTTATATATTAAACCAATCAATGAAATATTTGTTCGACATAAGCTCAAGACTCGACGCCAGGAACCTGGGGAAACTATTGACAGGTACGTCGAATCTCTTAAACGTTTGGCTAAAGATTGTAATTTTAAAGCTGTTAGTGCTGAAATTAACAGAGATGAATCTGTTAGAGATGCATTTATAGATGGGTTGCGGTCATCCCATATTCGTCAGAGATTATTGGAAAATCACACTTTAACCCTAGAAGAAACAGTTACTCAAGCAAGATCGTTGGAGCTCGCGGAACATCAATCCCAGGAATATTTGACTCCATCGACCATCAATACAGTCTCAATGAAGAAGGAATCGGATCCAAGCCACAGCGAAGAAGACTCTCGACCAGCTCCTCAATCAGTCTCATCAGTCAGTCCAAAGTGCTACTTTTGCGGTTTCCAGAAACACAGTAGATCCATCTGCCCAGCCAGGGAGGCTATCTGTAGAAGCTGTGGGATCAAGGGTCACTACCAGAAGGTATGTAGAAATAAGGATAAATATTCAGTATCACCCCGGCGTCCAACAAATTCCACTAATTGTTTATCATCTCTACCTTCAAATCTAAGAAAAGCTGTCGTTACTGTCAAGATTAATGGCTCAAATGCTCATGGTTTGATAGACACAGGTAGCACTGGTACTTTCATTAGTCATTCCACTGTCTCAAAACTTAAAATTCCTGTGATTCCATGTAAAGTAGAAGATGTTGCTATGGCATCAACCTCCTTGAAATCCCAAATTAAGGGTCAATGTAGGATAAACCTTCAGTTACAGGATCATGAATACAATGGTGTAACAGTTAGCATCCTTAGAGATCTTTGTACGGACATCATAATAGGTCATGACATCCTAAATAGACATTCTTCAATTCAGGTAACATTTGGAGGAACTGAAGCTCCCTTGAATATTTGTAGTGTTGCAGTTGCTAATGTAGAACCTGCTCAACTGTTTACTAATTTATCTCCTAACTGCAAGCCAATATCAATAAGATCGCGTAGACATTCTGCCCCGGATACGAAATTCATTGAAAATGAAATAAAGAAATTGCTAGAAGATGGCATCATTGAAGAGAGCATTTCACCATGGCGAGCTCAAGTATTGGTTGTGGAATCCCCTAATCACCGGCGTAGGATGGTTGTCGACTACTCCCAGACAATCAACAGGTTCACTGAATTAGATGCATTCCCACTCCCAAGGATGGATGACATTATTAATAGAGTTGCTTCATATAGAGTTTTCAGTTCGATTGACCTCCGCAGTGCGTATCACCAAATTCCTATCACACCTGAGGACAGACCTTATACAGCCTTTGAAGCCTGTGGACGACTATATCAATTCACTCGTATTCCGTTTGGTGTTAGGAATGGAGTTCCGGCTTTTCAAAGAGCCATAATGAACATAGTTGCCGCAGAAAATCTTCAAGGAATTGAGGTATATTTGGACGATGTGACAATCTGTGGTCGTGATCAACAAGAACATGATCAAAATTTAGAAAAATTTCTAAAGGCTGTTGCTAAGTACAATTTAACAATAAATCTACAGAAAAGTGCATTCTCATTAAGCACAATAAAGCTTTTGGGATTTATGATTCGCCACAAAACAATTAGTCCAGATCCTGAACGGTTGCAACCTCTCCGTGAATTGCCAATCCCAGGTACCTCATCTTCTCTCTAGTAAGTCTACTGTACTGGCGAAAACTGCAACTCAAAGACCTACACCTGACCTGAACAAAATGACAGCAACTGACCTATGCAAACTAGCTGAAAATAAGACAGTAAACGACTGGCAGACAGAATGGACTAACTCTCAAAGCAAACTGCGGGAAATAAAAAATACAATAATACCCTGGTCAGAGAAAACCTAACAAGACGAGACCAAGTTATTATTACAAGACTTCGCTTAGGACACACTTTACTAACGCACTCCTATCTAATGGAACGACAAGACAGACCTGTATGCGCATGTTGTAACGAGACATTAACAGTTAAACACATACTTACTCACTGCAGATTACGAGACTACCTAACAATTCCTCATGACTTACACGACTTACTTGCCGAAAATAGTCCACATATTAACACCATACTAACTCACTTAAAGACAATTAACCTATATTCAAAAATCTAGCCTTATCTCCAATTTACCTCCTAAAGTTAATTTAAAATAATGAACGAAATAGCCTTTATAAAATCATTTACATTTTTAAGAAATTAAGTTAATTAACCTACATTTAAATATAAAGCCCTATCTCCAATATAATCTTACCTCTTCTACCCTCCCCCCCACTTTTTTTTTTTTTTTTTTTTTTTTTTTTTTTTTTTTTTTTTTTTCCCCTCTTCACACTCTATTTAATATCTATCATATTACCGTATTGTTATTGTGAAATATATTATATAAAACATGTTATTGTTATTATTAATTAGCTCACTAATGTACTAGCTATCCTCATAAAATGTACTGACTTGTTATATATACAATGTGCAAAAAGTATTTTGTAATATCTTGATGTATGTTAAAGAGCAAGTCGCCAAAAGTTGCGAAACTCTTAATAAATAAATATCAAATATCATCTTCTCTCCGTCGAGCTATAGGTATGTTCTCCCATTTTGCCCCATTCATACCAAAGTTTGCTGAGAAAATCCAAGTATTAGTCAGAAGTCCTAAACCTCTCAGTTTAGAAGCTGTGAAAACATTTGAGTCCATTAAGCTAGACATTCAAAATGCTGTGGTATCTTCAATCGACAACAACACTCCACTAACTGTTGAAACGGACGCATCTGATTATGCCATTGGAGCCACACTATCTCAAGACAAGAAACCGGTTGCCTTTTTCTCAAGATCTCTCACCAAGGCCGAACAGCTTCATTCGTCTATTGAGAAAGAAGCTTATGCGATAGTAGAAGCATTACGGAAGTGGAGACAATATCTTCTCGGTAGGAATTTTCGTCTTATTACCGATCAACGTTCAGTGTCATTCATGTTTGACAGTAATAAACAAGGAAAAATAAAGAATGAAAAAATAATGAGGTGGAGACTGGAACTTTCAAATTATAAATATGAAATAATATACAGACCAGGCAATGAGAACAAAACTGCGGATACATTATCACGAATTTGTTCTTCCATAGAAACTTCTTTCCCAAAGTTGAGAAATCTGCATGAAGTTTTGTGCCATCCAGGAGAAACAAGACTATATCATTGGGTTCGTTGTAAAAATCTCCCTTACTCATTGGAAGAAATACGAAAAGTCATATCAGGATGTCGTATTTGTTCTGAAGTAAAATCAAGATTCCGTAAATTCGAAGGAACTCTTATCAAAGCTACACAACCGTTCGAAAGGATCGTGATGGATTTTAAAGGCCCTTTGCCGACATCTACAAGAATTCGTTACCTCCTAATAATTGTCGATGAGTATTCACGTTTTCCTTTTGCTTTTCCATGTCATGATATGTCATCCAATACAGTAATCTCGAAGCTTAAAGAACTTTTCTCAATTTTTGGCACACCTGCTTACGTGCACACTGACAGAGGCTCAAGTTTTCTTTCTCAAGAACTCAAATCATTTTTAACTGACATTGGTGTTGCTACGAGTCGAACGACTGCATACAATCCTCAAGGAAATGGACAATGTGAACGCTATGTTGGGATAGTTTGGAAAACTATTGAGCTGGCAGCAAGAAATCAAAATATTGATATTTCTAGATGGGAGGAGTTTTGTAATCAGGCATTACATTCAATTCGTTCACTCCTCTGCACATCAACAAATACAACACCCCATGAACGTATGTTTAATTTCTCTCGCCGGTCCAGTGTGGGAGTCGGGATGCCAACGTGGCTCATGACCCCTGGTCCAGTCCTTATGAGAAGACATATTCGCTCAAAATATGACCCTCATGTCGATGAAGTATATTTATTGGAAGGGAACCCAGAATATTCATATGTTAGATTGCCTGACGGAAGGGAGACTACTGTGTCTACTAGACACCTTGCACCAATAGGCGAGACAGAAAGTATTCCCGAAAATCACTGCAACCATGAACAAATTGAAACATCAATTCGTGACATGGATGTCACAGGTCAGCCAAAACCTTCCCCACAAAAAGACGCTCTTAAAGAAAATAAAAGTGTCTCTGAGAGTGTACCAGACGTGCCAAACACAACTGAATTCAATCCTCAACATCAACCAAATCCAGCAGTTCAACAATCATTAAGAAGAAGTAGCCGTGAACGGCATCCCCCGCATACTTGAAAGACTTCACTACCTAGGAGGGATGAATGTTATAATATTTGTAACAGCTGTTTTATATTTCATTGTTTACAGCTGTTTTCTATTTCATTGTTTACTTTTGTTTATTCTATTCATTCAGTGTAATATGTAGTATTATTCTAAGTTCAATAAAGCCTAGTTTCAGGTTATTATTTTCTCTTCTATAACATGACTAGAGTTCCAAACATATAGGCAAACATACTCACGCAGTATACTTACAGTCTTCATAGACATAAGATTCAAAGCTACGACTAGAGTTCCAAACATATAGGCAAACATACTCACGCAGTATACTTACAGTCTTCATAGACATAAGATTCAAAGCTATGACTAGAGTTCCAAACATATAGGCAAACATACTCACGCAGTATACTTACAGTCTTCATAGACATAAGATTCAAAGCTATGACTAGAGTTCCAAACATATAGGCAAACATACTCACGCAGTATACTTACAGTCTTCATAGACATAAGATTCAAAGCTATGACTAGAGTTCCAAGCATATAGGCAAACATACCCACGCAGTATACTTACAGTCTTCATAGACATAAGATTCAAAGCTATGACTAGAGTTCCAAACATATAGGCAAACATACTCACGCAGTATACTTACAGTCTTCATAGACATAAGATTCAAAGCTATGACTAGAGTTCCAAACATATAGGCAAACACACTCACGCAGTATACTTACAGTCTTCATAGACATAAGATTCAAAGCTATGACTAGAGTTCCAAACATATAGGCAAAACCAATTGGCCAGCAAGCAACATTCTGGAAAGAATTCGCCCACCTAAAAAATTAAACAGATATTTGATACAAACACCGTTATCGTGAACATGGCAGGTTTTATTCTCAAATTTAAAGTTTTATTTATAATATACTAGCTGAATACCCGTGCTTCGTCACAGCAGATAAGTAGTTACTAGCTGAATACCCGTGCTTCGTCACGGCAGATAAGTAGTTACTAACTGAATACCCGTGCTTCGTCATGGCAGATAAGTAGTTATTTTATTGCGTTAAATAATGTATCATTAAAATTACGTTACTATACAATTCTGTGCAGTTTATTACAGCACGGTTCCCGTGATACTATATTTTATTCAATGGGCGTTAACATTTAAAAGTTTATGTTTCCATAACCATAAGTCCATATGGTAACACCCAATATATTTACGAGTATTACCAAGGTTATACGCGAGGAGGCTGTGCAAGGGTTCAGGATATTATTACCTCACCTGGAAAACCTAAGGATATGCCATACATCACGCTTTGACCGGGACTGTCCCGGTATTTTGCAATTGTTTCGGTGTCCCGCCCGATTTTATCAATGTCCCGGAAAAGGCTGTAAGATGTAAAAAGTAATGAATTCATGTTTATAAGAATCTTTTTTAAATCGGTTGCTTTTCTACAATCAACATTTTTACTACTGCTCACAGTGTCAAAGAAATGAGAAGTAATCTAACTGTAAAACGCTGGAACTACCTGCACAGCGCTGCCAGCTGCCAGACACTACTATTTGGCTGAGAGATTGTTTTAAGAAAATCAAGTAGCAAAAAAAGTTCCGTTCTTATTTTTAAGGTTTGGGTAGACTAACAGTTTAGGATTCCCCCTTCACGTTAGTTCTAGGCTTAAAACTCACCAACCGTTTTGCTTATAATTTGTACTCTTTCCCCCCTCCCTGGTATGCCCATCCCATATTAATGTGTCTCGGTTTAACTCTCCAAAAATATGGCAAGCCTATCTGACGGGGACAGGCAGAAAAGAAACGCAATTAAAACTCTATGAGGGACAGTTAATTTCTAGTAATTCAAGGTCTGCCATCATAGTTGAAATTAACCTCAATTAAAAATAATACTATGAGATAGATAATGTAAGGTAACAGCTGTTCTTTATCGTCCTAGCAGCGCAGGCTGCCTAGGCTTGCCTTCTCTAACCAACTCAAACTTTAAACCCCCCTAAAAATGCTTAAAAATACGAATATCAAAAAATCCTTTCTTAGTGAGCGCCTACGTTATATAGGGAGTGTCCATGCAAAATTTCAAAATTTTTTGTCGAGCGGTTTGGGCTGGGCGATGATAGATGAGTGAGTGGTATTTGACAAATATGTAACATATAACTTTAAACAGTAGAGAAACCTGTTAATACATTCCTAAATATAAAACAAACATTTGTGTTCAAATGTATATTTTTATTTTAAGAATGTGTATTTTTTCATTGTATAAAAGTCTTACAGTGGAACAACTTGGTATTACAGAAATGAATAAAAAAAAAATGACATAAAACATTTTTTGTGTCACGAAAAAAACCGGTCGTTTACGGTCACGCCAGAGGTTTTGTTTTTTCGCCACAAAACACGGTAGGTAGTATTCCCCCAGCAAACAATTGAACGAGTTCGTTAACCAGCAAAATCTGTAGGGGGATATACTCAGGAGACAAACTAGTTATTTGCCAACAGCTGCCGTAATTTTTGTTATATTTCTACGAAGCTCTGTATTTGCTGTGGTCATCTAAAGAGAAAAATGTGTTTTTAAAAAAGAACTAAATCGGTTCATTTGGAGGTGGTGGGGGAGTCATGTGGAGGGAGGGAAGAAACGTGCTAACAAAAACACGCTTTTTAGCGCGGTTCCTCCCTCCCCCATAGGGAGGAACCCCGCTTATAGGGTTGATACAATGAAACAATCCGGAAGTGCCGACTAGAAAATTTCGCGTGCCGAACCCCTAGAGACCGAAAATAACGGTGGTTCAAATTTGTATATATATATATATATATATATATATATATATATATATGTATATATTTATTTATATATATATATATATATATATATATATATATATATATATATATATTTGTCTGTTCGCTCTCTAGATAGAAGACGAATGGTCCGATTTTGATGAAATTTGGTACAAAAATCCTTCGTCCAATTTGAAAGGTCAAGTTCGTTAACCAGCAAAATCCGCCTACTGGAAGATGGCGTTTGGGGCGAAATTCGCGCAAAAAAATCGTAACGCTTACGTTTTAGCGCGGTTCCTCCCTCCCCCATAGGGAGGAACCCCGCTTATAAGGTTGATACAATGAAACAATCCGAAAGTGCCGACTAGAAAATTTCGCGTTTCAGAACCCCTAGAGACCAAAAATAACGGTGGTTCAAATTTGTATATATATATATATATATTTGTCTGTTCGCTCTCTAGCTCAAAGACGAATGGTCCGATTTTGATGAAATTTGGTACAAAAATCAGTCGTCCAATATGAAAGGTCAAGTTCGTTAACCAGCAAAATCCGCCCACTGGAAGATGGAGTTTGGGGCGAAATTCGCGCAGAAAAAATCGTAACGCTTACGTTTTTGAGTTCATAAGCTTGTAAGTACTCTTTTTATAGGCTTCTTGGGCTAGGAAAACGAATGAAACCATTTTCAAGGCGATAGCTTTAACCGTTTTCGAGATAATTGGAAAAATAGTTTTTGAATACCGTTTTTGGTTTGGGTACTTAGAATCATGGGATTCAGTTGAAACATTTTCTGCATGTTCTACTTTCATTAAAACTAATATGTTGAAATTTTGGTTACGTTTGGAGTTAAGGAAGGGTTAGAATAAAATATTTTATTAACAGACATAAAAAGTTTTGGTAACTTTGTATATTTTCCTTAATATCTCGAAAAAGGTGAAGAATTTGGTAAACAAAAGAATACCATTAGAAAGCTTACTAAATGCTCTACAAAAAAGGTTCTGATGAAAGTTTTGATTAGGCGATGTCAATCGGAGAAATAAGTGCTTAAAACATTAAAGTAATTGATTTCGCTTATTCGAACTGTTCTTATTGTCTGTTTTTATTCCTTGTTATTTTTTAATTGCTTATAGTTGGATAATGTATTTTACAATAAAACAGATTAGGCAAAATAAGAAAAACAATTCATTGTTAGAAACATAGCTTGCCAAGAGAAAAAGATTCGTTGACGTCTTTTGAATATTTTCAATTGCCTTTATGCTGTTGGTTTTTTTATTTTATTTTTTAATTGATTTTATCTGTAGAATTATCACTATAGTAAAAGAACAGAGGAATGTGTGAAAATATTTGATATTTTCCAATTCATTGAAACGTATGAAATGAAGTATCGGTAGAAGAGGATTCTAGGGTCTTGCGGACCTGACCCCAGGTATAGCCAGCCATAAAACCCTTTGAAGAAAGGCCGAGGAAAATATTATCTGTTTCTATTCTATGCTTTTCAAATGAGAATAGGGATACGAACAGGAACCGGGGTCTCCCGTGGTCTAATGGCTAGCGCCTTGGATTCATAAGCGGGAGATGGTGGGTTCGATTCCCAACCTCCGGCAGGAATTTTATCATCCCACGGCTCGCTGGTAAAATTCCTCGCTTCACCCTGGATGTCGGCGCTAATGACCTAGATGTAGATGTGCCGTAAAAAAAAGAAAAAAAAAATTGAACCGCGCTAAGATGACGCAGTTCCTGCGAGTCGGACTTTTTGAGTTCATAAGCTTGTAAGTACTCGTTTTATATGATTCCTGGGCTAGGAAAACGAATGAAACCATTTTGAAGGCGATCGCTTTAACCGTTTTCGAGAAAATTGGAAAAATAGTTTTTGAATACCGTTTTTGGTTTGGGTACTTAGAATTACGGGATTCAGTTGAAACTTTATCTGCATGTTCTACTTTCATTAAAACTAATATGTTGAAAGTTTTGTTACGTTTGGAGTTAAGGAAGGGTTAGAATAAAATATTTTATTAACAGACATGAAAAGTTTTGGGAACTTCGTATACTTTCATTAATATCTCGAACACGGCTGGGATATCGTGGTAAGTGGATAGAAACTATTTGAAAGCTTACTAAATTCTCTACAAAAAAGATTCTAAAACTATTTTTGATTAGGTTATGTCAATCGGAGAAATAAGTGCTTAAAACTTCAAATACGTCTGTTTTGTTCTTATGAACGGGTTTTAGCGCGGTTCCTCCCTCCCCCATAGGGAGGAACCCCGCTTATAGGGTTGATACAATGAAACAATCCGGAAGTGCCGACTAGAAAATTTCGCGTTTCAGAACCCCTAGAGACCGAAAATAACGGTGGTTCAAATTTGTATATATATATATATATATATATGTATATATTTATATATATATATATATATATATGTATATATATATATATATATATATATATATATATATGTATATATATATATATATATATATATATATATATATATATATATATATTTGTCTGTTCGCTCTCTAGCTAGAAGACGAATGGTCCGATTTTGATGAAATTTGGTACAAAAATCCTTCGTCCAATTTGAAAGGTCAAGTTCGTTAACCAGCAAAATCCGCCTACTGGAAGATGGCGTTTGGGGCGAAATTCGCGGAAAAAAAATCGTAACGCTTACGTTGTTGAGTTCATAAGCTTGTAAGTACTCGTTTTATATGATTCCTGGGCTAGGAAAACGAATGAAACCATTTTCAAGGCGATAGCTTTAACCGTTTTCAAGAAAATTGGAAAAATATTTTTTGAATACCGTTTTTGGTTTGGGTACTTAGAATCACGGGACTCAGTTGAAACATTTTCTGCATGTTTGAGTTTCATCAACACTAATATGTTGAAATTTTTGTTACGTTTGGAGTTAAGGAATGGATAGAATAAAATATTTTATTAACAGACATGAAAAGTTTTGGGAACTTTGTATACTTTCCTTAATATCTCGAAAAAGGTTGAGAATCTTGGTAAACGAAAGAATACCATTAGAAAGCTTACTAAATGCTCTACAAAAAAAGGTTCTAATGAATGTTTTGATTAGGCGATGTCAATTGGAGAAATAAGTGCTTAAAACTTTAAAGTAATTGATTTCCCTTATTCGAACTGTTCTTTTTGTCTTTGATTTTGGTACTTAGAATCATGGGATTCAGTTGAAACTTTTTCTGCATGTTTGAATTTTATCAAAACTAATATGTTGAAAATTTGGTTACGTTTGGAGTAAAGAAAGGATTAAAATAAAATATTTTTATTTTTAGACATGAAAAGTTTTGGGAACTTCGTATATTTTCATTAATATCACGAAAACGGTCTGGAATCTTGGCAAGCAAAAGATTACCATTCGAAAGGTTACTAAATTCTCTACAAAAAATGTTTTGAAGACATTTGCGATGGGATGGTCATATTTGGAGAAATAAGTGTTTAAAACATAGGTAATTTCGTTCATTTGAACGAATCTTTTTGTGTGTTTCCTACAGTTTTTTTCACTGCTCGTTATTTTTGTGATTGCTTATAGTAGTCAAATGTATTAGTCAATAAAACAGGATACGTATATATAGAAACAATATTTTGTTTCAACGGTATCTTGGAATTCGAAGATGCCCTATGAATATCTAGATTACTGTACTGGTGTTGATTTCGTTTTTTAGAATTGTTTTTGGTATTCCCTATTTTCAGAAGTTTTTATCTATTGATTATTTTTTTTTTTTTTTTTTTTTTAAATTCATTGAACAAAATCATATGAATTCGAAGGTGAGGAGCTAGGAGGTTTAGGGTGGAGGGCATTCCCAGTACAGGTGTCGCCCAGTGTACCTTCGTCATCTGTAAGTTCCTTTCTAGGGTCATAAAGATAAGCCTCCAAACAACTGTAGGAATGTAGGATTTCTAATTTTTGCCAGTATCAGAACAGCCGCTCTTTACATACCACAGTGGTACAGACGTACCGGTCTATACTAGTTGCACTCCACACGGTGGTAGTACTTGGTGTATGCCACAGCGGATCGCTCATTATAACCATATTTATACGTATAGGTAAATAGGTACCTAAAAAAAGTTTATTTGTATATAAGTGTTCCGTTATTGGGATTAGAATAAAATATTTTATTAACAGACATGAAATGGTTCGGAATCTTCGTATATTGTCCTTAATTTTTTTTTTCTTTTATGGTGCATCGAAAATGAGCCATTAGCACCATTTTTTCCTTATGAGCTTATATAATACTTAGATTTAGCTAGCGACAATATTTTACACCGCAATTAAAGTGACTTGCTCTTCTTACAAATATAATATTTATATTATAATATAAACATAATACATAAATTTGTCTGAAAAAAAGTCCAACCCGCAGGAACTGCATCATCTTAGCGCGGTTCCGTTCTTATCTCGAGTGCAATTAGTGAAGGAATATAGCAGCTATCGGTAGGTATAGCACCATTTTCCCCCCTTAATATCTTCAAAACAGTGGGAAGTACGATATAACCATTCAAAACCTTACTAAATTCTCTACAAAAAAGATTCTGAAGAAAATTTCGATGGGGCAATATCAGTCGGAGAAGTAGGTGCTTAAAATTACGAAAGTTTTAGTTTTGTTATTTTAAACGGGTTTTTGTCACTGTTTACCTCACTTTTGTTTTTTAAGTTTATTTAACGGTGGAATGAGTATTTCATTAAAGCTGAGAAAATAAGAATCATATTGGCAATAGAGTTTTCCTAGAGAGAGCGTCGCGATGACGGGAGAGTCCCATCCGCTTAGAAAACTGTCAGTTTCCATATGTGGCGCTTTTAGCTTCCTTCTTTTTGAGATATTATTTTATATTTTTAACGAAAGATCAAAACCTACCGATAGCTGCTACTATTCCTTTACTAATCGCACTTCGGATAAGAACGGAACCGCGCTAAGATGATGCAGTTCCTGCGAATCGGACTTTTGTCGTTCTTGTTGTAATTTTTGTCTCTTTCCCTTCGTTTTTTATTGCTTTTTATTTTTGTAATTTCTTATGTTGCGAAAATTTTGTGTGTAAAACAGGGTATGAAAAATGAGGTCAATTTTCTGTTGCTAGAAATAATATAAATTTTGGGAACTTTCATTAATATCTCGAAAACTGTTGAGAATTTTGGTAAACGAAAGAATACCATTAGAAAGCTTATTAAATGCTCTACATAAAAGGTTCTAATGAAAGTTTTGATTAGGCGATGTCAATCGGAGAAATAAGAGCTTAAAGCTTTAAAGTAATTGATTTCGCTTATTCGAAGTGTTCTTTTTGTCTGTATTTTATTCCTTGTTATTTTTTAATTGCTTATAGTTGGATAATGTATTCGAAAATAAAACAGGTTCCAAGATTCCAAGACCTTGTAACTAGCGGGACGGTTTCTAGTGTTGCCGACCCTTCCAGGTAAGATTGTAAATCCTACCTTTCAAGACTGGTGGAACCAAAATAATAGCTGTCGGGGTTCGGTCACTGCTACTTCGGTCACCCTTCATCAGGGCTGTAAATACAAGTAGGACATTTTTAACACTAATATATGCACATATCTATGTAAATATACCAAACATATATATATATATATATATATATATATATATATTATATATATATATTTATATATAAGCATATAAACATACACATATACACGCACACATATGTACATATATATGCCCACATACATACACATATGGGGTATGTATTATTAAGTAACAGTGACCGAACCCGGACAATCCCTACCTTGCATCATCAACGGTCAACGATCTCCTGTCAACAAAATAATAACTGCTTCTATTTTAATCATTCGAAATTAGACTAGGGATAAGAACGGAACCGCGCTAAGATGAGGCAGTGCCTGCGAGTCGGACTTTTTATTTACTTATCGTGATTTAATGAAACATTTAAAACTAAGACTGTTGAAAAGACAAAGAAAGAACGACTAAAGAAAATGTATTTCTTGGTATTACTAAGATGAAAATCCAGCATCCGGTTTAGCAGTCGCCATCTTTCCACTGCTATTCGTGAGAAAGCGCTAATAGAAACCGTTCTTAGGCCTACCCAGCCATTAATGGGCACCTACAAATAGGGGAAATCAGGTGGCCGAAGGATAGTATTGACCACACTATCTCCCTAGAGTACGTAATAGTCATGAATCAGATACCTATTGAGCATCTTCCCCTCTGGGCGATCGTTGGCTGTTATGGGATTTGTTTTTTTTTTTGGGGGGGGGGGGGGGAACAAACAAAACTGTTTGATTTGCTCTTTCATTTTATTCATTATAACAGTAATTTAATTTAATGTTAGATTGGGAGATTCCGACCCTGGAATGACGACACTTCAAGATAAAATCTTCCAACGCGCGCCCCAATTACGAATTCCTTAAGTACACGAGCCTATTGTTCTACCACTGGGCTAAACTCGCGCCCTTAATTATCAGATACAAACCTCAAAATCAGCTGATGATGCTCGAAGCTCTTCCTCATGCAAGATCTGTAACAATGCATGTAGTCATCGTTGGAATACAAACTCTTTGGACTAGCTTCGGTTGAAGTCTTTCCGTACGTCTGTTTGTACAACACTTCCGCACGAGACTGAATCTCATTGATCCCGAGTATGAGATATTTTAAATTAACCTGAAGATACATGGACAAGTTGGTGAAAGCCAAACCGGCCCCACAAACCGTACCTACAATAAGCCAAGCAGCTATTCCGGTGAAGAAGATTGAAAAATATCGCACCATTTTATTATCTAGTGGGACGGGATAAATCATCGGAACAGGAAGGCCCATGTCGATGGAATAATCCGACGTGTTAAAGTTTACCGATCCGAAAGCATCGTCCGCAAACGGGCCGACAATAATGGCACTTGCCCCGCAGGTTGTTGTCAAAAGCGCCAAAACAAGAAATCTCAACTTCTCGCCTCTAACTTCTTTCTTATAACCATCAATGATTTCTAAATTCTGTTGTTCGTATTGGAAAAAATCGTACACCATCTCTCGGTGAAGAATTTCAAAATCTGCCCGGAAAATGTTGAATATTACGGGTATAATTAGAGTGAAAAGAAGGAGAAGGAATTCCTGAAACTCGAAAACAGCCATTGTGAAATTCAATTTCGAAAGTACGAACGCCGTATGACCGACAACAATTAAATGGAATATTATAGTCCAAAGGGTTAAAACCGCTTGAAGCACAATCAATGGTAGAAGTTTCATCGAAAAAGATGAATACAGACCGACTATATTCATCAGATAATAATAATCCCGTTTGTTGACAATATCAGTGCGTTCGTCTTGTTTGTAGAAATCCTTCAGTTTTCTAAAGACACCATGAAACTGCACCATCCTAACAGCAAAACTGTTGACAACTCTTCCTGAACTAGTCTGCAGAAGTTGCAAGATGGATGTGAAATGAAAGAATTATGTTAAATTGCTTTGTTTTGTTGTTGATATAGAATTCAGCGGAAATTCCCTTAGCACGAGACAGTTCATTATCAATGCACAGTGTGTATATTGTTTGTTCTATGTGCTAATAATGAATTTTTGAATACATTTCAAAGAGACTTGAGCGCGTGTTTTGCCAGGAATATCAAGGGCAAAAGACTTTACCAGTTTCTCCTATAGAGATCAGCACAGATGTTTCTCCATTTATAAATACATTAATACGATGGATCAATAATTTTGCCACAAAACTTGGTATATAGCATTCCCTTAGCCAGGGCCGCTACATGGGGGGGGGGGAACCGGGTACTGTTGTCCCGGGCCCCGCTAATTGGAAAAAATGTATAGGTTATGAGTTTGTTAAAAGAATGGGGTTTAGAAATACAGACGGCGTAGCCTAAATTTATTTGAATTCGATCTATATTTTTTTAATGAACACAAACGACAAAACAAATGCAGTCCCAGAGTAGTGTATTTCATTAGGAGTCGTAATAAAACTACCAAGTACCGAAAGTGACCTTTGAGGCACCGATTGACGGCTTTTATTCTCATTTCTCTCAAAATTCAAGATGAAAATAATTTTAAAATGTCCAATGTCCTATAGCAAATTACTAGAATTTTCAGTCCGGCTCTGAGAAGTGGGGGCCCGTAATCTGGTACTGGGCCCGGCTCTGAGAAGTGGGGGCCCGTGATCTGGTACTGGGCCCGGCTCTGAGAAGTGGGGGCCCGTGATCTGGTCCCGAGCCCGGCTCTGAGAAGTGGGGGCCCGTGATCTGGTACTGGGCCCGGCTCTGAGAAGTGGGGGCCCGTGATCTGGTCCTGGGCCCGGCTCTGAGAAGTGGGGGCCCGGCTCTGAGAAGTGGGGGCCCGTGATCTGGTACTGGGCCCGGCTCTGAGAAGTGGGGGCCCGTGATCTGGTACTGGGCCCGGCTCTGAGAAGTGGGGGCCCGTGATCTGGTACTGGGCCCGGCTCTGAGAAGTGGGGGCCCGTGATCTGGTACTGGGCCCGGCTCTGAGAAGTGGGGGCCCGTGATCTGGTCCTGGGCCCGGCTCTGAGAAGTGGGGGCCCGGCTCTGAGAAGTGGGGGCCCGTGATCTGGTACTGGGCCCGGCTCTGAGAAGTGGGGGCCCGTGATCTGGTACTGGGCCCGGCTCTGAGAAGTGGGGGCCCGTGATCTGGTCCTGGGCCCGGCTCTGAGAAGTGGGGGCCCGTGATCTGGTCCTGGGCCCGGCTCTGAGAAGTGGGGGCCCGTGATCTGGTCCTGGGCCCGGCTCTGAGAAGTGGGGGCCCGTGATCTGGTACTGGGCCCGGCTCTGAGAAGTGGGGGCCCGTGATCTGGTCCTGGGCCCGGCTCTGAGAAGTGGGGGCCCGTGATCTGGTCCTGGGCCCGGCTCTGAGAAGTGGGGGCCCGTGATCTGGTCCTGGGCCCGGCTCTGAGAAGTGGGGGCCCGTGATCTGGTCCTGGGCCCGGCTCTGAGAAGTGGGGGCCCGTGATCTGGTCCTGGGCCCGGCTCTGAGAAGTGGGGGCCCGTGATCTGGTCCCGGGCCCGGCTCTGAGATGTGGCGGCCCTGCCCTTAGCAAACTATGGGGTCGAGGTTAGCTCAGTGGTACAGCACTGGACTAACCTGCTGGAGGACCTGAGTTCAAATCCCAAGTATAGTACTAAAGATTTTTATCTTCTAGTGTCTTCGTTCATGGGTTGGATTTGGCCTTCCTGGCCAACCCAGCCTTTAATTAATTTATTAATGGGTACCTTGTTGCTAATGACCATAGCAGTCGAAGCAGCAAAGGGGAAAAATCAGTCGGCCATAGAATATTACTGACCACACTATCTCCCTAGTGTGCCGTATGGTCATGAATGAGATATATCTATAGTATCTGCCCCTCAGGGCCTGATTTTTTTTTTTCTTCTTAACAACATATTGGATATGGTTGTGTGTGTGTGTGTGTGTGTGTGTGTGTGTGTGTGTGTGTGTGTGTGTGTGTGTGTGTGTGTGTGTGTGTGTGTGTGTGTGTGTATCCTTCTCCGTCATTCTTGGAATGGCTGTATAAGTCAATACAATTATGTACTGAAAACGTACTCTCTCTTCAACTACTGCTCAGAAGGGTCTATTCAAAGAAACCAAAAAGTCGTCATTTTAAGTATTTTGTTTTACTAGCAAATTCATTTTACTGTTAAAATCAATTGTAAATATGTTCTTCATGGCGAATAAACTTCTATTCTCTCGTGGGTTAAATATTTGGTATAAAATAAGGAATAATGACAACTTCAGTTGTAGCAGTATGTGGAAGGTTATATAGACAGGAGAATTAAAAACAAACATTTGTGTATGCCACCATGATTAGCACAGCCACTCCAAACCTATTACCAATACCTTTCACATTCTCTTTTACTAAAATACTAAATGCAATTTAAAACAAAAATGGCCAATTAAAAAATGAGTTAAAGAAAGACAAAAATCTGTTTAAAAGAACAAAACAAACACTTTTAATGTTTTCTTATGTATTTTGAGACGCTGAATCCGGATCCTGAGTCCGTTTCGCCTGCCTCCGGAGCTGGGCAGAATCCAAATTCTAGCCATTTTTTCCAATTTTCGGGATAACTGTAGTTACCCAACTTTTAACGAAATACAGGTTGGAATTATCAATTCTTTTGATACCCTCCCTCCCTAAAAGTTGAAGGGCATCTATAACTGAGTCCAAAAAGCACAAAAACCTATAAATTTGACCAATTTTGAAGTTTTCAAGTCGCTATTGAGCCAAAATGAGGAAAACAGAAATTTGCTTGCAACATTTTTGGCTAGCGATAGCGGCAATTACACGTTGCCGAATTTGGACTTTGATCAGCTCATTTGACGCAGAATTTAATGCTGATTAATAAACGTCCGACTCGCAGGAACTGCGTCATCTTAGCGCGATTCCATACTTATTCCTAGTGACATTTGGACAGCTTAGAACAGAAATTAACAGTTCTTTTCTTGATTCACCCCTTCACGTCAGGTTTAAGAGCATTTGAAGGTAAAATTTCCTATGAAGTCGTTTAAGAAGAAATAACTTGAGCTTCCATGGTTTCGAAGATCACTGAATTCGAATCCGAAGTCTGTTTCACCACATCGCCGCAAAATCAAGGTCAATTCAAGGACAAATATGTTTAGTTTGCAAAAATCAGTCTGCAGTAAAATTTCATTTCTTGCAAAATGGACATTTTTCCTTCAAATGTCTTTGATTTTGTGCCGCTGTGGTGAAACAGACCTCGGATTCGAATTCAGCGACCCTCGCTGTTTGACAGCGAAGAGCTGCAGCCCCCCCCCCCCCTATATAAGCCCATGCAATGAGCCTCAACCTGGGCCATCAAAAGAAATAAAAGTCCAACTCGCAGGAACTGGCACATCTCGAAGAAATGGAATAGATTAGCATCACAAATCATAGGAAACTGACAGTAGCCAACATACACAGAAGCGGATAATTCTTAATCTGTATAAGTCAATACAATTAGTACTGAAAACGTACTTACTCTTCGACTACTGCTGCGAAGGCTCTATTCTAAACAACCAAAAATTCGTAGTCATTTTAAGTTTCTTGTTTTACTTGCAATTTCGTTTTACTGTTATAATCAACTATAAATATGTGCTTATGGCGAATAAAATTCCATTCTGTCGTGGGTTAAATCTTTCTATAAAATAAAAAATAACGATAACTTCAGTTGGAGGCTATGAGGAAGGTTATATAGATAGGAGAATTCAAAACAAACTATGCAGTTTGGCCATCATGATTAGCCACAGCCATCTTGATTACCGCAGCCATTCCAAACTTATTACCAATACCTTTCACCGTTTCTTTATTATTTATTATTATTAGTAGTATTTATTATTATTAGTTATTTTACTACAATACTAATTTTACTGATAAATGCAATTTAAAACGAAAAACAACCAATTAAAAAGTGAGATAAACAAAGAGAAAACCCTTTTCAAAACAACAAAACAATCACTTTTTAAGTTTTAAGCGCTCTTGTATGCAGATGATGTCATTAGACTAGCAGATTCTCCTGTAGATTTAAGAAGCAAGTTGGCTATTTCAGAGGAGTATAGTCGATCAAATTCATTGACTGTCAATACTTCCAAATCAAAAATTCTCAAGTTCCATAAAGGTAAATGTAGGAAAGATCCAGATTACTTGTACTCAGGAAAAGTAATTGAACAATATTATTATAAAATTGTGACCCTTTTTACTTTTAATATATTATATGAATAGGCGGAAGGTGATGCATATATAAAACTCTTCACTTCATATTATATGCTTTATTTTATGCTCTACATGTTTCGCGTCTCTTGACGCCTCTTCAGGAACAACTTAATCAATATACATAGATTTAGCCTTAGCTACGGAAGACCTTCCACAGGTAAGCCACGTCCATACTGTTTGGACGTGGCCCTACCTGTGGAAGGTCTTCCGTAGCTAAGGCTAAACTTATGTATATTGATTAACTTGCTCCTGAAGAGGTGTCAAGAGACGCGAAACATGTAGAGCATAAAATAAAGCTTTTTTTTTTTTTTTTTTTTTTTTTTTTTTTTTTTTTTTTTTTTTGTATTTAAAGAAATATCACAATCTACAATTCACTTCCATCATGTAATTTGATACAGGTTACTTTCTCACGCCTCAGGTGTCCCCAGTTGTCAACCGAATACCTTCCTAGTGGAAGGGTTCTAGGATGACCTGGAGTTACCTTACGCCATCCAACCACACCCTGCGACTAGCAGGGAGGATTGGAGGCGGGTGAGACGTGGGCTGTGTTATCTTGAGGAGAGAAAATATCCACCGATATCACTCTCAATTTATACAATTATAATTTCATTGATCACTCCACAAATAATTGTTTTTGTTCACTCCACGACACTTCACTGGCTTAGTAAGTCTCGGGGCCACTTCCTGTTAAGGCGTCTTGGTGGAGAGGAAGGATGGTTGGTGCTGGATAAGGATTGGGCTATAGGATTAGGATGATTGATTAATTTGCTATGGAAAGATGAGAAGCGGATTGGGATTATATCTTGGACAAAAGGGATATTTAGGTCATTATGGAGGGTGCGATTTGTAACATAATAAGGAGAATTGATTATGGTACGCAGGACTTTGGATTGAAATGTTTGGATTCGGTGGATGTTGGAATGCTTGGCTGTCCCCCAAAGTTCTATTCCGTAAGTCCAAATAGGTTTTATTAGTGAGTTGTAGATAGTTAGTTTGTTATGTAAGGTTAATTGTGATGAGCGGTTTAGTAGTCTGTATAGTTGTCCGAATCGTCGATTGAGTTCTTGCCGTTTGAGTTTAATGTGTGCGTTCCAAGTCAATCGAGAGTCAAGGTAAAACCCAAGGTATCGGATGGTATTGGTTATGGGTAAAGGATTGTTGTTGAAGGAGACAGTAGGACAGGTTTTACGTCGAAGGGTAAAAGTTATTTGGTGACATTTTTCGACGTTTATCTTGATGCGCCATTTCTTGCACCACTGTTCAATTTGAGCTAGATGGGTTTGTAGGTTTTGTGAGGCAGTGTCCGGATTTGTGTGGGGCGAAAGGATGGCCGTATCATCTGCATACGTTGCCAGGAGGATGTCGGGATGTGTTGGAATATCAGCTGTATAAATGGTATAAAGGATAGGACCAAGGACGCTACCCTGAGGAACTCCCGCTTCCACAGGGAAGTTATCTGAGTAGGCTGTTCCATGCCGGACTCGGAAAAACCTGCCTGAGAGGTAGGAGCGAAGGATTAGGTAAAGGGTGCTAGGAAGGTGAGTTTTGAGTTTGAAGAGTAAGCCTGAATGCCAGACTCGGTCGAATGCCTGGGCAACGTCCAAGAAGGCAGACGTGCAATACTCTTTTCGCTCGAGGGATGAGGAGATGAGATCAACAACACGAAGCCCTTGCTGCACTGTGGAGTGTTGGGAGCGGAAGCCGAATTGATGGGATGGGATGAGATTTTGGGTATTAAGGATAGGTATTAAGCGCTTTAATAAAACCTTTTCAAATAATTTGGAAAATATAGGGAGAAGACTTATGGGTTGGTAGGAGGAAGGATTGTTAGGAGGTTTACCAGGTTTAGGAAACAGAACTACAATTGAGAATTTCCAGAGTATGGGATAATGGGTTGTTCGGAGGATACAATTGTAGATGTAGGTGAAGAATACTATGGCCTTGGTTGGGAGCTGCTTAAGGATTCTGGAGGTGATGAGATCGTAACCAGGGGATTTTCGGGATGGTAATCGGGATATTAGAAATTTAACTTCAGATGGATTAACTGCATTTGGTGGTAGGGAGAGAGGAAGTGGAGATTGTAGGAAATCATCTAATTCCGGTAAATGGGAGTCAGGTTCAGGAGGAGGGTGAGGAGTAAATGTTCTTTTGAGATGATTAGCAAACAATTCGGATTTCTCTTCGTCGGAGGCGGCCCATGTGCCGTCCTCTTGACGAAGGGGGGGAGATACAGGATGGTATTTCAGGATTTTACGGGTGGCATTCCAAAGGGATTTGTCAGTGGTTGATAGAGATGAAAGGTAGGAATTAAAGGATTCGGAACGATGAAGGATTAATTGTCGATTTACTAATCGAAAGCATATAATATGAAGTGAAGAGTTTTATATATACATGACCTTCCGCCTATTCAAATAATATAAGTAATTGAACAAGTCCAACAATTTGTCTATCTTGGAGTTTTATTTTTTTTTTATTTTTTTTTTTTTTTTAACGGCGCATCAACTATTTGGCTATTAGCGCCACTTGGAGTTTTATTTTCTTCATCCTCGATATTTCTCAAAGAAACAACATATGCAGTTCGAAATTCAACGCTGCTATCTCTGTTGTCTTTAATATTTTAGCAAGTGCAAAATGTCATTGTTGGGAGGCACAAAAGCAATTTTTTATTCTATAGCAAGATCCACATTGGTCTATGGCTCCCAGATCTGGGGCATTAGATATCTAAATTATTTGGAACAAGCGGAAACCAATTTCTATAAGAAACTATTCCAACTGACTAGAAGTTCCCCTAATTACATGATACGGCTTGAGACCGGAAGTGACTATGTATCAATACAGGTTATCAAATCAACCCTCCTCCGGCGTTGTCAAATCCTATCTATGAGTGCTGATAGACTTACTAGAAGTACCCCTAATTACATGATACGGCTTGAGACCGGAAGTGACTATGTATCAATAGAGGTTATCAAATCAACCCTCCTCCGGCTTTGTCAAATCCTATCTATGAGTGCTGATAGACTTCCAAGGCTTTGTTACAATAGACTTCTTCTGTTAGATCAGAGTCCCCAAAATAACATAAAGCTTAATTGGGTATCCCAAGTTAAAAATATTTTTGTCCCATTGGATTCTCTAGACACATGGCTAATTCAGGACCCTAATTTAATCAAAAAACGGATTAATATAATTTTAGATACCCAAAAAGCTAAGTTACTTAGTAATGATCTGGAGAAAATGAATAATTCTAACTACAGCCCATTTTACAAATATCTATCATTATCCCCAGGCCTACCTCATGAATTTCTCACCATGGGGCTGCCTTTTGTTATTGCAAAAACCATAGCTCAGTTGAGAACAGCCAGCAACTACAATATCAAATTTTCTATAAAAAATATCCATTATTCTATTAACCCAAAGGAAATCTGCACCCTCTGTAATAATAACGCATTCGAAGACATTTTTCATTTTATCTTGCATTGTCCTATTTACTCCCCCATTAGAAGCCAATTCCTCCAGTTTATCAACCAACCTATTGATAATTCCCGATTACACGAAATCTTAAACATAGCCTCAAAATTTGAATATATACACATTTATAACTATATAAAAAAACTCCTTGAAATTGAGAGCTTCATTAATTTCTAATTGACATAAAAAAAAAAAAAAAAAAAAACAACAACCTAGAATTGCAAATAAAAACCAACATTTAATATTAAGTAATGCATTTTTTGCACTGTTTTCTCTAACTAAAAATAATTTTAATAATCACTTCTTGATTACGAAATTGTAATATATATTTAGTATATGTATAGAAATACTCCTTAAATTTAATGCATAGAAGATGTATTTATTTTCATTTATTTTAAGGTAAACTTTATTATTTCACAAAGTATCTGTGTCTTATGTAAATAGAACATATGTGTAAGTGTTGTGTTAGGGTATGCTTATGAATATAACATTGAACTAAAAAGTCCGACTCGCAGGAACTGCGTCATCTTAGCGCGGTTACGTACATCTCGAAGAAATGGAATAAATTAGCGTCACAAATCACAGGAAACTGACAGTAGCCAACTTACACAGAAGTGGATAATTCTTAATCTGTATAAGTCAATACAATTATGTACTGAAAACGTACTTACTCTTTGACTACTGCTGAGAAGGCTCTTCTTAGCAACCAAAAATTCGTTGTCATTTTAAGTATCTTGTTTTACTAGAAAATTCGTCTTACTGTTATAATCAACTGTAAATATGTGCTTCATGGCGAATAAAATTCCATTCTGTCGTGGGTTAAATCTTTCTATAAAATAAGAAATAACGATAACTTCAGTTGGAGGCTATGAGGAAGGTTATATAGATAGGAGAATTCAAAACAAACTACGTCATCATGATTAGCCACAGCCATCTTGTTTACCACAGCCACTCCAAACTTATTACCAATACCTTTCACCGTTTCTTAGCTTATTTTACTACTATACTAATTTTGCTGATAAATGCAATTTAAAACAAGAAAAAAACAATTAGAAAGTGAGATAAACAAAAAGAAAACAACAAAACAAACATTTTTTATCATAAAAATGGTTTTATTGTGCCGACGTTTCGGCTTGAACTTCAAGCCTTCATCAGGGCTGTAAAAAACAAGTAGGACGGATGTAATACTGAAATATACATACATATTGTATATATATATATATATATATATATATATATATATATATATATATATATATATATATATATATATGTATATTTCAGTATTACATCCGTCCTACTTGTTTTTTACAGCCCTGATGAAGGCTTGAAGTTCAAGCCGAAACGTCGGCACAATAAAACCATTTTTATGATAAAATGTAGTTTTATTAAGTAGCAGTGACCGAACCCCGACAATCCCTACCTTGCATCATCTACGGTCAACGATCTCCTCTCAATAAAAAACATTTTTTATGTTTTAAGCGCTTATATCTCTGATTGACGTTGCCCCATCCAATATTGCTTCGGAACCTTTTTTGTAGAGAATTTAGTAAGCAACCGAATGGTCACCTTCCACTTAGCACGATTTCCAACCGTTATCGAGATATTTACGAAAAATGTATGAAGATCCGAAAACTTTTCATGTCTATTAATAAAATATTTTTTTTCGCATACTTCCTTAACTCCAAATATAACCAAAATTTAAACATCTTAGTTGGGATTAATTTCCAAGATGTAGAAAATATTTCAATTGAATCCCGCGAATTCAATTCGTTTTTTGCGCGAATTTCGCCCCAAACACTATCTTCTAGTAGGCGGATTCTGCTGGTTAACGAACGTGACCTTTCAAATCAGATGACAGATTTTTGTATATAAATTTGGGCCACCTATATTTTCGTGATCTATAGGGTCTGAAACGTGAAAGTTTCTAGTCTACACTTCCGGATTGCGTCATGAGGTCAACCTCATAAGCGGGTTCCCCCTACGGAGATAGGGAGTAACCGCGCTAAAACATTATATAAGGTCAACTCCTTGCAATGGGGAAACCCTGTATGCCATAAAAAAAAAAAAAAAAAAAATTTAAGCGCTTATATCTCTGATTGACGTTGCCCCATCGAATATTGCTTCAGAACCATTTTTGTAGAGAATTTAGTAAGCATTCGAATGGTCACTTTTTACAAGATCCGAAAAATTTTCATGTCTATTAATAAAATATTTTTTTTTTCGCATACTTCCTTAACTCCAAATATAACCAAAATTTTAACATCTTAGTTGGGATTAATTTCCAAGATGTAGAAAATATTTCAATTGAATCCCGCGATTCTAAGTACCCACAAAAAAATAATGACTTACAAAAACATTGATTCCACGTTTCTCAGAAACGAAATAGGCAATGTTTTCATTTGTTGTTCAGGAGCCATGGCTGAATGAGGAGTGACGCACATTATCCCTCCCGTCGAATGAAATGAATTCAAACCATAGAGCTTCTTGACGTTGCAATAAAACACGAATTGGCAGAATGAGGATGATGACTGCAAAATTGGGTTAGCCTGTGACTTCAGCGCACAAGACGTTTCAAAACTCGCTGCTTCCAGTACGACGCTGAAAATCCCAAGGAAGACAGCAGTTCAACCAATAGCCGGGATCCAATTTTTTTAGTAAAGATAAACACTAGTGTTGCCTATCAAGATAGGAGAGAGAAAGAAATTTAGTCGGGCTGCAGGAATAATAGCATGAGAGAGAGTAACTACTTTCTTCCTCCATTTTCCAACTCACCTTTCTTGTGTTTCATGACAACTGATTGAAGTAAAGCCTTCAGTCACTGGTATTATAGTTTGAGCATCTGACATTGAGCGGATGTCTGACACCACTATTTCTGCTGCTGTTTTTACGATTCTCAGGCGTTCTTCTTCTTCATTGCTGTTCCTTGATTCAAAGGCGTCAGTAATACTTTTATGACCAACATTTCTGAAACGAATGACTGATCGTTCTGATTGCTCCACATGCAGCACGTCATCACCATACTTTTGAAACTAACTGTGTATCATCGTCCTCACAACAGGGCGATTTTCTTCTTCCACCAGATTTAATAACTCATCAACAGAAAATTGACATTCGTCAGAGTGCTCTTCAAGGTTTGAGAATATAACACCCATAGCCCTATCAACATGTGGTGAAGGTTTTGCTCCTGGCCTACCTTCTGAAGCTTTCAAAGGAAGTTTATTCCTGCCGTTCAGCCATAGTTTGTGGAGCATGTTGATACTCACGGCATATGTACGCTTCAATCATTTTTGAATTAATGTAATTCTTGTAGCAAAAATTATGAACTGTCACCTCTGTCAAATTTTCCAATAAGCGCGTGTAGTCGCCTTCCTCTATTCCTGCTCAACAGCAACAAAGTTCTGATTTCTCTTTCTTTGACAACCTGTGATTCTCCGTCACTTGCAACAAATATCTTCAGACATGATAAATCTATTGGATCTACGAAATGAACACTATAATATAGATCGCCATTGTTGCACGAAAAGATATGAACTGAACAGGAAGGGGACAACAAAGAAGGGTATGGGTAGTGGTAGCTCAGCCCTCATCTCCTCTCGTTATAACGAGACAACAGGGGTTGGAGGGCTCCGAGGAAGGAACCAGGCCTTGCCACCTGTT
This sequence comes from Gonocerus acuteangulatus, assembly GCA_946811695.1. Classification (NCBI taxonomy): domain Eukaryota; kingdom Metazoa; phylum Arthropoda; class Insecta; order Hemiptera; family Coreidae; genus Gonocerus; species Gonocerus acuteangulatus. The sequence goes on along the minus strand of OX328130.1, from coordinate 79,081,978 downwards.
CCCCCTTTCTCTTCAACACTCTCTGTCTCATTCCAACATTCTCAATATTGAAAAAGGCCTGACCAAATACCTTCTCTTCATAGGAGTAAAATAATTTTAATCATTATCTGTATGTAGAAGAGACAAAAACTTAACAAACGCTTAGGACTTCTCTGACGACTTATTGGACCGAAATCAAAACTTGACACAAAAAACAAACAAACAATATACAAGACTGATATAGACATAAGAGATACAACTATGGGGATCAGCTGAGCCATCAAATATAAACATTATCCAACGTTTCCAATTCAAAGCACTTCATAAAATCCTCAACACCCCCCCCCCTCTTTCTACATCTGAAACTTGACTATCCACCAAGACACTGATATACCCTTTTTCCATGATTTAGCCAATTTCCAATTCCTAATTTTTTTCTTTAAACTCTCAGTCCACCCCAATCCTCTTGGCAGATCCCTCTCTTCCAATGATATACCCGATAATCCTCCTCCTCGCCATTGGCGACGAGACAACTTATTACAAGAAATAGTGAAAATATTGTAAATAGTGTGTATAGTTTAACCAAATTTGTATTAAAACAAGATAGGACCAGAACTGTCATAGGGAGTAGCAGTAATGTCCGCCTCTCCCCTCATCTCATCCAGTGTTTAGCCGTTTTTGAACAAATTTACTTATTGTACATGTGTACAGATTGTAAATTATCAATAAAAGAGAAAAAAAATTAAATAAAAAAAAAAATGTCTGTATCTCTTTTCGGACAGGAACAACGCCCTCCACAGGAATCGGTTTAAATTTCATAAGTCCGCTCCTCCCTCCTTCATCAAAATAATGCATTCAGAATGGAATCAGAAGTAATTTGCAACAAATAGGTACCAAAATGTTGCAAGAAAATTTCTGTTTTTCCAGAGAACATATAGAAGTAAAGTGATAAACATTTCTTGGACACAGGTATCAGTCTAAATTTCTTAGGGTTCCCACTACGACCCCCTTTCCCCTCAACATACCGCATACAGAGTTAATTGATACATTTACAATGGAATCAGAAGTAAATTGTGGCCAATAGGAACCAAAATGTTGCAAAAGGCGATCAAAATAAAATTTTAATTTTTTACATTTTGGTTCCTATCAATAGTAACTTTAATTTAATTTAAAAAACATAAATATACATTTATTCACTGATACGACATTTATTGAGTGATGTGATGTTAAGCTAATGGAATTAAATTACATACGTTTTTATTCTTTTTGAGGGCCCAGGTTGAGGCTCATTGTCAGATGGAGAATCTTCTATCACATTAATATTAAACAGCATTAAATTCTGTGTCAAATGATCAAATGAAAATTTCACTAATTCTCATTTTGGTTCAACAGTGAATTTTAATAGAGGTCAAATTTATAAGTTTTTGTGCTTTTTGTAAACAGTTATTGATGCTCTTTAACTTTTAGAGAGGGGGTTGTATAAAAAGAATTTATGAATCCAAGCTATAACATTGTTAAAAGTAGGTTCAACACAGTTTTTCGAAAAACTGGAAAAAAATTGTGGTTTCTTGGCTACCGATTGCAGCATTTTTACCTAGCCGAATTTTGGCTTGTTTACCTCGGCCATTTCATTTGAAGCAGAATTTAATGTTCTTTACTCCCTATATGTTTTTTACCCAAAATCAACGGTTTTTAAATTAATGAAGAAGAACTGAAAAAAGTGCTTAAATTTTGCGGTTTTTTGCCTGCCAAAAGTTCTCCCCCCGCCTTTCCAGTCGCAAAACTTGGTTTCAGCATACTCACACCATACCTAAGGATATTAGAAGAAAAAAACTTGTGGGGGATTTAGCTCGACCCCCTTTTGAAGCCTCTATATACTGGGCTATAAGGGGGAAAACAAAATCCATTAACCCTTTATGCATTATTGTTATGTCTATGCTCCTTGAAATCAATTCTCCTCCCAGTCCCTCCAATTCAGTTTTATCTCAGCAGAGATATGTTCCATTAATTATTAAAAGCACTATTAGGCCTCGGGTATGTTACAAGCAAAGAGCGATAAGCGAAAAGCATCAGAGCTGCGTCGCTCACATTAATGTTAAGCTGGAGTGCAGTAGGAATGAAGGAGGGCTGGCTACAATAGGCATAAGGAATCGGGTAAGAAATGACCGACACAGTGATTTTAAAAATACAATCATAACCAAGAACCTATGAGAAGAGGTTGGAAATGCATTAAACTGGCAAGGTAAGATATTTTTATTAACTAAACACTTAAAATATTAATTTGTTTAATTAATATTTTAATTTTGGAGTATGCAATGGCGGAGACTAAAGGAAATGACTGCCCAGCTGCTGTGTATCGTTGCCAGCAAGACTCTTCCGCTAAACACTCATCGCTCTTATTGTACTCGAGGCCTTAGTCTTTGGTATTGGTCTTAGCTACATATATTTCCAACAGATGGCATTTTCGTGCAAATGGTTCCCCTTTGAAACAAAAATGCCGATATTTTTGTTGAGTGAAGGCACACAAAGAAATAATAAACATCATTTTTCTGTACTTGATGATCTTTGCAGAAGAACAGCGAGATAACACATCTAGAAACATTTGCTAGAGCAAGTAGAAATCACTGGTCACGTTCAGAGGCATACATCGTCCTTGTAGACTTCCATAACATCCTCGCAAAGTAACATGTAGAGATGGAAATCACAAAATTAATTAAAGCTATACAAACCAATGACTGTAAAAAAATGAAACATTCCAGAAAAATAAAATAAAAATATTGTTGTAAGATTCAAGTGTCTCTGAAAATCGTTTAACAATGTTCTTTCACAACTCAAACAGGAAATGTAGTTATTCCTACATATTGTAGCGCGGGAGTGTAAAAGCCTTGTGGTTTTTCTTTGTGTTAGAATAAAAATACAACCATGTCTTGGAATATTCTACCCCCCCCCCAGCTATATCAATTCCACCTTCACTAAACAGTGGGAAACCACTAATACACATTTGCCAAACTATATCCGTGTTCTTCCCAGCATCCAATAACAACTATTTCCATTATTATTATTACTTACTTAAGATTGAAACTCATAAGCAAAAAACATTCAACCAATTTTAAGAAAAGGTTCAAGTTGTCTCTAAAAAGCTTTCAACAATGTTCTATGAAAGAAAATGTTTTCAATATCTCAATCTTAAACTCAACTTAATTAGGAAACTGAAAACAAGGAAGAAAAATTAAATGTGAAAGATTCACACTAAATTTTAGAGCTATTGAATTCTTATAAACGAAATATTAAAACTTAACCTTACCTGGAAATGAACCCTTTCAATCAAATAATATACATTGTACACACAAACAAAAAACACTATCTCGAAGTAATACTATTACTGGAGATACAATTAAAATAAAAAGAAAACAACACAGTATAATATATCTGTTAACATCTCAATGGCATAAATCAATTCTAAGTAGAGATATAAAAATCTCAATTCAACATCAAATATTTTAGATTAATTAATGTCTAAATCTATTTAGACCTCCCATGCTATTTCAAACTATCCAAATTATGTTTTTTTACGGCCAATATTTTCAATTAGTTGGCCAAAATAATGCTTAAGCCCCTCTTTCTACATACAAACCACCTCCAAAGTTGAACAGTATAAAAAATAGTTTTCCTGACTTATTTATGGTACACATTACCTGCAAATATATAATTTAAATAAACTATATAAAAAAATATAAAATAATGATTATCCATTTCTTAAATAATTGATCTCATGTCATCAAACAAGTGAGTGAAGTGGTATTGCTGAGATCAAAATGTTCAATCTTTTAAATTTCTTACGGCCTAATTATCACAGATTTACGAAAAGAACAAGGACAGTAGCTGATAGCGTAAATTATTAACTTTATTCATTGTATAAAACAACGAATAACGTTATTGGCGCCAATGTAAAACTCTTTCTCGCAGACGAACAATTAGCTGCAATTCCATCGATATACGTGTATCAGTGCTTCCCACAAATAGACATACAACAGTACAAACCTCTCTTAAAATTTAATATTATTTTTTTTTTATGTTTAGGTATATATAACAATTATATTTTTAATAACAGTATTGTTAACCTGAGAAGAAAGGTTATTGAGCTTTTGATATAAAACAAACTCAAGGGCTAATTGGGAATCACTGATTCATTTAGCAACACATTGCCTTACAATTCTTCCTCGTTTCAAAATAAAACAAACCAAAATTTTACATTGTCTCCAACAAAGTCGGCCTACTTTCTACCAACAGAAAAAATGTAAAGAATAAATCGTCCGACTTTTGTATTTTTGTTTAAAATCAATCATATTTTTATAAAAATAAATGAGATAAATGGCCACTGTCCTGTGTTAAGACTAGAACACTATAAAAGCTCTAAAAACTAAAAAGAGGAAAATAACATTTTCAGAGAACATTCAAAATAAATACAAAATAAAATTAGTTATATTATCTGTCACTTCATTATGATAAAATAATAATTCCAATTAATAAAAATGCTAAAATTGACTAGATATTTTCATACAAGAATTAAGATAAGCAGAAAGCATTAATAGACTGAATAAATGATTAAAATGAAAGTAAACGACCGTGAGTAAAGAACCTCGTCAATAGAAAATACACGAACAGACAAATACAGAAAATGGTTTAATAAGAGCAATATTTTCCAGTAGTTATTCCTTTACAAATTATCTACTCAATAATCCTAATTTCAGCCTATTAATACTATCCACGGTGCGTATTCAATAATGAAGTGAAGAAATAAAATTGCAACTTATAATGTTGAATATCACAGATACTTGATATGCAAAATATCACAGATATTTGATATATATCGGTTGGAACATCAACCATCGTTATATTTTCCTCTTCGATTATCTTCTAGACATCGCTCAGTATAAAAATAATACTTAGACATGATTATGAATTCAAAAATAAATAAAGCAAACTTCATTTCTCATAAAAAGTATCTATTAAAGACTACAAAAGATTTTCTTTTTAAGATGACAATCTTTATTAATGTTAAACAATATATGTATAAAATAATGTTGTGTACATATAATTCTTTCCACCCCCTTTATCTTCATTACTTTTTAGTTTATTTAAATAAATATATACATACATATTGTTTTTATTGCAAATAAGAACATCTAGGCTTGAGAAATTTATTTTCTACTAAGAGCATTCACAATATACTCTATGATTATATACTATTTATAATAAATACATAGTAGTTATGTATAACTCTTTTTATTATTCTTGTATAGATATATAGTTATAGTTAATCCGTGCCTTTGTACAATAGTCTCCAACAATTATACTATATTCTACAGGGGGGTAATGAATCCTTATGAACTAATTTCATTATACAACCAATCAAGCAATTAAATAAGAAGAAAATATTTTACACAATAATCCATTTCTTGGTAAACTTTTTTATATCCATTCAAGTCAAAATATAAAAATTATTTTCTTAAGATTACGCATAATTCAAACATAGATTTTCCTTAAAAATTCTTCTTTCTACTTTCCATCAACAGAGAAAACTTAAATTTATCTAAAAATTTAAGAGAATTAGACAAAAATATGAAGATGAGTTTCTCCCCTTTTAATTTGTTTAGACGTTGATAATTATTATAATTCATCGACGGGTTTATTCTTGTTTGATAAACTTCACTCCAATCATCGAAAGGTCGACCATCTTCCTTTGGTATTTCGAGACAAAATCTTTGGCTGAATCTAGTCGGACAAATCGGATGATAGCAGTCTTCCTATCGCTGTCCAATTCCACTTTCTGAAAAAAAAAAAAATAATAAAAATAAAAAATACTACAAAAACAGAAATATTTATTCAATTTTTTTTCTTATAGGCGGAAGGTCAAAATTAAAATTTCTCTAAATAGTGTTAACAAATTTATTTTCTCCCTACATGTTACGCACCTTTTTTGCTGCCTCTTCAGGGGATCATGTTACAAATATAAAAACTTACAGACTCAACTAGAGGAGGAGAACCTTCCACTAGTAGGGTCATGTCTAGACTGGTCATGGTCTGAAAGAATCCAATATGGTGGAATAAAGTCAGCTGATGGATAATCGATATGTCCCCCTCACTCCCTAACTAAAACCTATTTTTTATTGTTTGTCAAATAAGTTAATAAAAATATTATTATTTTTAGTCCTAATTTTGTTTTCTATTGTAGTAGTTGTGTGGATGCACATTTGAGAATTGAGAGTTGGGGCACTGGGCTTAGGTCTTTCTTTTTCTTTTGACAATAGAGTTTTGAATCATAGATTAGGAGGTGAAATACCTAAAACAAGACATAGATGCAGGTGAAATCCAAATGCAAAAATTGATCAGAATTCCCTTTCTATCTAATATCTTCAAATTTTCAAATACGGATTCAAACAAATAAAATTTTCGCATTGATGGAATAATTGTTACAAGAGAAAATGAAATGAAATGAAATAGCCTTTATTATACAAGCAAAAATAAACAAATAAACATATTTGATACTTTCCTATAAAATCAAACTCATAACTAATTTTTTACATTTTTCTAAAAACTTAAATAACTGATTAATAATTTTTGCTTGTAAAAGCCTTCCTCCTTTGAGGAGTAATGGTCTACGATTCCCAGGGGGACCAGCCTTAACGGAAAGCGACAAGAGAAAATAAATGATAATAAATTTACCTCTACTGGCCCAACTTGCCCCGCCATATCTTCAAGTTGTTTTTGAGTAGTTGAAGCAGATAGGTTTTCCACAGAAACAACACAACTTGGCACCTGCAAATGTACATTATTAGTGTAAAATAGAAAAATTTAACTCCTAATCAAGCAGCAGTAGCTAGGAACTAGTTCGGCCACCAGGCCTATTAATACTTTCACTGTGGGTGTGATCGACGGAAGGACACTAGTGATCCTACTCGCTTACGAGTGTACCTTCGGAAGGAAACTCCTCCATTACTTTTCCCTTTAGATTCAAAAGGCTCGTAAATGGAGGGGATTCACTTTTACAACTCCAAGTAAAGACAGTTGCCTTCAGTATTGTCTAGGCTTTCCAACAGAGTTTTCCATTGGAAGATATCCAAAAAGATGTCTACAAGAAAAATTCAAACAAATATGCACCCGATACTGAAGTATTCCCAAACAAGGACAGCCGCAGCAAAAGTGTTAAAGGACTAGTGCCATTATCTATACAGCCATTCTTTCCTAGACTCATTACAGATTTATTATATTTTTATATTATGGATTTTAATTTCAAATAATGGTAATAAAAACTAACCTAATATTGTAAGACAATTTTTTTTTTTTTTTTTTTAACAATGTTGGTAGATAAAACCTCAGTCTCATTACTTTTCCACCAGAACTCGTAATATTTTAATATATCATAATAGAATTAGATTAATTAGTGTTTTCTTAATCAAAGGCATTATTAAACTACTACAATTATATTAACTACACTATAATACAGGTCTAATATAATATAAAATGAAAATTAATTCTAATATAATTGGGAAGGATGTGATGACCCGAAGAAGAGAGGCCATAATATCGCATGCTGGGAAGTAGACTTGTATTAACCCTTAGCTTACGGCGAGTAGTGCGGGCTGGCCGACCCTGCAGTACGGCAATCTCTCTACTTGGCCAGGCCCTAGTTACAAAGCTATTCTCGCTCTCCTCTCTACGTGCGTGAAAACTTTCATATAAATTACTCCCTTAAAATTTCAAATTGCAGGAAAACTTTATTTTATTATTTATTTACTTTTTCTTTTAGCTCTAAATATTTAGGTTGAATTATTTAATTATATGCTCCAATAAATTTGTTTAATGCCAAAAATATATTTCTTTATGATATAGGTACTAATCAATGAAGCTAAATAAATAAATAGCCTCTTTTTTATTAAAACAAAAAAAAATCCTTCTCCTTTTCTATTTAGTGCATTGGAACTAATACTAGCAGAGTTAATTTTTTTGAGCCGGACCCAGGTATCCCAAATCCATAGCTCCCTCGTCACAAATAGTTAATTCCCCTGACAACTAGTGATGAAAGAAGTAGCTGAAGCTTTCCCTAGTCCTTGCTTAATAGCCGCAAGGTCGAACTTCTGGAAAAGTCAGCCGTAGGGAGCCGGTAAACGAGAGAGGAGGGTCGGACTGCTGTGTAAGTCCTTTGTTCCAGGGGCACGACAGCTCTCGACTGCTAGACAAGTCCTTCATTCCAGGGGCACGATAGCTCTCGACTGCTAGTCAAGTCTCGACAGCTCTATACTGCTTTTTATTATTAACTAAGAATTTTAGGACGGGTTATCTATAGGTTATCACCCTTTTCTAGCCAGGATAGGGCTGATGCCGTTTCTTTTTTCTAAAGAAAAGCCACCACCCCATAGTGGGAATCGAACCCACGACCTTTGGCATGGATTGTAAAGAGCTCACACCTTAACACTCACGGCCACCGGGCCTCCATATCAATTTCACCTTCACTAAATAGTGGAAAACCGTCTAAAACACATTTGCCAAACTATATCCGTCTTTTTCCCAGCATCAAATACCAACTATTTCCAACTAAAGATTGAAATTCATAAGCAAAAAAAATTTTTAAGCAATTTTAAGGAAAAAAAAATTGAATTGGTATTTTTGTTTTCCACTGGTAAGTAATATGAAAGAAATAATTTTGGAATTTGGAGGTTTACTAATCATCATAATCCCTTACCTCATTCGATGAAACAAGAGAATTACCCTTTGATGCTGGAGGAGTAAGCTTCTTCAATTTCTTGATTTCTTCCAGCGTCATCTGCAAATAAATTAATTATCAAATACACTGACCAACAATGAATATGTTTCGGGCTTAAAAGTACCCAATTATTATGTATTTTCACCCCCTGAGTTAACCCTTTGATGCATGATTCTTTCTTTTCTCATAAAAAAAAATCTGAGAGGTAGAAATAGGCCTCAGGATAACGGGAAAAATACGGAAAAAAATTAACGAGTTTTTTTTTTTTGAGAAATTTATAAATAAAACTGAAAGATGCCTGTAGGCATCATTGTGCATATGGGGAGGAATGTTTTTGTGAATGAACATGTATAATTTACGTTTATTGAAACATAAAAAGGATTTATGAGTTAAATTTAAAAAGAACTCTCTTCTCTTTTCATCAAAATCACTAATAGTAATCCTTGAAACATGATTTGCCTTTAGTTAAACAAAAATAATGTTCACATTTATTTATGGTGCTGTGATTATATGAAAAATCTGTTTCTCTTCTCCCCATTATCGATCAGATAATGGGATCCATCGCTCGGACCTCAGTACCAGATGCATGATGGTGCCCACAGGAAACAAATGAACAACCACAAAAATTTACACAAAAAAATAAAACTTCTATAAAACAAACTTTCCATTCGTAAAATACACCACTAGTACTAAGGAGTACGATTTTTTTAGGTCAGAATGGACATTTTTAATAATATTGTGGCCTTGCGAAACAGGTCCCCTCGGGGTCAGAAATGAGACTTCTGGTTTTGTGAACATTAACTTGTTTATTCCTTCTCGGGAACAAAGTACAAAGTTCAAAATCAAAAAAAGTTTACACTTGTTGATGCTTACAGGGACCGAAATATAAGTAAAAAAAACTCAATATAGTGCTCTGGGAGTGAAAAATATATGCCTGCAGGCATCACGATGCAACAAAGGGGTCAAAAATCACCTCCAAAATGACCAATTAGCTCTTGTTTTCAAGATACAGTAACAAGTCACTTTTTACATGCTCAACTTTCACTTTGTTGAGAAATTTAGTTTTTGGATGTTGGTATACCTGTTAACTGACAAAACCAAACATTGTACAGCTATTTTGAGGTTATATACATGAAAGAGACTAACGAAAACATGAAAGCCCTCCTCCACTCAATCAAATATGTTGAACACCAGTGGAAAATCTGTGGTGAGGTAAAGGTCATAGCTATACTTTTAGGAATGCTACTGGGGTATACCATTAATTGTCAACTCTTAAAAAATTTAACTACTATTTAATAAATCCAAATTAATTTATAATGTTGATAAACTTATGGTTTAAAATTTATAGATTTGCCTCAATTTGTTAACGTTTTATATTTTGAACCATGGTGTATCACAGAAACTAGAGCTAATAAAATTTTTTCATTGTCATTTTCGTTTTTTTTTTTTTTTTTCAACCCAAAATTAGTAAGATTTGACTCATGAATTGAAGGAAACATTACAAAAATATTTTTTTGTTGACCAGTGATACAGGAGAATAAACCTCACCGGCCTGAATTTCGTAGAAAATGTACCTTTGAAATTTGACGAAGAGATGTATCTCCAACACTAATATTCTTGTAATGTAACCTTCTATAATAAAGTTTTGTGTAAATTCTTTCAACTTAAAGTGAACACAAAGGCTATTTTGGTTTACATGCCTGTTATTGCCAATTCATTAACTAAATTAACAGTATACAATATTAAACATAGCCTTTGTTTAAGTTGAAGAATTAACATAAAAGCTTATTTTCAAATTCTCAACAACCCAAAACATAAAAAACAATAATTAAATTAAAATGTCACGACTAATGATTTGAAATTGTACCAAACCTTTTTGAGAACGGTTTTTCCATCTGCTGTCCTGACTCTAACTACTTTCAGTTCACCTTTCTTCTCCTCTTCAGAAACACCGGGAGGCCCGTCACTGCTCGCACCAATAGATCCAACGGCAGCCAATCCTACAATCAGGAAATTGTAAAACAAACATATATATTTATAAATACAACAGTTAGAAATAGAGCGGAGGTCGATTAAGCCCCTTTCTTCTAAAAAAGGAAATTCAACCTTTTGAAGAGCAATTAATAAATTTTAGTCCAACCAAAAATGTTTTCGAAAGGAAGTGACGATAGAAGCTAAAATTGAGAAGAACCGATCCTCGGAAGATTGGGATGACAGCAGTAATTATAACATACAAAACAAATAAGATCTATAGTTTACAAATAATTTTCAACATCTTCCTTTAGAAAGTTTTGATCATCGGGGTTTCTTAAGAGAAATGTAACCTCCACAAAACGGGACAGTTCTCCCTCTCCTCCATAGCCCTGTAGAAGGATTGTATATCAAGCCAAAACGTTGGCATAAATAAACAATTTTTAACTATAAAATGTAGTTTTATTCAATCCAAATACCAAACCACGATAATCCCCCGAACCTCTTCAAAAGGTTGAATCTTTCTATATCGAAACGATCGACTATATCTTCTCAAACATCTTCCTTTAAATGGTTGGCCTTTAAAAGTAGTGGCGATATTTTTCGATTCGTTTTATCTTCCTTCACGTGTTTTGTCTTTTTCTTTCTTATCCTCTTTGAGAGCCAATGTATAAATAACTATTTCTAAACCAATCAATCGGAACAAAACCCTGATCATAAACCAACAAAGAATATAATGAAACCACTATTTAAATAAAAAATAATATTTCTAAAAAAGCAAAATAACTCATTGAAAGAAGAATACCTTTTAGTCCTAAGCGGGCTATAAAATAAATAAAAAATCATTGAGAATGTAATAAATAAAGAAAAGGCAACGCAAGCAGCTATTGTAGATTTGTTGTTTGTAATAATAAACTGGCCAAGAATTCTTTCAAATACATTCTTCTTGTTCTTTTTTTAATCATTACGTGATAAGGATCAAAAGGAAATTTAGCAAGCATGAAAAATTATGGAAATTCACTATTTGGGTGAATATCTTCGTAGATTTCATTAGAGGGACTGCAATCTTGAAAGATATATGAAAATAGCAAAACTTGCAGTTGGGATGAGCCTTGGACTGATTGTTGGAAAAAGAAAATCGTTCCAATTTTCTACCGAAGACGATGGTGTTTATATTCTCTACGTTACTCTTTTACTCCAAAATAAACTCAACAATTGAGGAAGGAAACAAGAACTTTCCCAGACATTAATCCTACATTATAAAGTAGATTATTTCATCATTTCTACCTGATTCTTGGAGTTTTTGTTGAGCAGCAACCATTCTGTTCTCCTCTTTCTGCCGTAGCAATTGTTCTCTTAATTTCTTCTGTTCTTCAATTTTCTTCCGATATGCCTTCATTTCTTCGTCTTCTTCCTGAAAATCCAATTCAACATTAGTATATGAATAATGAAAGACATATCGCATGAACGTATAATACTTGGTATTGGTTTTTATATCGACATGTAGTTGGATGATAGGCAGCTCCTACTTACACATAGTAATTATTATTATATTTCCAACGGTTTTACTGTTATTTTATATTGTAGCCAATTTCATTTATGATTTACTTATTTAACTTCTCAGATCCCAAGACTCTAAGCTCGGAGTGCCTATGCCTGAAGACCATTTATAACCTTAGCTTGGTATAACAATATGCCAGCCAGCTTTAATGATGAAAACTGCAAAGTTTGGTTTATAAAAGTGTGCTCTGTCAACTAGTTTAGGAATTAGGATGATGCATATTACAATATTTTGTAAGCGACAACACCGAAATAAAAGTCTGATGTTATTTTTAGTGATGAAAGGAGTTAATGTACAGGATAGATAGACGTCCAGAGCTTGCTCACAAATTAAGACATTAAACTTACGGCCACCAGGCTTCCGAGATTCTATTATTATCAACAAAAATAATAGGGTATTTCCGCTTGTTGCTAAGAAATGGCGTTACTCTCTATCTCTCTCGCTTGTCTAGGCATGCGATGCAATTGAAATGTAGAGTGCGCATTTTAAAAATTTTGTAGAGAAATTGAGTGAAGTCTATAAGCTCTAAAAAAACATGATTCTTCTTTCTGTGACACATTGTGATCCGGATGCAGCCCGCTGGCCATATCTTTGACAAGACTGCATTAAAACAATTCAAAATATATTGATATTTACTTTGAGAAATCAGCACTTCAAAACACAAAAACTAATTTTAATTTAAAATTTCATGAGTCTATCTTCAACTGGTTCAAAGTCGTGAGAGGGTAAAAATCAACTCTAATACTTCGTGTAATATACACACAGTGTGCGTAGGCCGGAACTTGGCACACGGTAGTGTGCCTAGATATGTGCAGCATTTGGTACACCAGAGTTTATCCATCCTATTTAATTCTGAATGTTGTGGGAGTTAACACAAACCTTTTTTCTAATCTCCTGTCAATTCATTAATTTCTCAAAATCGCTTTGGCCCTTTTTTCCATCAAATTCTATTTATAGAGTACAGGGGAAAATATGGTAAATCAGACTTTTCCTAAACTTATAACACATTCTGTTGTTAAAAATCTATTTCAGCCTACAGAAATTATTTTAAAGATTCGCAAAATTCATAAAAATGGTCTTAGGGTGAGGTTGAGTAAAAAGAGTTAAAACTGGAATGAAGAGGTTTTTATTTAAATTGTCACTGATGTGAACAAACGCCCAAAAACATGTGAAAACCATTTTTTTTTTTTTTTTTTTTTTTTTTTAATCACACCTTTTGGGATAGGTTCGCCAGTTCTCTTGGTCTTCTGTGCTACAAAACTGTTTCAGATGATTTAGGTCAGCATATTTTGCCTTTGAACTAGGCAGTTTTGAATCATAAGCACGAGGAGGGAAGTAAAATTTGACTGGACGAAGTTTGTCAGCAGCTGATGTATAGATGACTTGTTGTAGATTTCTGGTTGTTCTCTTTTTCTGCTCATTCCTGTAGCACGGTTGAGGGTTTGAGATCATTCGAGTGAGCTGATAAGGTCACTGTTGTAACTACTACAATATAAAATCAGCCTGGGATGTGCAGCATTCATTTTTAGCTCGATAATCAGTCTCATTTTCCTAGGAGCTTTAGGTAGGAATCATGTTTCACAAATGTCTTCCAGACCCTAAGGGTGGCAAATACGACTTTGAAGGATCGAGGTTTGTCTATTCTGGATTAACGCACTTCACACCAGTCTTTGGGAACCTCTGTCGTAGCTTTTCTTATTTATTATCATGTCTTTGTTGCATTCAAAGTAGGAATGTCCTCACATTGAGAAAACAATGACACAGAGTCAAATCTTTTTTTAATTGTCTTTTTAAAACATTCTTTAGAAAATGTGTTTCATGAAGCAGAATGACGTTTGATTTAGTGGAAGGCAGTCCTCCTGTTTTCCCCCGGACCCATATGTACACTGGACGATTGGAGGCATTCCTCCTGTTTTTCTCCTTGACACATATGTACACTGGACGATTGGAGGCATTCCTCCTGTTTTCCCCTGGATCCATGTGTACACTGGACGATTGGAGGCATTCCTCCTGTTTTTCCCCTGGACCCATATGTACACTGGACGATTGGAGGCATTCCTCCTGTTTTCCCCTGGACCCATGTGTACACTGGACGATTGGAGGCATTCCTCCTGTTTTTCCCCTGGACCCATATGTACACTGGAAGATTGGAGGCATTCCTCCTGTTTTTCCCCTGGACCCATGTGTACACTGGACGATTGGAGGCATTCCTCCTGTTTTTCCCCTTGGACACAATAATGAAAAAGATGACAAAAATGAAAAAAAGCATTAAAAAAAAATTCTGCTGGCGTACGTGCATGTGCGGTAGCCATGTACAAAAAATAAGACTGTTTGTTATAGAGTATATTACATAAGTTTTTTGGGTGAACCTAAAGCATATTTATGTTCCTGAATTGGAGCAGAAGGCTCTAAACAAAATTATTTGTTTTTTTTTTCTAAGAAGCACATTAGATCCAGCAACCCTTGGAATGTTGGAATCGATCACAATCTCATTTTCAATAATGCTTAATATTACGCTGTAACTAACTCGACTGATATAATCTCCAATGATTTTACGTCATAACCTATGAAAATAATATGGTTTTGATAGTACAGTAACCATGTAGGTTAGTCGCCATAGCAATGGAACCCTCTTGTACCATCGTCTGGACGTAGCCGAAGCGTTATAGTTATAGCATAACTAGCTATAGCTAAGACATATCCGTGTCATTAAACCGTAACTTTCTTGGACATTCTTCTTGGAAACTGAGTCATGTTAGGGCATTTTTGTTCTTATCTCTAATGCCATTAGTAAAGGAATAGAAACGGTTAGTAGTTTCTTTTGTGAATAATCACAAATACGTTTCTCATTGCCTTATCGTCTTTTCCCGACGTTATTTTTGAGATCTATGGGTTCTAAAACCAGAAATTTTCTAGTCGGTAGTTCCGGATTACGTCATGAGGTCAACCTCATAAGCGGGTTTCCTTCCTATGGAGGGAGAGAGGAAACGAGCTAAAGTCAGGTGGCCAGAGAATAGTACTCACCACACACTATCTCCCTATTGTACTGTAAGGTCAAGTATGGGATACCTTTACACTAACTGCCTCTCTGTGCTCACATGGCCTGTTTATTTAAATATAACATCCACTTATATGTAAAACATTCACTAATACTTAACACAAATTTTTTGGTTGTAGCCCGGATTGGGCTGGTGCATTTTCTTTTTTTGAAAGAAAATCCACTAAACCTAATGAGAATCAACCCCACGACTGCTCATGCCATAACACTCATGGCCATTTATTTATTTATTATAGATGCTAATAACATTTTGTAAGAGTTAAATCTATGTTGTAGTTCCATATTGTCATAATATTATATTGTCCATGGTCTGTTACAAGACTTATATGTATGTATGTATGTATATATATATATGTATATATATATATATATATATATATATATATATATATATATATATTTAAACATACTTATTATTTTCAATAACTAATGATATCAAAAATTGGGAGGAGGGGTTCAGATCCTGCCGTTCATGTTACAAAGTCAACCTCATAACCCGAATCACTGCAAATAGAAAGGTGAAGTCCAACTAACGCAATCTACAGTCCATCTCCAAACAACTTCAAATTGTGTAAAATAAATATAATTCACTAATTTATGAATTGATACCACAAACATAATAAATATTTTATTGTAGAATTTAATTAATAAAGAAAACCTATTTCTTTATACATACATATTATATTATATATATTATACAATTCAAATCATATATTTTATTCCTAAACCAAATTTTGTAATGCAAGTTGAATTATTTTACAAAGTTTAAACTTATTTGTCGAAAAAGACATGAATATTGGGCCAACAAATAACTTAGTATGAGTTAACTTAACTAAATGAGTATTTAAATAAACACAATAATATTATTTATTCATGAAGAGAGTAATATTCTAAGCGCAAGTCAACAGAGATTTTCGTCTAGGCGTTAAGAATCCTTCTTAATGTCAAGTCATGTCGCTTTCTGGCAAATTCTTCAGCTTTATTTTCCTGTGCTTGTTAACTGGAATACAAAAAGTTTGGAGTAATCAATATTTGAAAAATCATTGGGAGTTATATAAACAAATATAGACGATTTTGTTTTTATTTCCAAGATATAAACTTTTTACAAAATAAATATGACAGATATCATAGAGTTTTAATAATTATTTAGAAGATAACTGGTTAAAATTTATTTGATATATTGATTGATCCTTTTGTTGAGAATTTTTATTGAAAGAAGATGTAGTTTTAAATAATCATACAGAGAATAGAGTCTCACAGTATATTTGAGGTTATTAAACTACTCAATCGGATAGAACCCAAGTAAATTCATTCTCAAATACATCAAATTAGCTTTCCATGCTGAGGTTTAACCCTTAATCTAGCGGTCCTTTGTCGAGCTGGGACGAGCATAACCAGGTTGTGAACCTAGTCTTGTTGATTTACCCAATGCCTGTCCTACTGGTCCTATCCCGAGCTGGGATCGGCAAGCAAAGATAACACTAGAGGTCCTGTCCTTGCTCGGCATCGAATTCCTGCTTCTCTAGTTCTTTGCCTTCAGCTTCTAGGTTTATTTTTAATAGATGTGCTATTCTGGACAAGCAGCTGTTCATTTTAATTCCAAAGAGGATGGAATAGTCTCGAAAAAGAGATAGACACTATGTGAATCACAGATTCTAGATGTGGCTAGAAACGATGAAGAAAAGTTTTTTAATGATTTTAGAATGTAATTCATTGAAAAATAAAAACTTCGTTTTTGTCATCTGCTGAAAAATCATATACAACATAAAAATACCAGATCGAGGTATTGTATTTAACCAGAGGAAATATCTTTATGTAAGCAAAATTGAGAGTTGAGAATTAAATTAAGATAGAATTTTTAGATTAGAAAACCTTATATTTCTGTACATAATAAGCTACAGGATTTTATTACGAGTTTGGGAATATCATTATGAATTACATTTAAGGAAAATCAGTATTGTTTGTTGTAGATAATATTGAAGAGCTGAGATATTGGATTGGATATTATCATCACTGGTCATTTGAGAATAATTTTCCTAATGCTTCGGAGCTGAACATTCCTCCTCCGCTACATTAGAAATTGGCTTGAAATTTGTGATTGGAGTCCTGGGACTGGAGTACTCGTGAACTGCGGTCCAAGGTGCAACTCTTCCTGTCCTTGTTGAACCATCTCAGGATTGAGAGGATGTGTCGTATTAAAACTTGATGGTCGATTAAACTGCTGGATGTGGAATGGAGATTGGTTCTATACACTATAGGTTAGAAATCAGGAAAGGCGAGTGTTTTTCATTTCCTAAATATCTTGAAGAATTTCCATTTGGCATTGAGGGCACTTATTTTCATCAAACTTCACTACATGAGACAACAAACTTTTAAAGAATGACAGTTTGTCGTTTCTTTTTTAAGATTATGTTTTCCTATAATGCCTTGAGGGGTGTTTTGCTCTTAAAACAACTGTTTTGGCTATTCGTTCAGCTGTAGTCTCTGCCTGAGCTGCTGGTCGAGTGCGTAGTTCTTCAGTATCGTTCTATTCATCTCCATTCTTATAGCTTTCTTCTTTTGCTCTTTCCTCATAAATTTTTCACAAAAACTGTAACTCATCATTTAAAGTGTGATTTTTTCTTCTTTTTTTTCTTTTGGCCCTATGAACCACTTGTTTTTGATTATTTTTATTTCTTTTGTGATTTCATAAAAGGATCAGGTAAGTGTTTCCACCATTTTATGGCTTCTTTACATGAAAATATAATACTTGTAAGGCAAAATATGTAGAACAATAAATGTGTTCCATTGAGACTAAAATATGTATTTGGCCATTGGCACATTTACCAACCTCTGTTAATTGTTAAGAACTGTAATACCTAAAGGAAGATTGATTGTTAGAGAGCTTTGTGACTGCCACCAACCGAAGTGAGTGGATATGACCAGCCACTGAAGAAAACTAGCAGGATTCAGCAAAGAGATTCGAGTCGAGATACAATTTCCTTAATTGTATACGTAGGATAGATGGAAAGATCACCCATCTCGCATGCCCAGCGGGAAATGGCTTTATTTTATTCAATTGTAAAGATTATTCAATTGTTTTAAAGGCCAACCTAGACAGTTGCTACCGATTTACTTTCGTGAACATTGGAAGTTATGGAGAAGGCAGTAACTCTCCTATTTTCAAAGACACTAAGCTGTGGAATCAATTGCAAATGGTTCATTGTGGTATTTCTTTCTTTAAAATCTAACAGTAGTATTCCTTTACAGTCCCAAAAAATTGTGGCCATTACCTTTTTTGTTGACTGCGTGACTTTTGCCTTTAAAGGAGGCGCTTCTCCTGGTCTTCTCCATTCCATGGACTCTCTTTTGCTGAGTGGGTCATAATATAGAACCATTGTCTCATCCCCAGTTACAATTGAGTCCAAAAAATTCCTTGGGTCGGCATTATACTCGCGTAAAAATTCATTGCAGCAGTGAACTCGTTCTTGTTTTTGAGCAACTGAAAGAATTTTTGGAACCCATCTTGCACTAACCTTGTTCATATGCAAATGTTTTTTGATGATCCTCAAAACACTTGTTTTTGAAAGCCCTAACCTCGCTGCTATTTCCTTGGTTTTTAGTCGCCGGTCAGACAGAAATTCAGATTCCACAAGTTGGATTGTTTCAGAAGTGACAGCTTCCAATGGGCGACCGGGACGTGGGTCATCTTCTAGACTTTCTCTCCCTAACTTAAATAATTTTGCCCATTCTTTCACTGTGGAATACGAGGGGGAGGACTGCCAGTATACACAATCCAAGCGCTCTTTAATTTGCGCAGGAGTAAAACCCTCTTTACAAAAGAATTTAATTACCGCACGGTACTCGAGTTTGAACATTGTAAAAATGGGGAGTTTCCTTCTAGGCTGGACACTGACTGACAAGACTGAGGAAGTGCAGGCGATGGGTATGGAGTGAGCAGGCATGGACCTGCATAGGCGTGTAGATCCCGGCACGTTTGAAGGAGAGAAGCAGGACAGGCCGGAAACTTATGGACCTTACTACGTACATTCTCTGCAAGTACTTTGTGATAAGTGTTGGAATCATTCCCTGGCAGACGTGACTTATATGAGATCCGATCGTGCCTTTTTACACAGAATGTGTACATCGCAAAAATCCTATGCGCCAAAATATCTGATCATTAAAAAATCCAGTATGTTTCTGGCATTAGAATCTAATTTATAACCTTTTCAAAGATAACTTCTAAATAGCCCTCGACAATTCAATCAATATACAAATGCCCACATTGAATCTGTTAGTGTAGTGTAATGTCATCCTAATATTTCACTATTTTAAGAGTAAATTCTTTACAGTTTTTTTTTAGTACCACTGCGTCATTTAGAATATGCAATTTGTAAACACTAGAACTTAGATAATATGTTCAAACTGCTGAATGTTGTAATATTTGATTTTATTCTCGGTGGCCCTCATTGTTCCTTCTATACCATTTTTCCTGTTTAAAAATAAATTGTTCCTCTCTTTGTATGTCCCTTCGACCATTGACCGTTTTAGAAGGGAAAAAATAAAGAAAAACTATGAGTCAAGCCTATTGTGGCGAGTGCAGAACCCAGACCGTGTATATGCATCTAGATCGTGGGTGACACTGCTTTTCACGTCCTCATATATGTGCTCAGAGCATTTGAAGGGTTAAGGAAACTATTGTTTAAAAAAAAAAAAAAAAAAAAAAAAAAAAAGAAAAAAAAAGAAAAAGTAACAATATAAACAATGCAGAATTTTTGAAAACTCCTCAGGATACTTTGTACTTATTTTATAAAATGTTTGTCTGTTGTTATAGTTTTAGAAATTTAATGAAATGAATATTAGGCAAATTTTTAGAAATTCGATGTCAAGCAACATTTTAAAACAAAAAAATATGTAAACAGAAAATTGTTTACAAATGTATGAGACACTTAACTAAATAGTAATTAATCCACTAAAAGTACATCATTTCAAAAGTTTCTTCACTTATTTATTTATTTTTTGTGTTTGCCTAAATAACTATACAAAAATAAAACTTAGGCCCTGATGATGCATGGATTAAAATCTTTAGAGAGCTGAGCTAACTGTAACTATTAATTAGCCTACGATTACCTCTGCCACAGCTTCCGCAGGTAGAGAATCTACCATCTTCACCTCCTGTAGATTGCTCCGTACTCGCTGCACGGGATTGTTATCGAATCTCTGCTGTTTTATCGGAGGCATTTTCCCACCGTGCTGGAATTGCTCTCGTTTCTGAGCTCTCACATTCCCACTCCAAGTCTGTTGGTTATTATGGTGCTGATGTTTTCCTAAAATAAAAGAAAATTAAATTGGTTTAAGATAATAAAAGTAAGGATTGATTCAATAAGACAATAAAAGTAAGGATTGATTCAAGTTATTATTATTAAAGTATCGACTATCTGCACAAGAAGAGTTTCTGGATGCAGTGCTCTTCGAGGAGATTTAGGCCCGCACACAGGGGATTTTAGCGCATATTGAAGCAACTGGTTTCATGAAACTCAACAATCAAAAACAATATTTCTACTGTAATTCTCTGATGTTAGTACTTTTGAGAAGGAATCCGTGATTTCCCATTCTGATGTCAGCAGTCCAAACAAATATTACTTTTTATCCTCTGTTAATTTTTAAAACAAAATTGTACCAAATTAACTTTAACTAAAAATCCAATAACCTCTGCCGTTACGTTACTTAGTCATTTAAAAATTTCAACTACTGTGATAATTCAATAAATTTGTCATTTGATCAGTTTTACCCCTCTAAAATTGTTAATATTACAAGATGGAGAATAGTGAGAACTAAGGAATTACTAAGAGAGGAGACGCGGATAACGAAGGATTTTTCTAATGAAGCTGTAATGGCCGAGGGAATATAAAGATCGGGAGGAGCAGGTGCTACTAGTGTGAGCAACAAGTTGATCTTCTTGATAAAAGAATAATAAAATAAACTAATACATTTTCTTTTATTCTCAAGAAAGAATAAATAAATGAAGAAATGATTCTATTTAGTTCTATAAATCCCTGAAAGGAAGCAAGTGTAATGTAAGAGTATTATTCATTACTTACCGATGAAATGCTTATTTTGGTTTTTATTAAATGGAGGCCGAGGTCCAGCATTAAAAGGTGGCCTCATTCTGGGAGGAATCATCTGAAAATATTTAGAAAAAATAAGAAGTGCTAATAATAAAACATAAATCTATCAGAATTAACTATTGTCACAAAAATAACTTGTCTTCTTTAAATATATCTCTAAGTATAAAGGCTACAGATCTTTCAGCTCACATAACTCCTTCATGGATATGAACCAAGTTAAGGTTGTCATATATGCTTTTTTTCCTTTCTTTTTTTCAAGATATTATAATAAAAAATCAACAATAAAATATTAAAGTAATGATAATAAATGGCAATAGTCAAATTGTTAGAAGATGTGCCAAACTCTGTTAAAAATGTAATAAAATAAAGTAAGTAGAGGAGAACTTCCTATTACTCCGGGAGTGTGTTTGGCTGATGCCCTGAGTTAGGTAAAAATGATAGCATAATCGGAGTGTGTACAAGTTAATGACTCGAGCAAAGCATGATGCCAGTCCTAAAGATGGTAATATCAATCATCATGAGGCACTTCAGCTATATTAATTACGTCAAATCTCATCTAGATATATTCCTAAAGTGAATGAAAAGTTACACATACATTTGAGCAGTTTGTTAAAATATTATATTTTAAAATTTAGGACTTGTCTTCCCCCCCAAACTATTCAAGAGATGGGTCGAGGCTAATCCACTCCACGCTTATGGGCATAAAGGAGATAAGAGAAAGAAGAAGAAGTTCACAAGTACTTTAAATGTTTCATAAGAAACAAAAACTACTTTATTAGAAAAAGCAATTTTATGCATAAACATTTCCTTATATAACTATCCAATAAGAAAATTCATAACTCTAGCATGTTAAGAATTAAAAAGAGGTGGTTTGGCTTGTGAAAGTGGTAGGGACCTTGGTGCGCAATTTGCTTCAAAAGGCAGCCTATTCGACAGTAGCTTGAACTGAATGCTCCAATGCTCCAATGATCACTTCGAAGGGCAATGCATACTAGTATCTATCAATATATTCCATTTTCAAGATATACTTCCAACATAAAATCCCCTCTCTTAAACGTTAAAAGTAAGTTAGAACTAACATACTTCATCCAATATAAACTACACTATGTTAATACTGAAGTTGTAGCAGAATGAGAAATAAATGTAATCTATGATGAGAAAATAACGTGGTAATTACCGGAGGTCCAGGGCCATGTTGGAAATGCGGAGGAGGAAAGTTTTGAGGAGGTCCGCCTTGGTAGTAATTAGGATCTCCCCACCCCATCTGGAAAGAACAAAAAAAAAATAAATCGATAAAATAAAATAAATAAAGTAATCTAAGCTAAAAGATAGTTTAGGAAATAATAAAAGCCTGACTCGCAGGAACGTAATGTTGTCACGAGTGTGATTCTATATTACACTTACGTCTCCTACGATTTATAAAGCTTAGAATAGAAACTAATCATATTTCACCTTCAACGGAAAATAGTCAACATTGATTGGATGATTGTCAAACATGGTAATTCAATTTGTCAATGCAATCTATTGTTTTGGAATGCTGGAAACTATAATTCTAGTTTTACCAACTTTTCTCAAAAACAGTTAAAGATATCATCTTCATCTTATTCATATTGAAATATCTATTTGCTTACCAGCAAGTCTATAAAAGTTCTACAATTGTGATCCCACAAATTTTTCAAAATGTAATAAGTGTTCATAAAATGAGCTGACTAAGCGGGAAGGGGGTTTATCAGAAGAGGATGAAAATGCCAACTGAGGGGAGGCAGCTTGTAAGGCACTAGAGAGATAGGAGATTAAATCAAGAATCATGGAAGAGTGCAGAGTATGGCTGAGTGAACTAGCCCAAAACTATTTACTAGGTACCGGGACATCGAGGTATCCTAGGCAAAGAGAAGGAAAACATGCTGCTGGCAGGATTATGTTCGGAAATAACACTTACAATCCCACTCCCATTTCTTGGATTATCAATGGCCTGGGGCAATAATAGCAAAAGACACAAGAAAGTTTGGTAAACTTTGGGAGAAGCAGAAAATCACCCATAGGAAGTCCTTCATAGACCTTAGAAATTTAGGCAAGATGGAATTTTCTTGGGTATGGACAAAAGGAAATTGTGGGAGATAGTCAGAACTGTCTCGGACCACTGTACCCTAAACAAGCTTATGTACACTATGAAGTCATCACGAGTCTGCAGATGGTGACAAGGATGAGACACCTAAGCATGTTACATTTAAATGTCTAGGGTTTGAAAGAAAGCAGTTCCTATGTTTTGATAGCCTTGATGAGGATAAAATCAGGAGATCGACGAAAGTCGGGCAGTATTTGAGGTTTATCAGGGGTTTAAGGTAAGATCCGAGCATTTTTAGGTTAATGTATAGTGTGTTTTTATAAATGTATAAACTTCATTACTTTTGATAATTTCTTCAGTATATCTAGATTGCTGATAATAACTGATAAGAGACACACCTTGTATTTGTGTGCAAACGGAATACCTGTGGTTGAGGAGGAGCTGGTTGTGAAGGATAGTTTGGCTGCATAGGCTGCTGGGGGTAGTAGTTGTCCTGTGATGGCCCGTAATACTGAAAACAACTTAATGATAAATTAAATTCTCTCACATCCAATTAAAATGACAATTTTAATTCAGTTAATTTATATTCTTTATAATGTAATCAAAAAGAAAATTACAGAAAATACAAATTATAAATTGGAAAAAACTTAAAACAGCTGTCAAAATATTTTTCACATAAATTCTATTTGTAAATCATAGTTGCAAAAATCCAAAAGGAGTCATAATATATTCTAAATATATTGTTTCACTTCCCCAAAATTTCATATTTTAGGCAAACATCCAAGTTAGATACATAACATTGGGTCTAGTGCTCTACCACTGCAGGGTGTCTACTACTTTTCTGAAAGCCAATTTCGGGACTTTTTTGTGACATTTTAATGATTTGAAAAGCAAATTTCATGCTCATTAAAAAGAAAATAATTTTAATAAAAATGAAAAAGCTTTAACTATTGGCTTAAAATTGGCACTGTTTATATAATTTCAATATTTAAGTCTGCATATATTTAAAAAAGTCTGTCACGCAGGAGATGCATAACTGAGCATTTTCCTCAGAATTGAGTAGTCTCGAGTGCATTCCTGAATAATTTGCTTAAAATAACCTATATAGATGAATAAAGGCCTAAGAAGGTATTATTAAGATTAAGGGCAAAAGAGGGTAAGGTGATGATTGTGGACGCATAGATTGTGAATGGGAATTCCTCTGATCTGAACTCGCTGAACCGGGCGAAGTGTCGGAAGTATGGGAGACTTGGTGTCTGTTTGGCAGTGAGGCGAATGTTTGGCGTGCCTGTCACCGACGTGGAGGTAACGTCCTGTACATTGAGCTGGAGGGGCGCTTGGAGCAGTGCTTTTGCCAAGAGTTTAAGGCAGCTTGGTGTCCCGATGGGAGCGCTGAGAAGCATTACCTTGCATGTATTAAAGGGCTCCTGCATCATATTCAGTCAGTGGAGGACACTCCTCGCAGGGGCGGGCCGTTGAGGATCGCCTGGAGTTTCTTGTTAATTTATCTATGTGATTTACTTGTTTATATTTTAATTTGGGGTGTGGGTATGTCTGTGGTTGTTATATTTGACTGCACCATGTTAATACCTCCATCGGGTGCTCTGGTCTAGCGGGTGAAGTGTTTGGGTTCAGAACGCTGCATTATCTTATTATTATTATATTGATCATTTTTATTGTTAGTCTTTCTTTTTTTTTTTTTTTTTTTTTTTTTTTTTTTTTTTTTTTTTTTTTTTTTGCATCTATCTGGTTATATTTGTAATAATTATATTAATTTCAGTTTTATATTATTATTGCATTATTATCAGATATACTGATTTGTAAGGCTTATTTTTTAGTGTTATTTTTTGAATATTATTTTATTTTATTTATTTAATTATTTTTGTGCCTTCTTATATTCGACAATGTGGTACTCTGAAGACTGATGGGCCATATTATTAACTTAGGTCTCCCAGCGACTAGGCTTGTGTTGTTTTCAAGCCTAAATAACGAGGGTGAAGGAGACACCCAATTGTAAAGTTGACTTATTGTATTTTAGAATAATAGTAACAATTTTGTGTATGTATTGTATCTCCTAATAAATAAAAATAAAACTATATATATATATATATATATATATATATATATATATATATATATATATAAATTTTAACTGGGGTTATTTTCGGTGTCTACTAGGTAGGATCGATAAAGATTCGAAAAATTTTTTCAAAAATTCCGTCATGAGTGCAACCTCAATAGCTACTTTCCAAGTGCTAAAATGAATAATTGATTTGTAAATGCATGAAAAAACGGCAACAATTACGAATGCACCGAAGTACTGGGATTTACGTTAAACTCCGGTAAGAACTAAAATTTTGTGACTTGGTTTCAAAATTCATGACTTTTTTGTGATTTTCGTGCCCTATTTTCAATTTTGTGACATTTTCATGACTTTCATGAGATTTTCGTGCAGTAGACACCCTGCACTGAACCAAACTCTCTCCCTGTGTGATATATTACCTGAGTTTTTAAGTATTTACATTTTTATATAGATATAATTTGAAATAGGACTTAGATTTGGTAGTAGAGCTTCTACTGAGCCGAGCAAGTATCAAAACCAGCACGTGAAAACACAGTGTTTTATTTAACTTCGTCTCATTATCTATTTGGTAGAAGAATATACTTTAATCTCCAATTATTCATGATTTTCTGCATTAGTTTTCAATGGTTAGCACTTTTTCTATCCAGGAAGGGTTGATGTATTTTCTATTTTTTTAATATAAAGCCATCTGATCTACTGGGAATCGAACCCATGACCTTTGAAACGCCATAGCATTCACAACCACAGAGCCTCCGGATTTCTTTAAATATTTATTATTATCCACTTATGTGCCTAGTATGAGTACAATTGATGCTGTTTTGACGTCTCTATAAATATGTAGTAACTCAATATCTGAAGTAAATTTTCTTGAAATACTTCTTTGAAATAATGTTTAAACAAAAGCCGTAGCTAGAAAAGCATGGTTTGTTGGCCTCAGAGAGGTATTCACTCAAAATTTGGGGGAACCAAATGCCCATTAAAAGTGTCCTAAAGCCAAATCCTTAGCTTAGAATAACCGCTCAAGAAACAAATAATAATATTTATCAACATGTATTTAATAAATATCCAAAAATATTATATATATATATATATATATATATATATATATATATATATATATAATTAATTACTAATTTACAATTATATATAACCCACTGTGCTTTTCCTTAATATATTCCACAAAAGAATAGATTTTTTTAATATGGCGTACCACTTGGATAGTCTAAAAAAATTGAGGTAGTACAGGAATGGTATGAATACTATTTTGAAAAAAAATAAAAACGCAAAAAAATTGAATGTGAGGATGCCAAAAACTGAATTATTTTTTTCCATTAGTGTTAACACTTTCAGGATCGATGGCTTCGAAAAAAATGTCGATCCAAAAAAAAAATAATAATAAATAAATAAGTGAAGAAACTTTTGAAATGATGGACATTCAGTGGATTAATTACAACATTTCCGCTAAAGGAATTGTTCTGGCGGATTCAGTATCATACGATACCAGACCCACAAACCTAACCGGGAATAACGTAATGATGTCCCAAACCAAATACGACGAGCATAGGACAAGGCCTGGAGTAGTGGGGATAGAAAGAAAAGCAAGCTATCTGCACACGCAGACCCCATGATGCTGGGCCCGTAGAACACATCTCCCTGACGCATATGCCACAATGCTGGGCCTGAACGTTTTAAGGAAGATGCATATTTTCCTTCTTTCTTGTTTTTTCATTCCTTTCATTTCGTCACTAAATTTGTGACCTATAAATTCATAGCTAAGAATTTGGCTCTAGGCCACTTTTAGGGGATTTTGATACCCCAATTTTCCAGCGTAAAATCTCTGGGGTCGACAACCCATGCTTACCCGGCTAGGGCCTTTATAGTTTGCTATATTCAATTTTTCTAAAATTACTATGATTAAGTTATAAAAATATCAATTAAATATGATACAAACATGTAAATTTCCTTGAATTATCCAAAGCAGAATAGTGGTCTAGATATTTCATAATCCACCAACAGATATCCAATCCCATTCCATTGCAAGAGAGATAAATAGAAAATATATCAAGACTTACATTGTTATCAATCGGAGGATTGAAGGATGGAGGGCCTGGAGGCATGAAGTATCCTTGGTCGTTCCACTGGTTTGTCTGAAAACAATAACGTACGACAATAGTTGACAAGCATTTATTTCATTTTATACGCTCCAATAATAAATATAATTAAAAAAGTTGAATGAAATATTTCTTCTTCTTTTCAATTTTTTTAACGAAATATCATTAAAGTGAAATATCACATGTTTTCTCATTAATTATCCTAAAGCTTAACTTATAAGGTAATTCAATTTTTAAAAAAGTCCGTCACGCAGGAGCTGCATAACTAAGCACTTTCCTCAGAATTGGGTAGTGTTGAGTGCATTCCTGAATAATTTGCTTAAAATAACCTATATAGATAAATGAAATAAAAACATAAATAACACCTGTTTCAATTCAATTCAAACATAGTACAAAGCAAATCACCCCCTTCCGATGGACCGATTAAGTTCATTTTTACAACACTTCTTCCTTATTAGATACCCAGGACATATACCGTGTTTCGTTAGAATACAGCAGAAATTACGACCGGTATGAGCAAATTAGTAATTTCTGTCTGGAGTAAACCCTCCCTTCTAGTCAACTGATTTAGTTTATTTTTATAACAAATTTTTCTCTTCAGTTGACCACAACGAATACAGAGTTTCGTTAAAATATTATGGCTGGTATTGGCAAATAACTACTTTGGCTCCGGAGTAAACCCCCCCTCCACATGGACCGATTTTGTTGGTTAACGAACTCTTTCAATCGTTTGATGGAAGAATACTACATTCCAAGTTTCATGGCGAAAAAACAAAAACTCTGGCTTATATCGTGTTAACGGACACATATATAACTATGTATGCATATATATACATATATATATATAATTTAAACGGGGGTCATTTTAGGTGGCTACTAGGTAGGATCGATAAAGATTCGAAGAAATTTTTCAAAAATTCCGTCATGAGTGCAACCTTAATAGCTACTTTCCTTCGGAGGAAAGTGCTAAAAAGTAATAAAAAAAATTGTCCTGGGTTCAATTTATTTTTTTATTCTTGAAGAAAACGGGAGGAGTTGCCCCTTAAAACTTTTTAAAATATTAATTTAATTGGCAATATTTCGAACCTATTCAGGTCCATCATCAGGTATCTTATATTAAGTAGTGTTAAGGTCTATTATGGTTTTAAATTTCATTCTGAGGTCCATAATTTTTAAAGTTTGAGGATGAACATTAAATGCAGGTAAGAATCTCGATGATGTGTTGAGGGGACGAGTTATTTTCACGCTGTATTATATAACTGGTATATTCAATAATCCATTCATCCTTGATGATGTGTTGAGTGGACGAGTTATTTTCACGCTGTATTATATAACAGGTATATTCAACAATCCATTCATCCTTGTCCACCCTCACCTTCAACTTAAATTTATTCTTTATTTATGTTTTTGGAAAAGATGGAACGACATTACTCCAATCTTGGCTTGAAAAGGGTGGTAATGTCTAGATAACCCTTCCCAAAAATCTCTCGTCCATGTAAGTGGATGTTAACATTTAAAAAATAATTATGTAAAAATTTAAAACATGCTATCAATATATAGAACTGTGTGAAAATGAAATAGCAAATGCTTTCGAATTGTTTAAAAATGTAAAAGTTCAACAGAAATAGAATATGAGTTGAATGAATAATAATACGTAATTACCTGTATCGGAGGTTGGTATCCATAAGGAGGATGTGGTGGTTGGAAAGGAGGTTGTGGTGGTCCTTGATAACCACCGTTCCACATTGGAGGGCCTCCTGGAACAACCAAGTAGTTAATGTTACTACGAATAGTTTACAGCCTGTACAGATAAACTCAGGAGATCAATTGCACATGTACGAACATAGGCAGGGATTATTCCCTATACTTCCCTGTACTGGCTTCTGTTCCGCCATTTGCAAAGCCTTTTAATGATCAAACACTTAACTTGAATCACTATAAAAACTGATTGTCTCGTTTAAGCCAAGGGAACGCTTTGAGAGGTTAGATAAGGGAGATAGTGTTTAATATTTATCAATACTTAGCCAAAGCTAAGGCTGAAAATGTTTTAAATTTCATAGTGATAAGGTTACAACTGAGAATTTTTACCGCCAATTTTCTATCTGGAATATAGGCCACACCCTTTTCCCTCCATCTAACCACCTTTTTGAACAGGCAACATTATAGTCTAAATTGCTTTCAGCCTTAGCTTTGGCTAAGTATTGATAAACATTAAACAGTGTCTCCCTTGCCTGGCCTCTCAAAGCCTTCCCTAGTCCTAAATGAGACACAATCAGTTTTTATTAAGTTTCATGTAGAGTGTTGTTAATTGAAATATTAATGCAAATGGCGGACCCGTCAGGAATAATTCCCGCAGAAGTTTGGGCATGCGGAATGTGAACTGATAATGTGAGTGGATAGTAATTATATCAACAGAGCTTATGTTGATATTTATCGAGAATGGAGTCGTTGGAGTCCTTTGGATGGTGAAAACATTAGCTATCAGCAGACATATCCTAATCACCAAACATGTTCATCGAATATATAACTCTAACTAATTTACTAATGAGATGTTAAGCTAATTTCTAGCTCAATATATTTCTCATTTTCTTTCGCATATGAAAATTACACAAATAACATATTTGTCCACCGGATCGCTTAGAAACCTTTGCCTAGTACCCAACATTCTCCCAATCCTCAAGTTGCAAATAACAAGAACGATTAATTAGTATTCACACTCAGCCTGAAAATCAGCTAATTAAATAAGTTTTAAACATTAGGCTTTGAGAGGCCAGGCAAGGGAGACACTGTTTAATGTTTATCAATACTTAGCCAAAGCTAAGGCTGAAAGCAAATGAAATTATCATCAAGAGACAGGTTCTTATGTCTGCACGAATATGGCTGAAAACACCTATCAATTATTCATAGTGCTTTATCAACAACACAGCCAGGGAGGCTAAGATCTGATAGTGATCACTCCAAATACAATAACACAAGATATAAATAAGAAAAATTATTAAAATCTAAATAAAAAAATAATATTTTTTGAACAAATCATTTTAAAATAAAGAAATACAAATAAGAGAAATAATTGGCATTGCTTCAGACCTTCCAAAATTAAACTTTAAAACAGGACTAAATTTTTCAAACAAAAATGCCTATGAATGCATTCTTTTCTCTTAAAATGTACCTCACAGTGGAAACATGGATGTTCACAGAGCTCAAAAGTATTTTCACAGGGTTTAATGTATTTTTGCATATATAATGTTTCTACACCGTCCTCCCCTCCTTAAAAAAATCAATTAAATAAGCTTTAAAAAGAAGAACTTACAAAATTAGGAAAGTCAGTAGTGGGAAAAGATCATTTTGCTTGAGAAATTAAGTTTTAATGATGCAACAACAGTTTACGGTTTCTATGTAAATACATAATCTATGTAAATAAATAAATTAACCTATTAATAATAATTGATTACTCTATGCAGAGGAGAAGAGAATGAGACGATAGGTAGGTAAGACTGACCATGGAGAATAAGATAAAATAAGAAATGTCGAAAGTAGTACCTACGTAACATCGTTTTCTCTGAAGAGGAGAATGACATAATCATTACATCCCATTAATAAAACTATAAAAATAGAATTGAACAATTTTGTAAACTAATTAATATAAACTGCTTCATGTCATTATTAGTAAAAGCATTAAATTATTCAAAATAAATTGGTGAATTAAACAGATTAGCACAAGAGATGTCAATGTTTGACAGGATGATTTTTATTCTATTCAAATAAATATCATATGGTAACTCATATGGCAGGGTTTCATAAAATATTCTTAAAGAAAGAAAAATAGGTATATGCAGAGAAAAATCACATGTTATAGTGATCATTCATAGTAATCCCTTCCCAAAATGAAATAGTGAGCCAGGTTAAATGTGGATCATTTAAAGCAGTGTTGTAAAATAGAAGAGAATACAATGCGATGAAAGCAGTTTTAAGGCAAGAGATGTTAAGAAACATTCATAAAGAAAAGGGGGGGGCTAATTGAAGAGAGCCTGTGAACATAATAACCAGGTAGTATGCATGCGCTGCATCTAGCCCCTATGTGCGAAGGCCTAGCTCCCGTCCAGCCACGCCCCTTCTGGTTCTTTTGTTTGCAGGCGGACTATAGGGTCATAAGGCTGGGAGCGAGAGCAGTCAGAAGTCTAAGGGGCCTGTCCAGCTCAAATCAACACTGTGATTTTTTTGTACTTACTTATTAGCTTCAACACAGGTTAGAGATGTGGGTCTCGTTCAGGGATCTGGATCATCAGCGCAGTCGCATAACTCATTCGCATTTCTACTGGCATATTCCTATGGGCAATTCTATAGGCTATTGTAGTAACTTTCTTGTTTACTTCCTGTTTTCAACGCAATTCACTTGTAGTTTCGTATTTTTTACACGATTTCTTTTCATTGTTTGCTGATTGAGTTCTTAGTGATGTTTGTATCCTCTGTGCTGTTCTAGTTTCTGCTAGGAAAATACGTCTTTGGGATTTAACTACAATTGAAAAAGCATGGACATAGCCCATTTTCCACTGAAAAACCTGTGATCTATATTATCAACGAGTTGGACCAACTAGAGTTTTGATATAACCTTGAGTGGAAACGCATAGCAATAATGCCATTTACATAAGTACTACTCAAGGTTATATCGAAACTCTAGTAAACCCAAATCGTTGATAATCCCATCGCCATATTGGCCAAAATTCAATTGACGTCTGGGCCAGATCTCTGACCCGGCGATGATCCAGATCTCTGAGAGATACGTATTAGCCGGTTCTTTAACCTGCTAATACGTAAGTACCAATTTTTTTTACTATCTCTGATTTAAATGAAATTTGGTGAGGAGGCAGTATAAACATAAACAAAGAAAAATACAAGTTTTTTTTTTAAATATCAACTGGTTTGAAAATTACAGGAATGTAAAATTTCAAAAAATGACAGTTTCTGAAATTGCAATTGGGGCTCTTGTATTTAAGCTAGAGAGCTGGAAGAGGTGTTATTTTAAAGCTCTTTGTAAGAACATTCTTATGATATGCAACACTATATAGGTTAAGAGGTAAACAATTTTTTCCTCAAATTCTGCTTGTCATAAATGGAGAATCAAAATCAAGCTTAAATAAACGACTGAATAGGTATTGTGAATGTAATATGAGACAGTAGCTTACCCATGCCCATAGGTCCTCGAGGCCTGAAGTGAGGATTCACGTGAATATTTGTCGGCTGATTACGGAAGAATTTCCGATTATTCCCTCCTCTTGCTCCTCGTCCTCCTCGATGGCCTCCTCGATTCACCTTCACAGGGTTACGCACAGCAACTGCATCTGCAAGGAAAAAAAGGAACAGGTATAATTATTGTGTAGTATAATCATTTCTTATTTCTTTAATATAATAATTTAAATAGTTGGTAAATATGACTGTTATTAGGATTTCATAACGGGTTAATTGTTTAAATTTATTTCAACCATTCCATAAATAGGAATAATTTCTCCTTTAAAAGCATTACGCATATCTATATGAACTTTAGGTCTGTGATTTGGTGCTGTGTCAGGTTAATGGAAATTCTTATCATTATTTGCATATTTCAATGGTCAACTGGAACAAAGTTGGATCTGATTTGTTTTCACAATTAAAAAAAGTAGGTTTTGTATTGCGGAATGAGATGTGAGACTGTTTAGTGCTCAAATCTTTTGCTAGATAGTGTTTTGTTTAGTTGAACAACTCCATAATCTGGAGTCGCTTGTCCAGATTATGGAGGAACGTTGAATTTGTACCATGAAGTCCCAATCCTTCGGAGGATAACTCCTATTACAGTGAACCAAGGTTGTATGTGACATTTTCTTGGAAGATTTTCAAATTTAATGGCGCTCTCAAAAAAATTACTCGCGAGTATAATTTGCATTCATTTGTGTTCATCTTTAAAGACTAGGAAATAAAAAACAAAAATCAAATCTGATCTGATTACTATCCTTCTCTGCTGTGAATATCTAGACGGGATCTATGAAGATATTTATTCACTAGTATCAGGGAGTAATTAATTAAAGATACCAAATAATATTTGAAGAAACTAACCAAGCGTTTCAGGAATAGCTGAAGAACTCCTCGCTATAATCTGCCGTTCGGACTTAAACCGCGTCCTTTCTCCTCCAGAGTTATCGTCACTGTCATCTGCAGTCAAACTTTATATTAAGCACAGAATTATATAATACATCATACATAAAATCACAGATATTTTTTTTTTCAAAAAAATATACGGGGGGTCCCGTAAATGTCTAGTCATATTGTGGGAGGTGATAGAGGACCTTTAGGGGAACAAAAAATGTTCTATGACGATTTTCCAAATTCTCACACATAAGGGAGAAAACGTTGTTTCATTGTTTTATCGAGACAAACATGGTTTTTAGAAGAATACTCGTTGTAGCTCCGGCCCAGGTGGTTCTACTAGAAAGGAAGTGAAACCAATCGAAAGCTCAGTAAATTTACAATACGACTAGTTGATAGTAAACGTAAAAATGATTGAATGTAAGTATGTCTATCTTACCAAAAGAAAGCTATTCTAAATTTCCTGACATTTTCTTGATATTTCTTACCAGCGTTACTCCTCAATGGGGTGGATCTGAGATTTCTGGGTTTCAGAAAAACTTCCTCATTTAACCAGCTTTCTATTCATGTATCACAAGCCTGTGTTATTGAAGTATGTGAAAGATTTAGGAACAAAAGTTTAAAAAAAAACATGGATCTGTGAAAAGAAAATTAAATTTCTTTCTTCAGTTTATTCAAAAAGCTTAAAAAAAAATTTATTTTTATAAATATTTACTTAAATATAAAGTAAATATTTACATAAAACAATAAAAAAAGTTACTTCCACAAAAATAAAAAAATTACTAAAACAGTAAATAAATCAAATACACATTTATTTTGAATTTGCTAATTACAGTAACTAATACTGGGTCCAGGAGGCGGCCATTATGGAACCCCAACCATACATTAACCTCAAAAATTATTATTTTTGCCTAGATCACGCATTTGAACACATTTTTACAGGACTATCTACATCTTATTTATTAGGGACGGGATATTTAATTACCACAACAAACACACATGGGCCCACGAGAATCCCAGGATGGTTCACAAGCGTAGCCATCAGTGTCAATTCAAGGTAAAGCATTTGTTTTCTAATTATAAATACCTGTAAAAATGTGTTCAAATGCGTGATCTAGGTAAAAATAATAATTTTTGAGGTTAATGTATGGTTGGGGTTCCATAATGGCCGCCTCCTGGACCCAGTATTAGTTACTGTAATTAGCAAATTCAAAATAAATGTGTATTTGATTTATTTACTGTTTTAGGAATTTTTTTATTTTTGTGGAAGTAACTTTTTTTATTGTTTTATGTAAATATTTACTTAATATTTAAGTAAATATTTATAAAAACAAATATTTCTTTTAAGCTTTTTGAATGAACCGAAGAAAAAAATATAATTTTCTTTTCACAGATCCATGTTTTTTTTTTTTTTTTTAAACTTTTGTTCCTAAATCGCTCACATACTTCAATAACACAGGGTTGTGATACATGAATGGAAAGCTGGTTAAATGAGGAAGTTCTTCTGAAACCCGGAAATCTCAGATCCTGCCCATTGAGGAGTAACGCTGATAAGAAATATCAAGAAAATGTCAGGAAATAGCTTTCTTTTGGTAAGATAGGCATACTTACATTCATTCATTTTTACGTTTACTATCAACTAGTCTTATAGTAATTTTACTCAGCTTTCGATTGGTTTTACTTCCTTTCTAGTAGAACCACTTGGGCCGGAGCTACGAGTATTCTTCTAAAAACCACGTTTGTCTCAATAAAACAATAAAACGACATTTTCTCCCTTAGTTGTGAGAATTTGGAAAATCGTCATAGAACATTTTTTGTTCCCCTGAAGGTCATCTATCACCAATCACAATATGACAAGACATTTACGGTACACCCTGTATAAGTAATAAAATGTTAACACAAAATCTGAAAACATTAATGTTTCCCGGGGTCTCCTTGAGGTCTAGTGGCTAAAGCTTTAGATTCTCATGCGGGAGATGGTGGGTTCGATACCCACCGGAGGCAGGGATTTTCTCACAGTTTGATGAGAAAATTCCTCGCTGCAGCAGGGAACTAATAGCCCAGAAGTCGGTGAGCCGTAAAAAAAATACTGGTTCCCGATGTAGCCCCCCAAACTACCTGACCCAGAGGAAGATCTTCTTGGTTCCAAGCCTCCTTACAGCCCTCCCTGATTTCTCTCCTTGTGATTCCTCCCTCCTCCCCCGACTGAAGAGAGAGCTAAAGGGAAAGCACACGGAGTTGGTGGAGAACATCCAAGCTCACGTTACAAGGTTCTCGAGAATGCCTTCCAGACGTGGCAAAATCGTCTCTACAAGAGTATTGATGCACAAGGAGACCCTTTTGAAGAATTTAATAATTTCTACGAATAAGATTGATAAATCTATTTTCACAGAAAATAAGCATTCTGACACACCCCTTATGTGCTCATGTACACGTTTTCTTTCTTCTATAGTCAGTTCTTCAAGGATAATACATCAACTTTAGCTTCAAAATAATATCAATATTATTTAATTAATCATTTAGAAAATTTATAAACTTACCGTTATCATGACTATTAAAATCAATAGGTGCACGTTTCTTCTTAAGCTCTGTGCCGTTTTCAAGCACCTAAAAAAAAAAAAGAAAAGTATGTTAATCAATTTACAACACTTCTACCTAGCTGTCTATAATATAAGGAAGTCATTATGATTGAATGGGAATCAAACTCTTTTCCGATCTACGTTTGCATGGTTTACCAATAGGCAGTGAAATGTACCACCAGAAGCGAGCAGGGAGTTAGGATCGGGGTCTATAGTATAGCTCCATTCAAAAAAAAAATCGTTCATCATAATCAACCATATATATCCATCTTTAAAATTAGCTGAAGATGATTGATACAGGTAATAGTCCTATCTCCTATGACAACAAACAGTCATTGTATATGGAAACGAATTTTTCCTCTGGCATTAACAGCAAGTGCAAATGAGAAAAGTTGTAGAAAAAAAAAACTGTCTTCATTAACATGTTCAATGCTGCCGCCATCTCGGCTCACTTTAGGCTACCACGGCGATTGATTTTAATTTACTTTCCATCTGACTGATTTTTTTTTTTTGCAATGAGAAACTCAATGTCTCCAAGTTCCCTATAGTGCTCGCTGTCTCCGGGAAGAGGTGGAGAGAGCACCATCTGGTGCTCCCAGTCCAGCCGTAAGTTGCCATATGGTGCCTTTCGTATTGAATGTGTTAAGTATTTCATGCTGTCTAGTAAATGTTCTGCAAATTTAGTCTCTTCACTCGCACAGCTATATTACAACTCAGAAAATGAATAACTGCACAAACGCCTAAGAGGAGATAATTTTCTTTAGTTTTTTTACTATAAAATATAATTGTTCCTCATAAACTATGGAATGGAGAAGTGAAGTAATGAAATGATTCTACAAATCTCTGAATACATTAACTATTATTGTATAAAGAGGAAAGAATATTTACAATTAAACCCATTTTAACTAATATTTTACAAAAATAATATTATTCATTATTTTAAAAATGGTGGCTCATATACTTAAAACATTTCAACTTGTCACATCCTTTATTATATGGTCTCATGTTTCATAGCTCTTCAAGAGCAACGTGACTATATAGATCAGATTAGATCCTTAACTTAGGAAAGCCTTCCAGAGGTAAGGCTACGTCTAGACTAATAAAATAAATACACACCTAGTCAATCAGCTCTTAAACATTCATACCAATATTCCCTAATATCAATTGGTTTCTTTCTTAATCAATTATTTTAATATTTATGTCAAATATTTATCTATGTTTAATTACTTCATCCACAAAGACATTTTGTTCCCAGTCTTGTCTATATTTTTAACAATCTTATAATAAAAATAATATTTCCAATTTATATTCTCAAATTTAGAATACTTTTACATTTATTTAATAAATAAATGATTTAATTATAAAATTATTTGATCAGATAAAATTAATAATGTTGTAAGTAAATAGTATGGTAGATAACTAACCTCATCATCATTTAGCGTAAGATCTTCATCAACACCTAGTTCGAGGTAATCGTCATCCTCCAGGCTGGCTTTTCTGCAAAGTAGCAAATCATTAATTAATCAAGACGACTAGATCTAACCTCCTCCCCCCCCCCCTGCGTAATCTATGCACATTCCTTAGCAGCGCACTAATACTATATACACAACATTACTAGTAAGAGGATTGTTCAGAATCACTTCATTCCACAATATCTCTGCCTAAGTACAAGTGATTAAAGGGGATATTTTTATACTGTATGGAAATCTTTGCTAATAATTCTGTATTGGGGTCTTTTTCCGAATAGCACATCCAGTTACTTGTGAAGTATCTGTAGTGATTATAACGGTGATTCAGCGCACGCGCATAACTCATTAGCTTTTCTATTTGCTATTCCTATGGGCAATTCTATTGGTTGTTGCTGGTGTTAAAGTAACCTTCAACGCTCAAATCAACCCAACTTGCAAAAACTAATAGAATTGTATTAATTTTAGTGAGTTGGATTGACTAGAGTTTTGATATCTTCTTTAGCGAACAGAAACGCGTAGCAAATATATTCTGCTTATTTTCATTTATGCCTTACAAGCCTTAAAGTATTACTCACAAAAACAAGTTATCTAACGGTTAGTTAGAAACCATATTATATAAATATAGTAGTCAAAAAAAGTTACTTTTAGTAGTGATTGCAGTGATTTTAAATACTTTTCATTACTAAATTAACTTTTTTTTTTTGTATCTTGTGGAAGGGTGAATTCAACCGCGGGAGGTCATGGACACCCAACAAAGGAAGGAGTTTCTTAAATCAATCTAAATATACTGTTAAAATTTGATTATATGGAAACTGAACAATTGAATTCAAGAAAGAAAAAATAATTTAAAAAAGGAAAAAAATATATAAAAACCTTCCACCCACACCGTGGAACAGACACCGCCCAAGCCCAGAACCATCGTGACACCGCTGCACTGCTCTCCTTTTTAAAATGCTTTAGGAGGGGAAACTTAATTAAAAGGTGTTCGGCAAGACTCTACTGGGAGATGTGCTCGCCGCCTCCCCCGGGAGGGATATTAACTTTTGATTACTATATTTATACATTATGGTTTCTAACCTTAGATAACATGTAAAGAAGGAATAGATAACCTACAAAGAACCTGTAAGCTAATCTGTAAGTACTGTTTAAAATCACAACAGATACTTCAAAGTAACTGGATCTGGTCTTCGTAAACAGACCCTATGAATTTATATGAGACATACAAAGGGTGAATAATAAACAATATTCTTAATTAAAACTCCCAAACCATTCCAGAAAGCATTAAAATATTTCATTTACACATTATTTTCAAACATTCCAATCATTTATTTAGTATATCAAATCTACTTGCTTCATAAAAATATTATTTTTAACTGCAATTTTGCTCAACCAGGAATGCAAAGGCTGATGAAAACTAAAAACCTCAAGCTTAGCACAAAATAACATTGTTCATTATACGAACTACTGACATTATTACACAGTAAAGAATAATATGGTCAAATCTTTAGCTCTAAAAATAAAAATGTAACAAACACATCAATCGAAGACATTTATAATAATTACAATAACTTAAAATAAATGATATAGCATGAACATGGAGTATCGTTATAGTTCACAATGTCAGCACAAACAACTTTTTAATTATTTTTCTATGTAATGGACAATGAAACTTACAAATATCAACAAATAAATTAAAAAAGCAAAAAAAAAAAAAAAAAAAAAGAAACTAGAATTGTGACAAAACTGTCTGTTTGTTAGTAATTACTATATGTGTTCTTACTATCTAAAAAATATAAATAAAAGTTACTCACTCTCCTTCATTGTGGGTGGTTTTAAAGAGTTTCTGAAAAATAGAAAAACCATTAATAAGAGTTTGCGATGGTGGAAATGTTGCTTAAATAGAACGAGGCATACCTCATCACCATCATCGGCTAATAAAGCATCTTCTTCGGCCAAGTCAAGTTCTTCAAAATTAGTTTCACTTAAATCTCCATCTTCGAGTAAATCATCACTAAAGAAAACAAATATAGTCTAAATATTAGTTTAATCAAGCATAACATTCAGCATAGGCTGCTTACATGGATAATATTTTCACAGATGTTAAAAAAAAAAAGCTTTTTACAAAATCCTAAATTTTATTTGCTCTTAAATAATAACAACGAACATTCTTTTTACTGAACTAAAATATAAATAAACACTTACTTAGAATCAGCCATGTTGTAAACAATGAAGAATTATTACAAATTTCACTCTATAATTTCATAGTTGAGCCTAAGAATACTTCTTCTCTAGCCTAAATTCAATGTCCAGCAATAAATATAAAAACCTACACTAATAAATTCTATATTCGGCATAAAACAAACCAGCAAATCATAAATA
This sequence comes from Gonocerus acuteangulatus, assembly GCA_946811695.1. Classification (NCBI taxonomy): domain Eukaryota; kingdom Metazoa; phylum Arthropoda; class Insecta; order Hemiptera; family Coreidae; genus Gonocerus; species Gonocerus acuteangulatus. The sequence continues at coordinate 79,041,735 of OX328130.1, read as the reverse complement.
AGGTACCGATTGTAAACCTCACAAGATAAACCACATTAGCAAACTGAATAGTAATAGCAATTTTTTATTCAAAATAAAATTCTAAAACCTTTACAAAAAAAACTCATGTAATTACAATAGTTAAACTATGTACGATAACTATAGCAAAATGCTACAATAAAAAATACTTATAATAAATATGCGCTAATCAAGAAAACGAGAAAAAAATAGAGTTAATGTTTTAACGAATAAACCGATAATTTTTTAAAAGATCATTTAAAAATTTGAATAATTGTAACAAATAAAACAAAGAGTTTCCTATAATTTCATCAGAAACTAAATGCATGTTAAATTTTAGCCCCCCCCCCCTCGTCTAAACAAATCCGTAGAATGAATAACCACCAAATCAAACTTAATTTGTTGAAGGAAGAGTTAGTCGGTGTTCGGTCTTGATAGTTTATGAAACTAAATTTTTTAAATATATAAATGAGTTGTTCCGACGTTTCGGCTTGAATTACAAGCCTTCATCAGGGCTTTGAGCAGAGGAAAAACTGAAAGCCGCTACATCATTGGGTTTTTCATTTTCATTTTCATTAATTTGCAAGGAAGTGCCAAGTTTCTAGTTGCTTTAATAAAAAGAAAACAATACCAGAAGTTATTTAGGTGATTTTATTTTTAAAAGTCTCAGTATCATTATGGAACTTTATCAAATAAATGGAATTATTTTTAAAAACTATGGTTGGATGTTGAGGGCATCAAGGTAATTTTTCAAAGTTAACAATATAACTTTCGTACCAATAAATTATATTCGTATGAGCATTATTTCTTTATTTAATTTGTTTTCAGGGCATATGTCCTATAGAAATGGTGTGTGTTACAAAAACTTATATACATTAAATAATTAGATTAATAAATACAAACTATGCAACATATAAATTAATGAACAACAGTGACGTTATTATTATGAACAACCTCATAAATATTATACATAAGCCTGTACGGCGTAAGATGTGTGTTAGGAGGGGGTGGGGTTTACTCCGGAGTGAAATTACTAATTTGCTCATACTGGTCGTAATTTCTGTTGTATGGCAATGAAACTCGGAATACGTCTTGGTTATCTAATTAGAAATAAGTGTTGTAAAAATGAACTAAATCGGTCTATCGGAAGAGGGGTTTACTTGGTACTATGTTCGAATAGAACTTTCCAGTGAAACGCAAGTTTGCAAAGCTGCCGCTTGGAGTGCCCCTGTCTTGATATTACTTCTCACGTCTACCGCTAGGGTTGCTGTGTCCGTTCTTGCGTCAGACGAAAATTTGAAGTATTCGTGTATTTATTAAGTGGTTTAGTACTAAGCATACACAAAACTCTGCAAGGAAATTATTTTTTTTTAAATAATTATTAAAATAATTTGATTGAGTTGCTCATTACAAATGTAAAAGAGCACAACTATTCATGTCTTTATTTTATTTATATAGGTTATTTTAAGCAAATTATTCAGGAATGCAGCCAACACTTCCCAAATTCCGAGGAATGTGCTTAGATATGCAGCTCCTGCGTGACAGACTTTTGGCAGTCTTCCTTAGATAAGGATTGGATAATAGTTGTCCTCCATGTATTTCTATGCGTTCGTTTCCTAATAGGGCAGAACTTCGCCATCAGGAATTTCCTCCTAATTCCTGGATCAGACTTCATTTGTACGTTTTGATGAGAAAACAATGCTCACTCAATTTGGATAGATATTAATTAGCATCCTACGGCTATAAAGTACCTAAAAGAAACAATTTCCTATCTATGGTTTACCTGTTTTAATTGTATCTGATAATGGCCCATCATTTGTTATTGTTATATGTATTTCCTGAGTGTATTATAGTCTCATCCAAAAAGTGCCTTACTCCTACTCCTGCATAATAGTTGACAGGTTATGGGCCCAGTGAAGTGTTTACATGAAGTGGTTTAGCTTAAGGATTACCGCTGTAATTATGAAAATAAATAGTTGATATGTGAGTGACACGTGATGACTTCTACCATGCGTCCGAATCCCTGACTCAGCGGTGGGCATCTTTCTATCTGCCGGTTTAGGATAAAGAAGAAAGGGATTGCAGTTATTTTGGATAATAAAGGAGAAAAAGATAAAGACAAGGTTAATGATAAGAAGGAAATTTCGGAACGACATCTAAGTGCATTTAAGTCTCTGACAAACATTTGGGTTGTTCAGAGTTGGGCACAAATTAACTAATCAATCATGGGATGAAATATGATCAGAATTAATCATGATTAACCTATTCTCGTTAATCATTAGTCATAAATCATATTAATCATTACTCACCCGTGAAATTAGTCGCCAATCATTGACAGTCTGTACCAATGATTGACATGACTAACGTTCTGTATTAGGCTAATACCTACTTGTTTATGCATATACATTGTGGATTAGAATTCCTTCATGAAAAGCAGTTATGTTTTATCTTTTGAACAGACTGTTCAGAACAGCGAACGAGGAAAACTTTGAGCCTTGTGCTTTAAAAATGTGATTATTGGCGTAATTATGATTACTCAACACTGAAAATATCAGTCAAAACCTTTTTTTTTTTTATAATAATTATCATGAATCTAGTTTTTTAGTCTTTAATTATCAATCTGCATAAGTTTAGTCATTAATCATTAGTCAAGGCCTCTTTTAATCACTAATCATTAATATAAAAGTAGTTAGTCGTTGAGAAATATGATTGATCAATTATAATTCACATTACTCGATTACTCATTCAATCATTAGTTACAATATTAATCACAGTTTGCCCTACTCTGGGATTGTTTTAAGGATGCAAAGTCTGCTTTAGATATGATGGAATCGTTAGAATTTCTAGCTTAGAAGCTATTTTTGAATGAAAAACTCCCTTTTCAAAACTGTTTGCTTAAAGAAAGCTCATCAAAATGAAATTGCCAAATGGCGATCTTAAAGATCACATCGCCGATATGTAAAGTGTTCCGAATAAATGGAATGAGTTGGTGAAAACTTAGACGACAGACACAGTGGAGTCTCACTTATACGAATGTGAGGGTGAACGGAAAATGTTTCATATAAGTGAATATTTCGTATAACTGAATAGTACTAAAATAATTAATGATAAATAATACTTAATTACAATGATAATGATAATAATTATTTGAAGAGATATTACACTGATAAGTAATAGGAGAGGTAATAATAATAGATAATAATAGTAATAATAATAGATAATAATAGTAATAATAATAATAATAATTAATAATTACTAGACATAAAACTAATTGAGCAAACTATAATATATATAAGTGATAGACTTTATTTTAAACACTGCAGTGTGTTAATCCTAGAAATAGAGTGTTTGTGTGGTATAGAGGTACACACGTGTAATTGTAATCGTTGTCTTTTATTCAATAAACATATTTAAATTTAAAAAAAAAAAAAAAAAAAAAAAAAAAAATAGTATTATGTTTCGTGACTATTTTATAATAAAATAAATTCTTCATAAAAAAGTCACAATTTAATTGTTTTTACATATTTTGTTGTTAGATAACGTTAAAATTATTATACTTTCAAGTTTCATATCAGAAAATTCTCCTCGATTCCTTTCCTCTTACCGATAATAGTCGCAAAGTCACTGGTGAGTCTGTAAACATTTCGTGGAAAAGCTGTTGTCTCTTCGTATAACTGAATAGTATTTACTCCAAATTATCTTTCGTATAAGAAAATATTGTTATAACTGAATACCGCACAAGTGAATAATTTATTACACAGGATTAAATGGAGTTTTGCTGGGGAACGAGAAATTCTTCGTATAACTGAATGTTTCATATAAGTGAGACTCTAGTTTGATAACTATGACAGAATGTAATGACAATATATTCGAGAGAGCTAACTCCTGAGCGACCTCCAAATTAGGATTATCTGGTAGTGAGGGGTCCACACCTATCAAATTGAATTGCAACTGGATCCTTGTAGGAACTCTTTCTGATAGGAGCTAGGATTCGGGTCTGATAAGACTGAGTCAATGCGCATTAACAGGCACCATAATTTTCTTTTTTAATTTATTTGTGAGCAGCCCACATGGAAGGCGATTCGCCCAAAAGGCACCATAAAGTACATACTATCACAGATGGCCTTGAAGAGGTACACTGTTTCCCCTCATGTCCCTATCCCCTTCATATTGGTTATTGATATCTAATGCTTTCCAAGAAGCTTCGGAAATAAGACAACTAGACATTTAATGTCCCTCCAGATTGCCTCAAACATTATCATCCTTGTTTCTCTGGACCCATATGAATTGCAACAAGCTATTTGCAGATACTTCACCTAAAAAGTCTTTCCATTCGATTATTGTTCACAATGCAATGTTCGCAACGTCACAGTGAGCTGTGCCAAGTCTAAGTTTGCAGATAGAGCCTTTGTGTCCATGTCCCAATCACTACAACTGATTGGAGCATTGGTGAAGTTGTCAATTCGAGTTGGAGATATAGAAGAAATGATTTCTTTGACTAAAAGAGAGGTGGAAGTCCTAACAAGACTCCTATTTACAAAACTTTCCACGATTTTGGTTTGAATTTATTGAGGTGACATTTACTTGCATTCACTCGGGACCACAGAAACTGCTCGACTTATCGACGTTCGGCACATCCTGAGTTGAATGTATAATGGAATCGGTATATTTTTCACAGACAACTAAAAATTTGACACCCTCTTTTTTTCTTCTTTAGAGCGAATCGCCTTAGTTTCGGGTGCTCATAAATGAATGAATTAATTTTTTTAACCTAATTATATCTGCTGCAGTCCAAGGCATACAGTAGAAGAGAAGGACAAGACCTCCAGGTTGGCGTTCTTCTTCAAACTTCTGTGGAATGGTGCCCCCCCGGATGAGTATACTGATCTGGAGGCCCTAAAGGGTTAAAAGCTGCATTTCCCGTCAGCTTACACTGGTCCTTTTCCTCATTTAATTGAAATAATTGTTCACCATAGATTTTTATTATCGCTAACCCCAGGTATCATAAAAACCCAACCATAATATACCAGACGAGACCTGACGCCAACAATTGGACAGCAGTTCCTGTATCGATAACAACAGACCAGTTATGAGTTCAAAACCTTCTTACAGATACTGAATATAAAAATTCTTTAATATTTTAAATGAAAACAGTTGTGTTCAAGAGGTGAAACACTATTCATTCTGACAGTCGATATACTCAATCATATGTCTCGGAGGAATCCTCCTTTTGATTGTCCCTCTGGCACATCGAGTGATGTAGCAACCATTTTATGGTGAGGAATACTCAGGAGAAAATCAAACATTTTCAGACGCAAATTGAGTAGCTTTGTACACTCGTTCATACAAACGTTTGATAAGGACATGCATATACTCTTCTTGTGTGAGGTTTGCAAGAAGTTGTCACACCACCTTCCCCAAATCCCATAACCAAAGAGGAAGAAAGAAACCAAATGTTTTACGAATTTAGGCAAAGATTGGATCTGAGAGTTTCAAGGAGAGGAGTTTAAAAAAAAAATTGCCAAATTGGAAATATTTAGATATTTGGGAAGGTTTAAAACAACAAACCACTTTATTTTCTAAATGCACTTTAGTTTTAATAGTTTAATTAAAATTTTTACTCAATCGGTAACAAACTACTATCACACTATTTCTTAAAAATATTTTATACTTCAACAATAATAATCACAATTGCTAAGAAATTAACAATAATCAATACTGTAACTTTTAATCGTACATAGAAAATTCATTATAAATGCAAATAATTGTCAATTATTTGTCTTTCAAAATTGTAACCCATTTAATTCCTTAATATAAGAAAAAATGTTAATATATGTAAAGCTTGTTTCACAAACTCCAGATGTCATCAGATAAAAATAGTATTGCAGCAAAATAATTAGATAAAAAATAGGAAATTAAATAATATTATTTATATATGTCTAAAGAGCTTCAAAAGGCCAATAATATCTGGAGGAGTGGAAGAAGCTCTACAGACTAATAATAAAAAGTCAATAAATTCCATAATAGAATATAATAAATCATTTATAATTAATACAGTCTTTAATCTAAGTCCATTTGTAGAAGACATGGGGGGGAGAGGATTGAAGGGGCAGACTATTCTCTACAGCGGACGAGCCAAATAGACGTCCTTCGAACTCCGACGGTCGGTCGAGCAACGGTTGAGAAGTATTCTTTATTTACTCTTAACAAGCTGTATTTCGCTTCAAGTTCTCTTGCTTCTTGATGTCCGATAACTCGAAAAGCTGTCAAACTTCGGAGACTGCTCATTTTTCCCAACACATCTCTGCAAAAAGAGAAAGAGCAATTTCATTACATAAATGAATAACTAAATAAATAATTTCGTTTAGAGCCTGCTGCTCATATTCAGGAACATAAATATGCTTTAGGTCCACCTGACAAACCTATGTAATGTGCTGTATAACATAGGGTTCTTTTTTGTACATGGCCACCACACATGCAGGAACGCCACGGACACTTTTTTGTAACGTTTTTTTCTTTTTTTTTCAGTTTAGTCATCGTTAAAGCATATTTATGCTAAAATAATAATATATTAAAAGTGAGAATAAAGAGAGTGAAGAATGAATTGTTGAACTATTTCTTCAAATCTCCATCGATCCTACTAACTAAATACTGAAAATGAGCAAGGTTCTATTCTACATGTACTTCATTTCATGTCTACTGAGTTTGATTAACCCTTTCCGGACTGGACTACCCACGGACTAGTCACTCCCTCAGACGGTCTGCCTTCACCCCCATCTCTCTCCTCAGACGGGGCTGTAAGCCTCTAAACTGTTAGCTCCTAAACGTTCCGATTCCTAAAGCTATACCTAACTCATTTAATTTGTTTATCTCTATTGTCTTTAATTTACAAATTGCCCAGTTACCTTTTTTTTAATTAGAAATTATAATTATTATATTAGCAATAAGAAAAGATTAAGTCCAAATAATTTAAACAGAAATTATTAATTACTTAAAGTAAGTTTTTTTTTTAAATGTTCGTGTTCACTTATTAGTAATTTATATAGTCTTTAATTAGTGCAAAAACCTTTACACATAGCACCTTTATGCTGCTGAAAAAAGACTTATTTCCCTTGAAACTGGGATGCTTCCACAGCAAATTACATTGTTTACGCTTCGGAAAAGGCCCACTATCTTTGAAATCCTAGAATGCTCTTCAATAACACTTCCTGGAGCTGGGGGAGGACCAAGCTGCAATGTACGTTCTTCTGAGAAGTCTCTCAAACACTCGCTAATATGCTGGGAATGCAATGCTAACGCCAATATGTTGGCGCTTCGTGGTTTGGGCCAAAGCCCCTCAACAGCAATATATTGGTGCTTCGGCGTGTAAGGGTTAAACCAACATTCTTCAACATTGCTTGAATGGGAATGGTCCTAACTAATACAAAAATAAGGACTATACTCACAGTCAAGCTTGCCATATGTCCCGGTTTGACCGAGACAGACCCGGTATTCTGCTTTTTTCCTGGCATCCCACCCAGTTTTATCAATGTCATGGAAAAGGCTGTAAGATGTAAAAAGTAATGAATCTATGTTTTTAAGAATCTTTTATGAATCCGTTACTTTTTTACAATCAATGTTTTTAACTACCAAACACAGTGTCAAAGAAGTGAGAAGTATTTTAACTGTAATCTGTGAGCAAACGCTGGAACTACTTGCACAGCGCCAGCAGCGAACAGCTCCTCTACTATTTGGCTGGTTGCTTTTTTTTAAAGTAAATTAAGTAGTAACAATTCCTTTCGTATTTTTAAAGCCGGATTCCACACTCTTGTTACTTGCGAGGCTTAAAACTCACCATTTTGCTTCTATTTTTTTAAAAAATGTCCGGAGAAGGGCTATTGCATACCCCCCTCCCATATTGTTTCCTGGTTTCACTCACCAAAGATCTGGCAAGCCTATTTCTAGTAGATAAATTGAATAGGAGAATACGTACATGATTTTCTTAGGATCGATTTTGTAGCAACGACTAACTGACAAAGTCCGGATCATAGGAAGACCTTCGGAAATGACAGGAACTACAGACGTTGAAACTTCCAAACAGTCGGAGATATCTAGCTCAATGAGTCCTGGGCACCTTCGCACTAGAGTAATTATGTCTGGAAATAGTAAAGAAAGGAGACATTAAAGATAAAATACAAGATACAAATCTCTGCTTAATACGTACTGCAGCTAGTTTTATTTTAGGTAGCTACAGTTTCTAATTCATTGGACCAACACTAAATTTCATTTAATAAACTCAACATAAAATATAAATTCTAAGAATTATAAATTCATCCAGCTATATATTATTTAATATCTAAATAAACTGAATAAGTGTATCTAATATAGAAAATATATCATTATATTTGCAAGCACATAAACCCAGGTAATTTAAAATTAAACAAAAAAAAAAAGTATTAGAAGTGTTAAATATAGGGAAGAAGGCCCAAGGGTTCCGAGGTAGCACATGCCCAACGTTGCGGGTTCGTACTACAGTAAGGGATTTTCTTTTGAAAGAAAGACATCAGCCCTATTCTGCCAAGATAAGGGTGGTAATAATCAGACAAGCAGAGAGCTGATTAAACATTTAAAGAATTGTAAAAGTTAAAATTAATCACTCAAGGGCTAAAAAAAAAGAAAAAAAAGAAACAAAAAAAGCGCAGAAAAACATATAATAAGTAAACTAATATTAAATCTGTATACTTACTAGAGTCGTCTACAGAATATGCTAGTCCACTAAAATTTAAATATCTTAAAGATTCAGATACTGTATTAACAAAAGCATTAACACCTTCTCTAGTCAACTTGCTCCAAGCGAGGTTTACTGACTCCAAGCTGAAAAATCAAAAGATATTACTTTGAGTGAAAAAGTAATAGTTTTCATGCAGATGTTAATTAAACTGTTAATGAAAATGTGAGAATTGTAAGGAAAAGTACAAACTCTGAGTTATCTCCAAGCCGGGAGTCAATGTCTTAATGAAATCTGTTTGAAAATTACTTTGTCTAAATAAGTAGTCTTGCACATTCAGTCCTCCATAAAGGAAGCAGGCTCAAGACATGATATTAGCTATATATTAAAAAAAGAGATTTCCTCCATATTCAGACTAAAAACACATTAACCTAAACAAACACATGGTCCAGTAAAAAAAAACATCTGAAGACTATTATGTAATAAATAGGAGATAATGTACATTTATAGAGATTGAAAATGGCTGATAGCCGAAACATTTCTGTAATGAATTTTAAATAACTTAGTGTGTTCGGCAAGCCGAACCCTATAAAAATACTGATAAATATTTGAATACTAAATTATGCTTTGACCAACTTCATAAAATATACAAAGAGAGATAGTAGTCTTGTTTGTAGTGGCTATTCATTCTGTGATGAACTGACACCATACTAAAGAGTTATTTCCTCATATCCACCAACATACAGGGCTATGAGGCTACAAAAACATGGGTAAAAATCTATTTCCATTCATAATATTTGATTGAAGCCAAATTTTCTATCTTGAAATGCTATAAATGATTACTAACTTACCGATTACAAGAGGAGCATATTATCTCAAGACCTTCAGTATCCAAACCCTCAGCCATAGCGAGATTTAATGTGTCTAAACTCGAGTTCTTAGCAATTTCTTTACAAACATCCACAGAAACTTGGCAACTTTCTAAGCTTAGCTTCCTTAACGTTCGACATTTTGATAAAAAAATTGCTAAATCTGAAAAAAACAAAACAAAAAAAAACAGAACATTAGCTAATGATTGGTTAGGCGATTAAAAAAAATAATAAAAAAACAATCTCCTGTTGTGGAATAGAGAAAAAAAGAATAATTTATATTAAATCATTGAGAAATCTTTATTATGATATGATTAAGACATAGAACGTAGTGTACGGAAAAGCGAATCCCCAATTGCTCTAGAAGGTAGTATATTAGTGCTAAAGTTAAGTTTCACTAGCTGAGGTTCGGGGCGCATTTCCTTATCATGTCTTTGTTAATAACTTCAAATATTACGGGTATGTTTGGTCTTTCCTCGCATCAAACAACAAGCAGTCATACTGCTGAGCCGTGAACACATATCTAACATTCATGTTCCTTTTATCAGCAAGTAACAATCAGAACTTTATTAACCTTTCTGTACTATTTAAATACATAGTCCTTAATATTCATGAAAATGAATGAATGAAAAAAAAAACTTTATTCTGGGACTTCGTCCCATAAGAATAAAAATAAGTACAAAATAAACAATAAAGAAAAATAAAGAATAGTATTGTTTTCAAAATTGTCTTCAGAATCAGTTTAAAAACTATTTTGAAAATTTGATTTACTTATTCTAGTTCAGATTTTCATTCCTGGCTTTTTAAAAAAACTTAATAAAAAAAAGTCTGACTCGCAGGACCTTAGCGTGATTCCGATAATATCTCTTGTGACATTTGTCAAGGAATAGAAACAGTTATTAGCGAAAAGATACAAATACGTTTCTCATTTTCTTACTTTTTCTACTAAAATACCTATTTTACAACTAAATGAAATTAAAAAAAAAAAAAAAAAAACAATTAAAAAAGGAGGTAAACAGAGAAAAAAAAACAACAAAACAATGGTGACAGATTGCCTTGAAGAAAATGGCTTCATTCTTTTCCCGACATTAAGGAACCTATAGAAAATGTACCCAGAAGCCTAAAAACGAAAAGCCATAAACGCAATGATTTTGTTAGTGTGAATTTTGCTGACAAAACAATGTTCCAACAGGCGGATTCTAGATCTTTTAAATTGGAGAAACTATTTGTGTACCAAATTTCAGCAGAAATACCATTCTGCTTCATCAGACAATCCATTTTTCTTGATAACTTTTTTTCAATTTCTTGTTTATAATAACCTGTAATAGATTAATTCATTTGCTTTTTAAATGGTTCACAGGGATCTTTCAGAGAGTGTAAAATCTTCCATGACTAAACTTTTACTACTCAAGATCGGACAAGTTTTCCTAAAATGTATTCTTCCTCCCAAATTCACTTCCTCTCTGCCAATATATAAAATAACAAACAGAGATAACGAGTGAAACACACAGCTCCAGTTATAAAGACATATAAAGCACTCAACATGTTTATTCATTTCAAACTATAAATGAAATGAAAACCCACCTTTGTCAGATATCAGACTATAACTCAGATCAAGATATTCGATCTTCGACCAATAATTTACTAGCCTATGCTCAAACGATTTCTGCCACACCGGAGAATTCACCTAGAAAAATAAATAATTATAATCAAATCAAATCGAGAATTGAAGTATTCAATTAATGAAATGAATTAGAAAGTAACCTTTGCTTCTTTTAACCGGAGTACTTTCACTCCACGTTTCATGATATACATTAGAGCATTAGAATTGAGTGTCTTATTTGATAAGTCTATGCGTGGCCAAAGACTCTCATCGTGTGAAAGCCTACGAAATCGGTGATTCACTTCCGAAGCATACTTGAGGTCTTCGTGAGTTAGGTATTTGAATATTCCTAATATTATTTCATCAGATAGGCAAGAGAATACATCTGGAAAAAAAGAAAAAATTCTTAATGTGCATACTCAGAAATTGAATTATAAAATATGCAAATATAATATATTAACACATATTGAGTATTTTTTGTTTTAAATTGCATCGCTGGGTATCACATGTATGTATGGAACGGCTTCTTTCTCCAGCGGTGTCGCTCCTCTCTCCATCGCAATATTCCTTAAGAAGATAGAGGAGAAAACAGGGACTCAAGACGACCAGCGCCCCACACGGACCACCGACGAACTACAGACGACGGACGAACGACGAAGACAGCCCTCGAGCCCTATTGGCCCACGGACCCCCTACACCATTGGCCCGCATAGTCTACGAAGCAGGGCTCTAAAGGAGGGAAAATCCGGGAAAAATTCATTCCCTTGATAACAACCGAGGACGACACATAGCAGTCTGAAGAAGTCGGAGATGAACCCGACGAAATATTGCGATGGAGAGAGGAGCGACACCGCTGGAGAAAGAAGCCGTTCCATACAGACATATATTGAGTAATTACTCAAAATGTGGAGATTAAATTAAAAACAATTTCTTAACAGTTTTCTAATATATAAGTTTTATATATATTATCTATCTGTCTGACATAAATATCCTGCAATAACTATCAGATGTAAACCCTTAGGGTGCTTTTACATCTGACACTTCGCGCAGGAAATATATCTCAGGTATCAGATAGATATTCTCTTGCAAATTTACATACGGACAGAAATAGCTAGACATTTATTTCATGGATATGTATACGACATGTCTAGATTTGTTAAAATTTGCGATAAATGTACAGCCCGTTTACAAACATACCATTGTGTCCTGTGTCGCACATAATCAGTTTTTACATCTGTTGGTACAGAAGTGTCGACAATACAGCTAGTAGCCAAGATATTTATGTCTGACATTAAATTCTTCTCTTTATAATCAGTGCTTACACCTGATGGTGTAAAAGTGTCAACACTTATAGCTTCTGATAGAAATATATATCTCAGACATAAATTGTTCGCAGTTTACATGAGTCATAATTTTAGTCTGACATAAATATCCTGCAATAACTATCAGGTGTAAACGCACCCTAAGATTTCTAAATCAAAACATAAAGAAGCATTATATGGAACGGCGTCAAGATGCTGGCTATTCTATTGGTTATCACACTTATCTCGCGAGGTAGGGAGTTATGTCTTTAATTATCTTTCCCACCCCTAACGGGAATAGAACAACAAAAGCATGATATTTATTAGAAGCCAAGACAAACTCTTTACATTAGTGTAATATAGACTCCAGAACAGGAAGGAAATAATTTACTCAATCTGTATATCAGAGGAGATAATCAACTTGCTGTGATGGATTAATAAAAGGAAGGGAAACCAAGAGCAAATTTAATTTGAAATCCTTTACAAGAAAAGAAAAATAAAACTTACCTTTTGAAACAGAAATTGGTTTCTGCTTTGGACGGTAGAGAAAATTGTCTGCTTTTATATACTTTGCTTTGTGAGATTCGTCAAAATCCTTTGCTTCCATTGCATTAAAATCATTATAAACAATTTCCTGAAATGAACAAGAATATCATTTTGTGAGAAAATAATTAAATGTGTTAATGTGACATCACAAGTCTGCTGCTCATGGGGAGAGACTATACACATTATCATTACGAGGTATTCCGTCATAAGACACCAGAGCCTTGCCAGACTGAAGCCTTCTCTACATCCCTCGAAATTTGGTTCTTGCCGTCTTATGATCTTCCTTTCTGGACATATTTTCAATGAACAGGTAGGTCTTCAGAGAAATATTAATGTAATCACAGATTGCTTCCTCTCATGAGGAGAAGAATATCTGCTAGCATTGAGAACATATTGAAGCTCAATGCAGAGGTTACCTCAAATTCTTAAGGGGCCTTTATCTGTTAAAGAGACATAGAACGTCACAGGGCAAGGTCGTCACAACGTGGATATGAGGAATTTCAATAACAGTAAAAAACCACAGCTTTGTTCCCTGCTTTTTCTTAGTCAGCGAAAACATATATAGAAGTGTGCCAATAATCACTAGGAAAGCAATAAAAAAGGGATTTCAGTTGGACATTAGTGAAAGCAGAACATACATATTAATAGAAGAATTTTATGAAACTTTCCAAGATTATTGGAAGATTTATTAATCAATATACAAAATATAATTCCTAAAAAAACGCTACATGGAAATTCAGATTTCTTTTTTTTGTTTCTCAGACATTGCTTAGACTTTTATGGCCACAGATTATTTTTCTTTTAATGTAACCTCCTTGTTCATTGGCACCAGGTAGTAAGAATATTTAAACTGTACTGAAACATCGCGTTTTTTTAGGGATGTAACCCCGCCCCCCCTCCCCATGAAAAAAAAGAAGAAAAACTAAGAAACTGAATAACTTTATAATAACCTAGCGCGCTAGATTCATAAGCAAGAGATGGTGGGTTCGATCCCCACTGGCGGCAGGAATTTTCTCATCCCATGGCTCGCTGAGAAAATTCCTGGCTGCACCTTGGATCTCGGCGCTAATGGCCCAGAATTATGTCGATGCGCCGTAAAAAAAAAAAAAAAAAAAAAAAAAAAAAAACTATAATAACAAAAATAGGAGTATAGCATCAAAGCAATAGTATATAAAGAAAATAAACTATTTTAAAAATCGAATGTATAGTAACTCATAACTGAATATAAAACAAAGGAGCTAGTTCATTTCAAAATTTAAAACAAAAATTAGTGATTTGACAGAATGTATAACATTTGATCAAAAAATGAGGGAAATACAGAATTGTCTAAGTATTTACGATTGAAAGAGAACAATGCAAAGAAAATAAACAAAAATAATTGTATAGAAATAAAAAATCACTATTGCCTCCTATTATCATGGTTACAAACTATCCAGTAAATGGCTTATGAAGCTTTCACAAGGAAAACCTCCATGTGTTGATTTTTTGTTTTTCTTTGTGCACATTTAAATAAAAATATAATACTTTTGTAATTACTGAAAAACAGCAAACCTCTGGCTTTATTACAGGTCTCTCTCTCTTCTTCCTTTCTGGAGCTGCTTCGTTCTTGTCAGGTAACACATCCACTCCCAATTCCTTCATCTCATCAAAACTCAGAGCTTGATCAACACTCCAAAAGCTGTTATTGTTTTCCACTTTATCATCCCTATGGAGAATATTTATAAATAAACTCAAGTAGTTTCTTCAAATTTATTAAACAAAACAAAACTAAAGAAAAATAAACTCACATTTATTTCAATAAGTTCATTCAATAAATAAAGCAAAAACACTTCAACCGTTCAAAGCTTTTACAAAATTATAAAAACCACGAAAGAAAAAGGAAAAAAATTAGTTCTTAAACATTTGAAAATTTTAACTTTAAAATAAATTTCTTGAATGCAGAGAACGTACACTTGATATAATATAACGGAGGTACTTTATAACTTACATTTCCAAAGTACTGCTTTTGTTATGAAAAATCCGACAAAAATTCTCCATTATAACAACGTTAAAGGAATAATATTTTCCCTCGTATATTTAAGTAAACTCCATAGCGCGGTAATCCATGTCAGCACAGCAGTGCCTGCAGAATAATATTGTGTCAGGTTATTTGTATACAAAGTAAGTTAAATGTTCAAAAACAATATTCTATTTTTTAAAAATTGATATATAATTGAAAAATTATAAAGGATTTATTTGTTAATAATTTCTTTAAATAAACAGAATAACGAAAATTACAATTTATATTATATCCCTATAAATTTATTATTGTTTTAATTAATTAAATATGTATTGTTATTTTATAATAAAAGATATTTTAAAAAACGCTATTCAATATCGAACAGATGATTTGTATTTATATGTTTCTTTTTTGTAAACAGGTGACTGAGATGTTTGAAATCCTATTGGCTGATAGAAGAGCTGATAGTGACAGAATTCGTATGTGCTGCTGTAGTAGGGAAGAGTTTGTTGAGGTTTTCTGTCAGGGTTACTAGAGGAATGTTGAGTCAGCCTTTCTTAGCTGACTTTTAAACCATTTCATTTTAAACTTCATTCGTCCTTGGTTTAGTCAATCAGCTGCTCAAGACCTTTAAGAAACTGCCAAATGTATTTTCTATTCCATCTAGTCATTATAGGCGATAGTTTGAATTTTTTAATTCGTTTTAACATTACACAGCTCAGAAACAAATGTGATATAACTTTAAGTGGCTTTAATTAGCTTTAGTTTTTTTTTTGTTATGTTTTTTTAAATAATTCTTTCATTCAATGTTCTCTTATTGAAGAATTGTTAGGTGTGTTTTTGCACAATGGTTAAAAAGTTTTTTTTTAGTTTTAATATTTGTTGTAAAATGAACTGGGTGAAGAAGTTATTTATATATAAATAAATTGTTCTATTAAACTGTTATCAAAATGATGCCAAGCTATGAAGCCAGTTATCAACAGTTCGGAGGAGAAGACAGCGAAGAAACTCCACAAGAGGCTGGTGTTGTGATTCATGTTGTCCCTGAAAGTGGAAAAGGTAATTAAAAAAAAATCGGATAAATCAAGGTGTATGCGCTTAAATAAAAAATTATTTAAGCTTTATTATTGGTAAAGCTTAAAGAATGCTCAGTGTTGGATCATATTTTTGAAATTATTAAAAAAATAAGTAACTTCGAGGGCATTCCTAAATAAAATATGTTTATCAAAACAATGGTCATTTATTGCAGATCTTTCAAGAAGATTGTCTCTTCTTTAGTATCATGGACTTGATTTCTATATATAAATAAGGAGGTTTATTGGTTGAAATGGCAGTTTCATTAAATTGTTTATTTACAAAATAGCTTTATCTTGAATCCATTTTCTGCTAGATATTTCCCCTAAATCTGATGATATCTATCATGAAATGCTGCTGCAAGTAGTATGTATGTCATGGAGAATTCAGCAGGATTTACGCTCTCTTCTCTTATGAGTACCTTATTTATTCTTCCTCCTTTTACACTTTTAATTTTTTACTTATTAGATTTATTGTTGTTTATAAAAGTATTTCCAATTTATTTTTATTTTGCTCCAGTTAGTATTTTTAAAAATTCTTATTGTATAATTTTCTTCTACATTCATGTTACACCAATGTGTTTTACTGTGCAATACATTCAACAAAAGAATTACCATTATTTTTAGTGATAAAACAGTTGTTCATTTTCGGTTTGCACTGAGTGAAGTTCTTAATACTGCTAGAAATCTCTGAATACAATTTCTTTCATAATATTTTATTTATCTTTGAATGATTGTGTATTGGTGTTAAAGGACTTGAACACACTGGGTGGAAATCAACTCTGTTTAGAATTTTATAAGTTAGTGTATTTAATGGAAACTCCTTTTTTCAGCAGCTAAATGGAACCACATAGAAGATTTAGACAACTTCTTTACACGTGTCTACCATTACCACCAGAGACACGGATTCACATGCATGGCTTTCCAAGAAGTTCTAGAATTATTTCAGTTTGTTTTTGTTGTAGTCTTCTCAATCTTCCTTTTCAACTGTGTTGACTATCCTATACTTTTCAAGTAAGTACAACCTTTAGAAATTTATATTCTCTGCAGGGAGGGGGGGGGGTGGAAAGTATAAAGCACTCAAAAAATTAAATAAGTTCGACTTTCAGAATCTATGCCATCTTAGCAGGTTTCCGTTCATATCCCTAGTGCCATTAGCAAAAACATTGAAGCAGTTATTGGTAGGTTTTGATTTTTCATGAAACATATAATATGAAATCTCAAAGAGAAGGAAGATTTTAGACGTCACGAAAGGAAACTGACAGTATCATAATCGGAAATTATTCCATCTCCTTTCTCAACGTTCACTCTAGGAAAACACTATAACCTATACGTTTCTCATTTTCTTATCTTGTTTTAATATAAAATACTCATTTTCATGTTAAATGCAATTTAACCAATTAAAAAGTGAGGTAAGTGGTGACAAAAACCTGTTCAAAAGAACAAAACTAACACTTTCAAAGTTTTAAGCACTTATTTCTCCCGGTAAAACTGAAGGAGAGCGTCCTGAGCTCCGATTTTTTTTCAAATTTTGCACTAAAACGTATTTTGATGCTAAGCACAAATCCATTAAAAAAAAAAAAAGTTGCTCTTAACTAGGAAAGAAGTTAAAGTTCACTGTTATTGATGTTAAAGTTGGCGTTAACAGCGTATTTGTAAACATGCGCATGCAAAGACATGTAACATTGGGAAACAAAGAACTCTCATTTGAAATGTTGTTATACTATTTATAACCTCCATAACATCGGAATTCTATCCATAACAGCGAGTTGGATTGACTAGAGTTTTGATATCTTCTTGAGCCAGCGGAAACGCATAGCTCGTCTGCCCAAGAGTCGTCCTATACATTCTTCTTAATATGCATGTTTATTAATACACTGTTTACGCCAACTTTTATAACCTCCATAACAGTGAACTTTAGTGCTTAATAACTTCTTTCCTAGTTGAGAGCAACTTTTTTTTTTAACGGATTCGTGTTTAGTGCATCAAAATACATTATAGTGCAAAATTTGAAAAAAAAAAAAAAATCGGTGCTGAGGACGCTCTCCTTCAGTTTTACCTTTGTCCGAATGGCGTCCCCCCATCGTTAATTGCTCTAGAACCTTTCTTGTAGAGAATTTATTAAGCTTTAGAATGGTCACTTCCCATGATTTCCCAACAGTTTTTAAAATATTTAATAAAATATATGAAGCTCTCAAAACTTGCCATGTCTGATAATAACTTTTTTTTTCTAATACTTCCTTAACGCCTACAACCTAAATTTAAATTTTTTAGTTTAGATGAATGTAAAATACCTGGAACAATTTTTTAACTGAGTCAATCATTTCTGAATATCCAAACTGAAAATTAGATGGTAAAACTTGTTGTATCAACTTTTCTCTTAAACGGTTACAGATACAAAGTGTACCTACAAGCATATTAACGTAAAAACGTAAGTGTTACAATTTGTTTCACACAAATGTTGCCCATAAAAACAAGTTCCAGTAGACGGATTCTGCTGATTTTTTGGGGGCAGCTACAGAGCTAACTGACAAATATATATATATATATATATATATATATATATATATATATATATATATATATATATCATGGATCATGAGTTGATGTTTCTAGTCGTCACATCCGAAATCAACCTCAATATCAAGCGAGTTCCCTCCCTACGGAGGGAGGGAGTTACCACGCTAAAACCCTAGAATTCTACAAATGAAGAGTATTCCAAATATTCAAAAAAATACCTGGACATCCAGGGTGCAGCGAGGAATTTTCCCGAGCCGTGAGATGAGAAAATACCTGCCGCTGGTGGGGATTGAACCCACCATCTCCCGTTTATGAATCTAAGGCGCTAGCCACTAGACCACAGGAGACCCCGTTTGCATTACTATTTCAATGAAGAAAACGCTATGTGAAACTAAATAAAAACTGATTATGTCTCGTTTAGGACTAGATAAGGCTTTGAGAGGTCAGGGAAGGGAAATACTGTTTAATGTTTATCAATAGGTTAGTCCTAGGTCACCTTGGCAATAGGTGTCTTGAACTATTATTACACCTTAACTGTGTCTATTTTTATAAGTTAAACTAATTATATTTAATGCTTTATTCATTTTAATAGGGACAAATCTTTAAATGGAACTGGAGCCAAAGTTACTCTGACTGATGCTATTCTCCCGACGGACCAATGTCTTGCTTATTTTGGTGCTCTAGAATGGACTGTGATTATTGTTGCTTCTCTTTTTTGGATGTTGAGATTAATAAAAGTTATTTACAACCTTTTCCAATATTGGGATGTTAGAGCTTTTTTTAATACTGCTCTTAACATTAGAGATGTAAGTTTAGTTTTTTTATTCAACTATTTTGTTTGATTATTAATTAATTCTAAATATTCTTAAATATTTTTGCTGAAATTTCTAATGTATTTTCTCTAACAATTATTTATTTAAATTTTAATTTTAATTTATTATTGACAGAAAATTTTAGGACGGGTTATCTATAGGTTACCACCCTTTTCTAGCCAGGATAGGGCTGATGCCTTTCCTTTTTTTGAAAGAAAAGCCATCATCCCTAGTGGGAATCGAACCCACGACCCTTGGGACAGAGTGTTAAGTGCTCATGCCTTAACTCTCTTGGCCACCGGGCCTTCAACAATTAAATATGCTGATTATATTTTCCTATTGTAAGTCGATGTACTTGTTGTAGTGTGATCTTGACAATGTTACGTGGCATGAAGTACAAAAGAAACTCCGAGAAGTCCAACTTGAACAGCAAATGTGTATTCATAAAAAGGAACTAACAGAGCTAGATATTTATCATAGAATCCTTAGGTAAGTGAGTTTGGAAAAATTGAAATAAATTCATTATTTGTAATATCATATTGTATTTCTCTATAGATTCCTCATCCCTGTATTTGCTTTAAGAAGATGTTACTGAGCAAACAGTTTCTATTTAATATTTCAGTTATTCTAAGAAAGTCTCCGCTAATATTCATCAGCTGTAATGGTTTAGTGCTTATTTTATCATGGCTATGATTCATTTCCTTCAAAATGGCCTCGTATATTTTTCTTTTTTAAAGATTATTATAGTTTGGGGTGTGTTCTCCTCAGTTTCCTGGGGGAAATTCTTTCGGGGGCTATTGCTAACCGAAAGAATTGTTGTTTTTATTATTTTTTTTTCTTTGTTTTTATGTATCTTATAACGGGTGTTTGTTCGAGAATTTTCGAACTATTCTTGCAGTATCAAGCAGTACCGCTTGTTGGGCGTCTTTAATCAATTCCTCCGAGATTTTTAAGTAATTTGTAGCTGTAACTGTGGTCTTTGGGATGAGTCCATTAAGCACTATAATAATAGCTGTTATCCTTGCGGATCTAAAATATACAAATCTTTCAACTCTATGGGCAAGTCCTGATATTTTCGTAGCTTCTCGGCATAAGATTTCCGAATATTTTCATCATTCGGGACAGCGACATCAATAATATCAGCTCTCTTATTCCCTTTGTCAATGATAAGAATATCCAGTTTATTGTGATGGACAGTTTCGTCCGTCAACATCGCTTCGTCCCAATACATTTTAATTGTACCTTTCTCTAAAAGTCTTTGTGGAACGTAGCGATAATAAGGGACCTTCTTATCCAACAATCAGAATTTTTCTGCGAGAGCTTGGTGGTATATCTTGGCCACGTTGTTACGACGTTGAAGATAATCAGATCCCGCAAGGATCTCACAGCCCGCCCTAATATGCTGTATTGACTCATAAGTTTTGTTGTACAGTCTACGTTTATCAGAGATGCTCGTTTCTTTTAAAACATGTTTTTTTTTTTTTTTTTTTTTTTTTTTTTTTTTTTTTTTTTTTTTTTTTTTACGGCGCATCAACAAATCGTGGCTATTAGCGCCGGACATCCAGAGTGCAGCCAGGAATTTTCTCAGCGAGCCCTGAGATGAGAAAATTTCTGGCGCCGGTGGGGATCGAACCCACCATCTCCCGCTTATGAATCTAGCGCGCTAGCCACTAGACCACGGGAGACCCCTAAAACATGTTGTTGGTAGAATTTTGTTGCTATAAGTTGATCTTGGATGAAACCTTCTGTTTCAGAGAATAGCCTTCCCTATGTCAACCAAGCCACCAACAATGTTGTTTGCACCTCCGGGTCAAACAAACGACTATAATATCGCCCATGTAATTCTTTATTTTGCCATGGCGTGAGGCGATCCGATTCCGTCTTAAGTTCATCCCAGTTGTTGATCTTTAATTTCAAGGCTGTATAGTTCTCATCCATTTCCCTGAAAATACGCGTCTCACTGGCTCTTATGTAGCTCCTCAGGCTAATTTCCTGAGAGCGACATAAGTTTCGAATGTTCAGGAGACCTCGTCCTCCTTTTATTCTTGGTAAATACCGCCTTTCAATTGAAGAAGTAGGATGGTACAAGCGTGCTTTGGTCATCTCTGTTCGTACGAGTCGATCCAGTTCCTCTAATGATGTATTCGACCATTTAATCACTCCAAAGCTATATAATACTGAGAGTATTGCCAATGTGTTAATTGCTTTGATCTTTTTACAACCGTGTAAGTAACTTTTCAGAATTAAATTCAAGCGCTTCAGAAACAATGCTTTCAGCTCATCTTTGACATATTTTCTGGATATTTTGAGATGCTGGTTAAACCCAAGATATTTATAAGATTCCTCAAGTTCACGTATATGGCCACCATTGGACAAAATTATATTTTCTGTTCATACTGAATGTCCTCTTGCTACATGTAATACAGTGCATTTACCAACACCAAACGACATGCCAATGGTGCCACTGAAACTTTGTACTATGTCTGCCATACTCTGCAGCTGAACAGGGTTCTTTGCGTACAGTTTCAGATCGTCCATATATCGTTATCCTGGTAGATACTTATATTGTACTTATTATTTATTTATTTATTTTTTTGCAGGTTTAAGAATTACATGGTTGCCATGGTGAATAAATCACTTCTTCCTCCGAAATTCCACCTCCCCTTCATAGGAGAAATCATCTACCTCAGCTATGGACTAAAGTATAATATAGAAATGCTTCTTTTTTGTAAGTAATATCATAAAGCTGTTTCTATTTAGAACTCATTCTTAAAGTTACACACAGCCTACACCAGTCTTGTCATAGGCAGCATTTATTTTCATGTTTCTTGAGAATTAAACCCCACAAAAAGAGTCTGCCTTTTTGTAATTATTTTCAATTATGTTTATTGAAGACGCTGTTTAAATCGCAGCATGAATAAAACACTTGGTGGCAGACAAAATGTTTTTCAACTTCATGATGGCTTTAATTCCATAATTTCCCCTCGAATTGAATGATTTTGCTATTGTGTAATTATAATTTCTATATTTATTTATAAATTGATTCTTTCTTTTTGCCATCTGCTATTGTTATATTAATATTTATATTTTATGTACCTGATATTTCCTTTTTTGATTTTATTAAAATATGTACTCTGTTGTTAGGGGGTCCATGGTCGCCTTTCGAGAACAGCTGGCATTTGAAGGAAGATTACAAGCGAGTATCTAAAAGACAGGAATTAGCTAATACACTCTCTCGGCACATTCTCTACGTTGCGCTTGCTAACCTAATTCTATGCCCTTTAATCCTGCTTTGGCAAATCCTATACTCGTTTTTCAACTATGCAGAGGTATATATATCTACCAGCCATCTTCAGTTTTAAAATAAACTTTTATTTTATTGTCTTGTCTTTATTTATTAGAGGAGTTGTTGATAATGATTAAATGTTATTGATTTAATTTATTGTTGGGAATAGAGTTAACTTGTGGCAGTTATTTTATGAACCCATAGGTCACGAAAATAACGGTGGTTCAAATTTGTATCTGTGTGTCCCGACCTTCAGGAAGATGAGCTCATTTAATTTGTTCCTAAGTTTAGTATATATTTTCTCCGACATAAGCTGCAGATATTCCACTTTCATAGGGAAACTGATTTTGGTAGGGGCCTGGAACTTGGGCTTTTTTTTTTCAACGTTAGTTTTTTTGGGCATATCAGTACTTTTTGTAATTGACATTTGGCTTGAGGAGGATGACGCGGGGACATGACGCTTGGTAGTGTGTCGAGCTGTTTGTCGGGTATTTTTGCACGTATACAAAAAGCCCTGGGAAAGGCACCAACTCAACTTTTCTCTATTTTCTAACTTTTCCCTGTAATTTTAGGTTCTCCATAACAAGACGATTCATTTGATACCTCACAATATGGGTTTCGAAAGGAATGATGTTTTGCTTGTTTGTGCGCTGTTGTTGTTTGTCCAATATTTTCGTGTCCTGATACCCACATCATTTCTACCAGAACGTTGTTTGAAATGTGTAAGGAGAGTATACAACTTAATGAGTCTGAGCATACTGTTATTTTCTGTGATTTAGTTTGTACGTTAGATAGACCTAGGGGAATTCTAATATTATGTAAATCTAAATGAGAAAGTGGTAATATGATAAGAGAGAAGAATGGATAAGAGTCTAATGTCCAAAGTGGACGATAGAACATAACTAATGCTAAACTTATTTTTCAGATTTCATTTATATTCATATTCCTCACTTTGTTTTAAGTAGTTGTCAAATTAATA
The DNA here is from genome assembly GCA_946811695.1 of Gonocerus acuteangulatus. Taxonomy (NCBI): domain Eukaryota; kingdom Metazoa; phylum Arthropoda; class Insecta; order Hemiptera; family Coreidae; genus Gonocerus; species Gonocerus acuteangulatus. Next base: position 79,018,043 of record OX328130.1, on the reverse strand, counting down.
TTGAAATAAACTAGTCTCATTCAGCACTGCTTTATTATTTATTATTATTATTTTAGCGATTCCATTTTTTCCCGCATTTATTAGACGAAATGAATTGTATAATTCTAAAGAGCCGTCTCGACTTCCACTGAGTTGTTACTCGTACAGCTGAATCCTCTCCTCAGACTTCTTCTCTGGCATTCTATGAATTGGTTAAATCATTTTAAGAACTAATCTTAGTGTAATATATAATTGTAGTATTTCTCCTTACCGACATTGCATTTTACATTGTGTGGTTGTAATACAACATACAAGGAGGATAATCCCGCCCACTAAGCTCCACAAACACCAAGACATTATACAAATTCAATATTATCTTTCCACGATACTTAGTTATTATTATTATTTATTTAATATGCATTGTGTATTTTGAAAAAAAATTAATTTGGGCTTAAATTACTTAAAAAAGGTTACTGTGCCATATGATTGAAAGTAGTGTTTCTAAATATAATGTCATGCTAACATATGTTGTTTCATATCAATTTTCTATTAACCATCTGTTCTTATCTTCTTTTTTGCCACTTTCCGAAGAAATCTTGCTTTTGAGGTTACACTCATGAAAGAATTTTTGAAAAATGTCTTCAAATTTTCATCTATGCTAGGGGGGGGGGGTTCTCTAGACCGAAATGAGTAATTCTCCCCTTAAAGGCTGCAATTTTTGTTGTTTCTATACGGGCTCCCGTGATTCGATACCAATACTAGTGATTTAGTAAAAACTTCATTTATTTATTTAAATGTTAACGTCCATTATTATTAACTAAGAATTTTAGGACGGGTTATCTATAGGATACCACCCTTTGTTTTATATTATATCTCTTGGATGGATTTTTTATATCTTTTGAAATAGACGGCTGTTTCTAAAGGAATTTTAGAATCCTGAAGCCAAGTTCCACACCTTACACGATTCTTCATTTTAAAGTTTTTAACATTATTTATTTAAATTTAAACGTCCATTATAATTAACTGAGAATTTTTAGGACAGGTTATCTATAGGCCACCACCCTTTTAACATTACATCTCCATCTAAGACTATCTGAATGATATGAGGAGCCTAGTGTCAAAGTTGGACAACTCCACTTTTGCTTTTTTTACAGGAGAGGCAAAAAACCATATCTACTATATTGATGTCAGTATCATGGTGATTTTTTTATATGTTATTCTTATAGGCCCCAGAAACATATTTTCAAAGGCATTACAAAATTATATGAGTATTAAGGCCGTAATTACACTTTAAATAGTGGAATTGTCCATGTTTGAAACCAAGTCATGGAGTTGTCTGTTTTTGAAACCAAAGGGAGCCATTTTAAAATTGAACCTATCCTCTTTTGAAACCAAAAAAAAAATATGAATTCGATATGCACGAGAGTGTTTTAATATAATATAATTATGTCAAATGTATAAAAAAAAAATCATATAGTTAAAATTACTTGAAAACAAAATATTTAAATGCAGTTTGACAAAATTGAAGTCTTTGAATTATTCTCACACTTTAGAATGAACTAGTTCATCAAAATCTGCAATCAACACACTCACAGTGCCCACTGTTGATAACATTAGCAGTTTCACTCTGTACTGTGAGGTTGCGGTACCACTGCAAACACTCACAGTGCCCACTGTTGATAACATTAGCAGTTTCACTCTGTACTGTGAGGTTGCGGTACCACTGCAAACGGTCTCTTTCTTGTCAATTATCTCCGAAGTACTGGGACAAGAGATTCTTAACATCTCCAAGTTTCTTGGGGTTGACGCTACAGCCGACGGGGAATTTGCGCAGGATTAAGTTCTAGAAGTGACTTAGCCTTCTTTGTTATAGACATAAATATACCGATATTTGTGCTGTATGCCACCTCACCAGATACTAGTATATTTCTGTGGATCTTGGATCTTTTAAATAGGAAGCGCTTACATCTGGTGCGGAAAGTGAAGGCTTTGGGTTGGCTCTACCACCAAACCAATAACCAATCTCTTCCAACAATTTTCATTTGTCCATGTTTCGCAAAGACTTCATGATATTCTTCCACGTCAATTATGGTGTAGTATGGCACACCGCACTTTGATTGTTCAGGTAGATTGTAAAGATATCTCTAATGAAACTAAATTATCCTTAGTTTATTCGGTTTAGAAAAAATGTGGTACTTTGCTATCCTCTTCGCACAGTTGTACCTAAAAGTACATGTATTGAAGTTGCTGTGCTACAACTTTCATCGCCGTACTCAGCCATACCTGTGCACAGCTTATTAAAATTAATTTATCAATTATGGATGCGATTATTTTATGAAAAACGAGTTAACCATTATTATTTTCTGCAGAGAGTTGTTGAAAAGTTTGTGATAGCAAATAACTGAATATTAACGGTGAGATCTATCTAATATCTAGTGTGAAACTGTCAATATTTATTTGTTATACGTGAAAATTTGAATAAAGAGGAATTTGTGATGTATGCAGCGTTATTTGTGGAGTTCTCGATTTCGTAGAAGGTAGAAAAATAATGTCTCTCCACTGTTTTTCAAAGTATTTATTAGCAAAAGCTTTTCGAGAACATGGTTCTCATCGTCAGTGCATCTACAATTTTCACAAAAACACGCATATATTAATTACAGAAATATTTATAAGTATTCTTATTACTAAAGCTATGACAAATAATGTTACCTATTACTCCACCGGTAGTACTGCTAACAGCCTCTCCGAACAGGTGTGAGGTAATGAGACTATTCCGGGTGAGCAGAGTATATATATTGACGTTGGATATTGGAGATCACAAGAATCAAGGTTGTTGAACCAGAGACCACTGAACTTTCTGTTGGAGACAGTGTATGGGGAAGGATTATGTCGGGTTATTTGATGTCATGTGTGTGAAGGGGTAGACAGTCTGAAAGTGTCAGAGTAAGGGATGACGGGTTTGTCCGGTGGTGGGTCCGAGGGATGGCGTCTTTTGTTAGGATAAGAAAATTTTCCTAAGGTCTGATGTTGGGAAGTTTATTTGTTCGTTTAGTAATAAATCTTTATTACGGTGAATGGCCTTTTCTATTTCTAACATTTCATGATAATTGGATTTCTTAGAATAATTTATGTTTTTTAAAATTTTGATTCCCGTTTGTGTGTTAAATTGGTGTGCTGTATTTTTTATGTGTTCTGCAAAATTTGAGTGAATGTTGTGGTTGTGTATAGCTTTAACGTGTTCGTCTATTCTTTGTGAGAACTTGCGATATGTTCTCCCAATGTAAATTTTTTTGCACGAGCATTCTAATTGGTAAATTCCACTTTTATCAAATTCTTTTATTTCATCTTTAGTGTGTGATCATGACTTTTTGGTATTAAATGTATTCTTAAAGGAAACTTTGGCTGTGTCTTTCAAAATGTTTTTTAATTTTTCGGAAATTGGTCCTAAATATGGTATCGAAATGTACCTTGTATTAGAAGTTATTGGCGTTAGTTATTGGCGTTAACAGCTTTAAGAGTCAGAGATTTTTCCTTATTACGTATAAGTTTGTCTATAATTTTGTGTGAGTAGCCGTTGTTAGACGCAATTTGTTTAATTGTATTTATTTCACTTTGATAATTTTCTAGGGACATTGGAATTTTGAACGATCTATCTATCATGGAGTGGAATGCCGCTAATTTGTGAGAGATATGGTGGTTAGAAAGTGAGTGTATTATTGCATCAGTGTGAGTGGGTTTCCTGTAAATTTTAAAGTCGAATTTATTACTGTCGGTAATGGTTATGTTTATGTCGAGGAAATTTATAGAACGGTTATTGTCTATTTCCATCGTGAATTGGATTTTTGGGTGAAATGAGTTTATGTGTTTCAAAAACATATCTAACTGTCTCCGAGTACCTTCCCACAAACAAATTATGTCGTCCACGTATCTATAGTAAAATTTAATATGTTTATTTATGTTAAAACTTGGGTTTAAATATTTATTTTCTAAGTTATTCATAAAGATATCGGCTAGCAAGGGAGAGAGGTTCGAGCCCATTGGGAGTCCTTCATGTTGTTTAAAATATTTGTTATCAAATTTAAAGAAATTGTGGTTGATACATATGTTAAACGCTTCTATAAGTTCGTATTTAAAGAGGTTACCGTTTTTTGAATTGTTGATAAGGTTTTCTAAAATTATCTTAACTTCTGTGGTTGGCACATTAGAGAATAAGTTTTTTACATCAAATGATACTAATATTGCATTTTTGGGAGGTCTGATATCTCTTATATTATTAATGAGTTCGCCGGTGTTTTTTATGGAGTAATTAGAAGACCACTGAATTTTCTGTTGGAACAGATTGTTCAAAGAGCGGGATAGTTTACTCACAGATGTGTTTGTGTAGGAAACAACTGGTCTAATAGGAAAGGGTGGTGGTTTGTGTATTTTCAAAAGACCATAGAGTCTGTGATTTCACCTCAAACACCACTTTAACACACAAACGGGAATCAAAATTTTAAAAAACATAAATTATTCTAAGAAATCCAATTATCATGAAATGTTAGAAATAGAAAAGGCCATTCACCGTAATAAAGATTTATTACTAAACGAACAAATAAACTTCCCAACATCAGACCTTAGGAAAATTTTCTTATCCTAACAAAAGACGCCATCCCTCGGACCCACCACCGGACAAACCCGTCATCCCTTACTCTGACACTTTCAGACTGTCTACCCCTTCACACACATGACATCAAATAACCCGACATAATCCTTCCCCATACACTGTCTCCAACAGAAAGTTCAGTGGTCTCTGGTTCAACAACCTTGATTCTTGTGATCTCCAATATCCAACGTCAATATATATACTCTGCTCACCCGGAATAGTCTCATTACCTCACACCTGTTCGGAGAGGCTGTTAGCAGTACTACCGGTGGAGTAATAGGTAACATTATTTGTCATAGCTTTAGTAATAAGAATACTTATAAATATTTCTGTAATTAATATATGCGTGTTTTTGTGAAAATTGTAGATGCACTGACGATGAGAACCATGTTCTCGAAAAGCTTTTGCTAATAAATACTTTGAAAAACAGTGGAGAGACATTATTTTTCTACCTTCTACGATAAAGAGGAATTTGTCGAGAATAGTTACCAGTATTACATTAGTTGTTAATTTATTCACTTCAGGTCTTGAAAATACATTTGGAAGGAAACATATCTCTACCATTTGAGTAAAATATGAATTTTTTAAATTGAATACTTGCTGTTTTTCACGGTTTTTGTTATATAAAACCCGTTTGTTTTTGAAATAATTATTCTAAAGAATTGGAAGTGGTCTCATTCTACTCGGCACCGAAGAAATACTTCAAAAATGATACCTAAATCAGAAAGATTCAAGTACCTAGAGGTTTTGTCCCAAAATCCGGCATTCGGAACCACAGTGTACCGGATAACAGCTTGTTATTAATTAGAATCATCACTAAATGCACTTATTACAAGTAACTATATACATTCAGCCATGATGGATTTGCAGTGCATGTTGGGAGCAAATTGCATGAATACAAGCTTCTCATTGGCTACTGAAGGAGTTGTCATTTTTTGAAACCAAACTCTGTTGGAATTGTCCATATTTTGATTCTGAACAGTGCAAATAAACGCTATTTTACTTATTTTCTGTCTGCTTTTAATACAAAACAGTCGTAAAACCAAATGCAGCATAAAAATCTCCTTAAGAATCGCCCGAAATCTCAAAACTGAAAAAAATGGAGTTGTCCAACTTTGATACCAAGCTCCTCATATAACTTCATAGAATGTTTATTTTTTTTTTTTATTTTATTAAAGAACAATTTGTTGTTAAAATATTAGAACAATTATGTTATTACTAAACAGGTAAAGTGAACATTAGTTGTATATCTAGAAATTAGTTCTAGAAAATCAATAGAAATATAAAACACATTTTAAATGAGTTACATACAAGTGTATAGACACTAATAATAATATTAAGTAATTTTTAACAGAAAATAAGGTACTACATACCAATGAGGGCGCTGGGAGGCAGAGAAAGACCAAAGTTAACACTTAAGTAATTATCGTGAAAATATACAAGAAAACTGCGACAGTATATAAAGTTTTCTTGCACCCTCATTGGTATGAAGTACCGTATTTTCTGTTAAAAATTACTTAATATTATTATTAGTGTCTATTCACTTGTCTATACCTCATTCAAAATGTGTTTTATGTTTCTACTAGCTGAATACCCGTGCTTCACAACGGCCGATAAGTATTTTTTATATTGAGTTAAATAAGATATGATGAAAAAATTAACGCTACTACATAATTTTATACAGCTATTATTGCACGGACTTCAAAGTTACCCGGGAAACACCATCTGGAGGTAACCATGCTTGCTTCCGTTGGAGAGTAAAAAAAAAAAAAAAAAAATATACAACAACCGCTTCAAAAGTTAGGTAAACATGCACAAATGCAGGTTGAAAAACTAACAAATTTGAAGTTTTAAGCACTTATCTCTTCGATTGACATCGCCCCACCGAACATTACAACAGAATCTTATTTTTTTTTATATTTTTTTTATTATTTTTTTTTTTTTTTTTTTTTTTTTTTTTTTTTTTTTTTTATACGGCGCATCTACATCTAGGTCATTAGCGCCGAACAGAATCTTATTGTAGAGAATTTAGTCACCTTTCGAATAGCCGCCTTCCACTTACTACGATTTCCCAACCGTTTTCGAGATATTTTAGATAATAAACTGGGATCCGAAAACTTTGTACCACCATTCATACAATTTTTTTCCATATACTTCATTTCTGAATACCCAAACAGAAAATTAGTTTTGAAAAGTATTTCTATCAATTTTTCTGGTAAATGGCTACAGAACTCACTTTAAAAATGGCTTCATTCGTTTTCCTACGTTAAGGAATCTTTAGCACAAATTTTGCTCCAAAAACCATGTTCCAGTAAACGGATTTAACTGGTTAATGAACTTGACCTTTTAAATGAGAAGAAAGATTTTTGTACCAAACGTTATCAAAATCGAACCATTTTTGAGCCGATGAGGAACTTCTTAATAATTCAAACCCCCCTAAAAGTACTTTAAAAAACCTTTCTTAGCGAGTTTCTTAACGTATTGTCCGTGCGAAATTTCAAATTTTTGTGTCAAGTGGTTCGGGATATTATTACCTCGGATGGGCCATCACCAGGGCATAAACTCTATGAGGGACAAAATCACATTTTATTTCTAGTAATTCAAGGACTGCCATCATAGTGGAAACTAACCTCAATTAAAAATAATACTATGAAATAGATAATGTACGGTAACAGCTGTTCTTTGTCGTCCTAGCAACGCATGCTGCCTAGGCTTGCCTGCTCTAACCAGCTAAAACTTTAAAGGGTGGTAACCCATAGATAACCCCTCCTAAAATTCCTAGTTAATAATAAATGGACATTAAAATTTAAATAAATAAATAAAACTTTAAACCCCTCTAAAAATACTTAAAAATTTGAATATAAAAAAATCCTTTCTTAGCGAGTGTCTACGTTATATAGGGAGTGTCCATGCAAAATTTTCTGCCCAGTGGTTTGGGCTGGGGGATGATAGGTCAGTGAGTGTTATTTGACAAATATATAGTAGATTGGTTTTCTAGAACTAATTTCTAGACATACAACTAATGTTCACTTTACCTGTTTAGTAATAAAATAATTGTTCTAATATTTTAACAACAAATTGTTCTTTTAAAAAAAGTTGATTTGTATTTATAGACCTCTCATTTATCTTACTGCTAAACCTTTTTTCTGTGTATTAATTCTGTTTTTCTTTGTTTCTTGTCATTTTAGCTGACGAAGGCTACCAAAGAGTAGCCAAAACATCCTTAATATAGATTTTTCTACAAAAATAGTATTGATGTTTTCTTAGCCGAATCCCAACTATTCCCTGATTGCTTATCAAATTATTAATTTCTCTGTACCGTTTGTTATTTTTACTTCCCTGCAAGACTCTGTAGAGAAGATTTCCACCAATGAGAACATGATTTTTAAACAATAACACAAAATTGTTTCATGAGAAGTTGGTGTTTACTCTGTATTGGTTGTTATGGACACGACCATGAGCATGAGGATTCCTGTATGGTTTTGAACAACTGTATCCGGTATTCTGCGATGTTATGGCTGTTCCATCTGTAAATTAGTACATTTTCCCTACATATATATATATATATATATATATATATATATATATATATATATATATATATATATATATATACAATACAATACAATAGAACTAGGATAATTCGAACCCCTAGGGACCGACAAAAAAGTTTGAAGTATCCAAAATTCGAATTAGAAAAGTTTTTGAAAATAAAGGGGTAAAAAATCGAACTTCATATTTTCACATTTTTTAATTAAAAAAAATACATACATTTTATTTAAACAATAACAAACATTTCATAAATTGATGATTATATACACAAGTAATAAATAATTTATCAAAAAAGGAAAAATAAAAGGTCTATTGTTTTGAAAAAAAGTCATTTTCATGGGCAAGAAGTTTTTCTTTATTTTGCAGGTAAGTTGATAAAGTTTTAGGCGGAATTCCAAAGTCCTTGGTAATTTCACATTTTTTCTTTATTTCATGAGTATAAATTAAATAATTATTTTAAGAAATTCACTGAAAAATTATTTTATGAGAGAGTGAAATAATTGGTTGGTAAGTTTTAAGTGTAAATTAAAATTATCTCTCACTCTGTTGATACCGTTTTAATACATACACATTACTCAACAGAGTTGGGCATCAATCAATTCATTTATCAATCATAACAACACACAATTATCATTTTAATTGTGAATAGTTTTTTAAAAGATGGATACAATTAAATCTAATTGCTATTAATTCCATTAATTGCCGTTTGCAATTAATTTAGTGGTGATTCAACATCTTAATTTAAGTGATTTAATCGCAAATAATTCAAATGCATTTAACCATTCATTTGTTGAAGGTGGTAATAGTATAGATATTGATTAAGGTCGTTTTAGGAAGGATATAGAAGGTGGTATTAGGAAGGATATAGGAGGAGGTATTAGGAAGGATATAGGAGGTGGTATTAGGAAGGATATAGAAGGTGGTATTAGGAAGGGTAATGAAGGTGGTATTAGGAAGGATATAGGAGGTGGTATTAGGAAGGATATAGGAGGTGGTATTAGGAAGGATATAGAGGGTGGTATTAGGAAGGATATAGGAGGTGGTATTAGGAAGGATATAGAAGGTGGTATTAGGAAGGGTAATGAAGGTGGTATTAGGAAGGATATAGGAGGTGGTATTAGGAAGGATATAGGAGGTGGTATTAGGAAGGATATAGAAGCTGGTATTAGGAAGGATATAGAAGGTGGTATTAGGAAGGGTAATGAAGGTGGTATTAGGAAGGATATAGGAGGTGGTATTAGGAAGGATATAGGAGGTGGTATTAGGAAGGATATAGAAGCTGGTATTAGGAAGGATATAGGAGGAGGTATTAGGAAGGATATAGAAGGTGGTATTAGGAAGGATATAGGAGGAGGTATTAGGAAGGATATAGAAGGTGGTATTAGGAAGGGTAATGAAGGTGGTATTAGGAAGGATATAGGAGGTGTTATTAGGAAGGATTTAGGAGAAGGTATTAGGAAGGATATGGAAGCTGATATTAGGAAGGATATAGGAGGAGGTATTAGGAAGGATATAGGATGAGGTATTAGGAAGGATATAGAAGGTGGTATTAGGAAGGGTAATGAAGGTGGTATTAGGAAGGATATCTTCTTCTTCTTATTTGGCGCTACAACCCTAGGCGGGTCTTGGCCTCCTCTATGAGCTTCCGCCAACCATCTCTATCTGCTGCCGCCGCCTTCCAGTTCGGTGCATTGAGAAGGACCCTAGCATCAGCTGCCACACTGTCCTCCCATCTCAGCCTGGGTCTCCCTCTCCTCCTAGTTCGTTCCATCCTGGCTTCAAGGACCTTCCCTGGTATCTCTCCTTCCCCCATTCGTATGACGTGCCCAGCCCAACCTAACCGTCCAAGCTTTATGAAGTTAACAACATTTAAGTCGTTATATAAACTATAAAGCTCTCGGTTTTTACGTCTCCTCCAAATTTGACCTTCCTTCACGGGGCCGTAAATGCGTCTTAAGATTTTTCTTTCAAAAATCAGCAGATCATTCTCATCAGCCTTGGTCATGGTCCATGCTTGCGAGGCGTAGGTCAGTACGGGTCTAATCAGGGTCTTGTACAACCTGATCTTTGTCTGCCTTGTGAGTAATCGGCTCCTTATTTGCTTTATTAGGCCAAAATAGCAACGATTGGCCGACGTTATCCTCCTGCTTATCTCTTTGGGCATCTTATTGGTGGATGTTACAAGAGATCCAAGGTAGGTGAATTCCTGCACTCTTTCAAATTTGTAGGGGCCTATTTCGATAAAGGTTTCGCCTTGATGCGTGCCATCTGCCCTCACCACCATATATTTTGTTTTGACCTCATTCACCTCGAGGCCGAGAAGCGAGGAGGGCCTTGCTCTCTGGAGTGCTATAAAGGCATTCTTTAATTCACTTTTCGATCTAGCTACAACATCAACATCATCCGCAAAGCCCAAGAGCTGGACGCTTCGATCGATAATTGTTGATGTTGTCTGTATTCCTGAGTCTCGTATTACTTTTTCAAGCCCCAAAATGAACAAAAGACAAGCCAACCCATCACCCTGTCGCAGACCCCTATCAGCACGAAACTCACTAGAGCACTCTACTTGTATCCTAACGACATTTCTTGTCTCTTGCATGGTCATCTTAACAAGGCGAATAAGCTTTCTAGGTTTGCCAAAAGCCTCTAGTGTGTCATATATCTTCTGGCGATTAATACTATCATAGGCATTCTTAAAGTCTACGAAAAGGTGATAGGTTGACATGTTATATTCTATTCCTCTTTCCATGAGAATCCTCAGAGCAAAGATCTGATCTACTGTCGATTTACCTCTCCTAAAGCCAGTCTGGTATTTTCCTACAACTTGTTCAGCATGAGGGTACAGTCGGTTATAGAGGATTCCAGATAGAATTTTATAAGCGGAGGGTAGAAGAGATATACCTCTGTAATTCTTACATTCCAGCCGATCACCCTTCTTAAAGATTGGGCAAATTACTGCTTTTGTCCATTCTATAGGCATGGTTTCATCAGTCCAAATCTGGACAATCAGATTATGCAGAGTTTTGTGCAAATCATCTCCTCCATATTTAAATAGTTCTATAGATATGCCATCTATTCCTGGACTCTTATTATTCTTCATCCTATTGATGATCTCCAGAACTTCTTCAAAATCCGGAGGGGGTTCCGTCTCATCTTTCTCATCATAGTTGACACTCTGATGATCTCCCAGCATAACATCCCCTCCAGCGCCTGTATTCGTAGAGTTATTAAGTAGCCCATCAAAGTGATGCACCCATCTCTGGAGGATTTCCTCTTTTTTGGTGAGTAATATGCCATCTTCACTCTTGCAGAGAATAGAGGTTGGTTTAAAATCAGCTCTTTCCTGATTTACTCTGCGATAGAAAAGTCTATTATCCTTTGCCTGCCATAGCTCCTCAATTTCCTCTAGCTTTTTCCTCTCCCAGGCTTTCTTCTTTCTTTTAAGGGTTCTCTTTTCCTCCCGGTGCAGACTTTTATATTGCTCTGAAGATAGCCTGGTGTATCTTCTTTGCACCATCGATTTGTAGGCTTTGTTCTTCGCATCCGTAGCTAACTGGCACTCTGTATCAAACCACTCATTCCTGGTAGTTCCGACTTCTCTCCCCAATTCCTCTTCCGCAGCCTTTTTAGTTGCTTCTGCCAGAATTCTCCATTCCTCTTCTTGTTCAACATCATTGCACCTGTCTCTTCCTAAGTTGCGCATCTGGAGGCTGAACTTTTCCTCATATCTTTGACGAGTTTCCGGATCCTTTAGCTTATTTACATTAATGCTCTTGCTAGCTTTCTTCCTTACTGTGCGGCTATTGGAGATCCTTACTCGTATTTTGGAGATCACCAAATAATGATCTGAATCCATATTGGCTCCACGAAAGGTTCTGGTGCTAATGAGGTTGGATTTATGGCGAGACGATATTAATAGATGGTCAATTTGGTTAAACGTTCTGCCATCTGGAGCTCTCCAGGTACTTTTATATATCCTTTTATTTGGAAACAATGTACTTCCAATGACCAAATTTCTTGACGCTGCAAAGTTTATTAGCCTTTTTCCATTTTCATTACTTTCTTCATGAAGGCTCCATCTACCAATTGTAGGTCTATATATTTCTTCTTGACCAACTTTAGCATTGAAGTCCCCGAGCAATATTTTTACATCGCTTTGTGGGCACAAGTCGAGCTCTTTTTCCAGCACATCATAAAATTCCTCTTTCTCCTCCTCGTTAGAATCTTCTGTAGGAGCATGGCAATTAATCAGACTTATATTATAGAATAATCCTTTGAGCCGTAGTCTACAGAGTCTGGGACTTACAGCAGCATAATCTATAACTTTTTCTCTCATTCTCCCTCTTACAATAAACCCTGTTCCCAGTGTATGGGTTCTACTATGACAGCTGTAATAAATTATATGATATCTTTTTTCTAGGATTCCTGTTCCTGTCCACCGAACTTCCTGAACTGCAGTGAGGTCAATTTTATAACTGTCAATTTGTTCCAAGAGGGCTTTCAGTCCTCCGGGTCTATAAAGTGATAAAATGTTCCAATGTCCAATTGTTATGTCCTTTTGGCGGTTCCTGGGTCTGTTACCTTGTGTCAATCCGGCATCTTCTCGTTGAGGTTTCATAATAAAGTTGTTTAAGGGTAATGGGTTATCAGCCGATTGCCCCCGAGTCAAGTGGAGGGGCTGCCTCCTCAGAGCCTCCCGACTGGCTCCCCCATCCGGGGCAGCTACCTAGGGGAGGTGACCCTAGGGTGTGTATTGTAGGTGTCCTTTGTCTGTAGTGTGGGGGTGTGTGTAGTGTGCTGTTATTAGTGTACTGCGTGTGTGTTAGTGTATGTGTTCCCCCAACCTGGAGGACCAGTGGCCATTGCAACCCGAAGGCTGGGCGATGGGGTCGCCACTTCCCTACGCCAAATTAGGAAGGAAATAGGAGGAGGTATTAGGAAGGATATAGAAGGTGGTATTAGGAAGGGCAATGAAGGTGGTATTAGGAAAGGTATTGAAGGTGGTATTAGGAAGGATATTGAAGGTGGTATTAGGAAGGATATTGAAGGTGGTATTAGACACTATATTGGAAGTGGTATTAGGAAGGATATAGAATGTGGTATGAGGAAGGATATTGGAGGTGGTATTAGGAAGTATTTTGAAGGTGATAAAAGGAAGGATATAGAAGGTGGTGTTAGGAAGGATATTGAAGGTAGTATGAGGAAGGATATTAGAGGTGGTATTAGGGGAGATATGGAAGGTGGTATTAGAAAGGATATAGAAGGTGGTATTAGGAAGGATATTGGAGTAGGAAATATCCTTCCAAATACCTCCACCTTCAATACCCTTCCTAATACCACCTTCAATACACTTCCTAATACCACCTCCAATATCCTTCCTAATACCACCTCCAAACCCTTCCTAATACAACCTCCAAACCCTTCCTAATACCACAAGGTATTATCCTTCCTTATACCACCTTCTATATCCTTCCTTATACCACCTTCTATATCCTTTCTAATACGACCTTCTATATCCTTCCTAATACCACCTCCAATAACCTTCCTAATACCACCTTCAATACCCTTCCTAATACGATAAGATGGTGTATGGAACTCCACTTCCCATTGGAGGTATAGACTCGTAAAAAATTCGAATTATCCACAATTTTATTCGAATTAACCACGTTTTTTTTACATTGTTTATGCCCTAAATTCTAGGGACCGAGAGAAATATTCGAATTATCGAAGTTCGAATTAACCATGTTCCACTGTATATATATATATATATATACATACATACATACATATATATTTTCTAGAGAAATTTTCTACTTGGTACTACCGTATTGGGTTGTAAGGTCAACCCCATAAGCGGGTTTCCTCTCAATGGAGGGAGGGAGGAATCTCGCTAAAAATGAGAATATATTGTTCTGTTTTTTTGTTAAACCTTCCTTCTTGTGTGCACCCAAAGCTATGGACTTTTTTTAATAGTTTCATGTTCAAATGTATTTTAATGGTCTGCAGATTAAAATCAAACAAATGTTTTTAATCCTTTCCTTCCCTTATAGTAAGCCGAGGTTTTTTAAATTCCTACTTAATTGGATGACTCATATATTGTTCAGAGAATCTGTCTTTCCCCCCCCCCCCTTCCTAAATATTAATTATTGATATTGTATGTTATTTTGTAGGTTGTGAAACGTGAACCTAGTACTCTCGGAGCCCGATGCTGGTCTCTTTATGGGAAGTTCTACTTGAGACATTTCAACGAACTAGATCATGAATTAAACGCTCGATTGAACAGAGCCTACAGGCCGGCCTCCAAGTACATGAATATATTCACTAGTCCCCTTCTTACAGTAATAGCAAAGTTAGTATTAATATTCATAAATCAATAATTACATATATACTTAAGTATATTTTGTTAACATTTTAATAATTAAAAGTTTTGTTTATTCAATCAAAATTATAAATTTTCTACATTTATTTGTAAATTATCTAAACTTAATTAAATTATTATTAAGATATTAAATAAAAGAGTGCAAGAGCACTCAATTTTAATGTAAATTACTTTTCTTTTTTTTTCATTATTTTAGTATTTTGTTAATATATTCTGGATGGATATTTCAGCAGCCAACTTATTAACCCTTTCTGGACGGTGAGCTTCTCCAGCAGCCAGCAGAAAGCCGTGACTGGCTGACGGTGGGCTTCTGTAGAAGCCAGCAGAAAGCCGTGACTGGCTGACAGTGGGCTTCTGTAGAAGCCAGCTCACTCTATATCGTATAAGGAAGGCCGCTTCTTTTCTTTTGTTGTATTTAGTTCTATAAGTTTGTATTTTTGTATAAATCGGTATTTATTGTATTTTAAAAATAGCAAATCTCTGTCGTTGCGATGCTCAAAAATTAAATTAAAAATAAATATGGATGGATGGCATGGCGGCTTCTCTAGTTATTTTTAAATATTAGTCAGATTTCTTAGTAGACATGTTTGAGACTTCTCGGAAGATGATAAATCGCAGCCCAATCCTTCCTCAGCTCCAGGAAGTAATATTGAAGAGCATTCTAGGATTTCGATGAAGACAATAGGCTTTTTCCGAAGCGTAAACAATATGATTTGCTGAGGAAGCATCGCAGTTTCCAGGGATATATGTTTTCTATCAGTTGAACAAAGGTGTTACACGGAAAGGTTTCTGCGCTAATTAAAGAATATAATATATTTTACTAATAGGAGAATACATATCTAAAAAAAAAAAAAAAGTCGAACGGGCGTGGAAGGGAGCTAGCTAGTAGCCGTCAGGAGGGACAGGCAGGTATCGGGAGGGTCCCGTCACCAGGTTCCCTCGCCCATACGACTGCTGCCCTCTCTATACGGTTAATGTCACTTTTATAAAGTCATCCATCAAATGTTATCTTACTTGATATCGGAGACATGAAGTGTTGTTTTGGAGCATATGCTGTATGTACTTGTGCTCCATCCTGTATGTGTGAATGCTCACTGGCAAGATGCTAGGAGCGTGGGCTTGGAGCAATACTTGGTCCAACTTCCACCGGCGCTTTCACACACTCGCTCCAATTAAACGCTCCAGATCTCTCCGTGCTTCTCAGATATCAGTTGAGTTATAGCCTGTTCAGATAAACCCAGGAGTTCAACTGGGCATGCAAGTCTTGTCCTTGGGCTTTGGGTGGATCAGGCTCTGTATTATACCTATGGAGGAAATAATTCTAGATAAGGCATACCTTGAAAACTTGCTCAATACTTAAGATGTTAAATTTAGAGCATTTTGGTGGAATGCTCTCTTTTCATGTCAAATATCATCCTTGGAAAAGTAATAACGGCCTGTTTCTTTCTTGATTGTCTTGAGGATGATTCCAGGAAAAGAAGATATTCCAAAGAAGAAGATACATGAGCCCTATCCTGGCTAGGAAAGGGTGGTAACCTGTAGATAGCTCAACCCGGAAATCTGTGTCATGCATAAGTGGACTATAAAATGTAAATAAATAAATAAAATAATATTCCGAGGATGTCGGATTGTATGGTTTAGGAGATGAAAACCTCTGAGCCTATTACAGATTTGTAATTATTGTTTTTTGTCTGATTCTGCAGGAATATTGTGTTTATATCCGGTGCTTGCCTTGCTGTTCTCCTCTCCCTATCTATATACGATGAAGACGTACTAACCGTCGAACATGTCTTAACTGCAATCACTGTGCTCGGTGCAATCGTTGCATCCTTCAGGTAATACAAGAAGATATACTGTTCGTATTCTATTACTACCATCTGCTTGCTTGTAGATCCGCATGGAGTTGCATGTATTCGTCAGCTTACTTACCTACAAACCTTTCTATTTCAGGGTACTTATCCCTGACGAGAATCTAGTTTGGTGGCCTGAACACCTAATGAACTCTGTCTTGGCACTTGTTCACTATCTCCCTAGCCACTGGCGTGGAAATGCACACACTCAAACTGTTCGTAATGAATTTACTCAACTTTTTCAATACAAAGCAGTGAGTTTATTTTTATTTTTTGTTTGTTTCTATTTTACACATATAATATAAAATATACCACTCTTGATTTTGCTTATGTTGTGTACCTCTGGAATTTTGTTCTTACCTTATTTAGCATTTATTGAAAGTTTAATAATAGGGGCCAGGTTAGCTCAGTGGTAGAACACTCGATTAATGAACTGAGTTCAAAACCCAGGCGCGCACTAAAGATTTTTATCTTCTTCTAGTGTCGTCGTATGAGGGTTGAATTTGTGTCCCAGACCGTCCCAGGTCTCTAGGTTAACCTAGCCCCCGCAGAATAAAGAAAGGTTCACCAACTTTTGTATAAGGTAAAATAATTTATGAAGATCCCAACAAATACAAGCAAAATATGACAAGCCAGCATATTTTAAAAGTCATGATCTTTGGGTAACACTTTCTATCATAGAGACAGAATAATACTTGTATCTCCATCAAAAGAAGCTCAAATTATATCAAGTACCTAAATGTTTTAATTCTTATGTGTGTATCCATTCTGTATTTTTTGCTGAGCTTCTCTCATCTGAAACTCCTGGGCAAACTTCCTCCTGAACCTCCTTGATTTTCTTCATACTTGTCGTTATAATGTATATAGGTTGTAGAGTGAGATGAATGACGCTAGCTCTTCTAAACTATCAAGAGAACCCGGAGAAGCCAGTTATGAAGTGGTCTCTGGTAGAATATTACTCAGAGTTAAAAGCAAATAATCATACCTTCATCTTGTCATCTATTATTATTAACCCCTCGTGTGTATAAAGTGTCTGACAGACTCTAGGGAAATTTCAGTGAAGTATATTAGCAGCAGTGAGCTTCTAGATTCTAGATGCTCACTGCTGCCAACATACTTCACGGAAATTTCCCCCTTGTCTGACGCTTTATAAACACCAGTGGTTAATTTCCTTGCGTAGTGTGGTGCGATTAAAGCAGTGTGAATATGTTTTCGTATCTTCACCTAAACTAAGATCTCTTAGGTATAAATCATTCTACCTTAATAATATTTAGTGATTGTAGTTTAGGCTAAGTTTCCCTTTCCATTGATTTCATCTAATTTTGAGATATATATAGTCCTTCTTATTGTTTGACCCTGAATCCCAAATTACTTTCATCTTATGAAGAAAACTCATTTATTGGACGTCCAATATTTGTCTTCCTTAATGATAGGATGTTTCCAAAAATGAGCAGACATAAAACTTGCTTATATTTTTTGTTTAATACAGACATTTTTGGTGACGGAACTTGTATCTCCGATTGTAACTCCAGTTCTACTAATGACACACATTCGAACGAGAGCATTGGAGTTTGTGGATTTCTATAGAAGTTTTACTGTTGAAGTTGGAGGAGTCGGCGATGTTTGTAGTTTTGCTCAGATGGACGTGCGAGCTCATGGAAATGCAGAATGGAACCCAGGACCTAACCGACCAACTACTGACCAATATACCCAGGTACTTTTAGTTTCATAATCATGAAATTAAATTTATAACATTTATTTTATAAAATAAATTGAGTGTCAGGACAATCCCAGAGTCCACCCAGCCTTTAATGGGCACCAGGAAAGGGGGAAACCAGGTGGCTGCAGTACTGACTGCACCCCGTAGTGTTCTCTATGATCAGGAATCAGACTCCTATTTAGAACCTCCCTCTTTGGGCACTCTAGGCCTCTGATTAGACGAAAAATTTGTCTTGAGTCTATATAATAGCTTCTCATATATCGGGTGGCCCGAAATAGTGTATTTTATTTAAAGAATTGCCCTTTGTTAGCTATGGCATTTCCCCAACTTTCAGATAGCATACGGTTTCCACGTCTAAAAAATTCCTCATCTTTTGTTTGCACGACAATGTCTCTGTCTTTGGCAATCCAAGAACCGATCCAATGTTTGGGTTCTTTGTACGAAGAGGTGCTGCTCGACCGAGCCATGAATCATCGACCAGAACAAGTGGAAGTAGAAAGGAGCTATGTCTGCTGAATACAACAAAGAAAGTTTGTTGTTTACAGATCAGGGAAATAAACCAAACTGATTTTTAGAGTAAATTGGTGATGCTTTAACATAAATATAGTTAAAAGATTGTCCAATAGGATTTAATACAAGTACCACTATATTATGTAAATCCGCCTAAAATCTATTTCTACACCCAATATTTATTTATTCCAAAATATTTAAACACTATTTGTTGTTGTTTTTGTTTCAGGCAGAGGAAGGTAAAACAGAACTATCCTTGGTTCACTTCACGCTCACAAATCCTGAATGGGTGCCACCAGGCGATTCTGGTGGTTTTGTTTCTGGATTAAGGGAAGAAGCAAGGAAGCAACTTCTCCAAGAACCTGCTTTATCTCTTTCTTCTGTTGCAACAGGGGTATGTTAGAAATAAAATATAAATAAATAGAGAAAGTAACACTTAATATATATATATATATATATATATATATATATATATATATATATATACCAGTAGTCAAAGCACCTCAATAAACAAAAATGTATTAACTTTAAATTATATATTTTTACATTAAGAGTGAGTACTCTTGCATCAATTATTAGTTTTTAATATATTTCTTAATAACTCCGTGCCAAAGGTCGTGGGTTCGATTCCCTCTATGGGGTGGTGGCTTTTCTTTAGAAAAAAGAAAAGGCATTAGCCCTATCCTGGCTAGAAAAGGGTGGTAACCTATAGATAACCCGTCCCAAAACTTGTAGTTAATAATAACGGGCGTTAACATTTTAAAAAATATTTCTTAATAACAAATCTATATATTACTAGAGATAGAAAATAAGTACAACAAACTAAGCAAAATATTTATAATGTAATCATTCTAAAATAATTATGAATTTTAATATTGACATATTTAATTAAAAAATAAACAAATCAACTTTTAGCTTTTTAACCCATTGTTGCACAATGATGCCAACAGGCATCTTTCAGTTTTTCATAAATTTCTCGAAACAAAAACTCGATGAATTTTTTCCTGTTATCTTTGAGGCCTATTTCTATCTCTCAGATTTTTTTTATGAGAAAAGAAAAAATCATGCATCAAAGGGTTAAAATATTTTAAACTGTAATGAGAAATAAGTTCTTGAGATAAATCATAGTTACAGTTAGAAGATTTTTCAAACTACAAGCTTAGTTCTCTGACTCACCAAAAGTAAGTTCCTACAGACTCACTTGGAAATCCAGTAGATCATAGATTATGTGCAACTGATTAAACTCTATTACATTCTAAATTAATTCATAATTCTTCATACTTTTCGATTTGAAAACTGGTCTTTATCTAGATTCCAAAAGCAAGCTTTATTTTTTATAAAAAGTTTATTTTAACATTTTTTTAAATCAATGAATTTATTAACCCATTAAAGACTAATAGCCACTTTCACGACAACGGGGAAGCATGCCCCATGGACTGATAGCCATTTTTGTGACAAGGCCATTTCTTCGCTTGGGGACTGAAAGCCACCGCTGTGACAGCTTTTTGTGATATATAGTGGTAATTTTTGTAAGTTCTAGTCATTCTTCTATCCGCTAGAGTTCATAACAATGGAGTTTGAGGCTGTTAAATGGGAGTTTCCCTCTGCTATCTGGTGTCTTTGCGTCGTTTTTTTTTAGCCATTCTAATCCTAATCTGAAGCCCAGAATTAAAAAATTGTGAGGGAAAACTTTTCTTAAGAAAAAAATAACGAAAGAGTATTAGGAGAAAGGAAAAGAGATGATCGGTGGAGACTCAGCTATTTTAATGCCGTCCTATAGAACCAGGAGGGTGAATTCACACATTTTTTTAATAAAATTAAACATGTGACAATTTAAAAAAGCGTACAAAAACAGGTATTCTGTATATTTGTTTTTTAGCTGATGAGCATACCGAAACATTCAAAATATTTTTTTTTACCGGAAATCTGACTATTTTTCTTAGCCGAATCCTAACTACAGCAAATTACTGAATAAATAAAGATGCTTATTTTACAAAAAAAAAAAAAAAAATACAAACAGGAAACAATAATGTTATTCAATAAATATATACAAATATATATGTGTATATAATAATTGTAACATTATCAATAATTTTCACTTGTGCATCTCACTTACCTACTTACTCCCCGGCTGTACAGGTCTTTGTGGCCTTTTGGCTTCCAGACTTGGTCACAAAGGCAATGAACCATGGGCGTCTAACGTCATATGGGTTGCCGTCTTGTAAGGGTTAACAAATGCTTTGGTGTAATTTCAGAAATCTATTAACAAAATTTAACAAAAATACTCATACAATCCAGATCCTTGTATATTGTAGGTTTGCAACGGGGGTCAGAGCTGCCCCCTATTGTGTTCTTGGGGGCAGTAGTGGGTCCAAAGGGAAATGGCAGCCAAAGGGGTATGCTATCCCAAAATAGGAGAGGTGACACCAGTAGATAGCCATCGAAGATGATATATCGTGGGAAAATAAATGTTTTAGGAATATTAATTATTGTTTTGTTGGTAGATGAGCACTGTTCTTGGACAAATGGGGCCGTTTGATTCTTACCTACTGCAGAATAGTCAACTAGTTACTGGCGGGAGGAGTATTCATACCAACGTAAGCAGAGCAGAAGGACCAGCCTATGATAGGAACTATCTCCATGGGTAAGTCTCGAGATTTAAGCTTTATTACTTCACGATGATCTACTCAGATGATGGTGCTGCTACTGCATTTTACTTTGACAAAACTCTAGTACATAGAACAACACACATTACATTAATATTATCAATTTCAATACTTACAAATATAATTCAATCTAATATTTAACAGATAGATAAAATAAAAGCCCTGCTATAAATGTATTAGCACTTTCCTCCGAAGGAAAGTAGCTATTAAGGTTGGACTCATGACGGAATTTTTGAAAAATTTCTTCAAATCTTTATCGATCCTACCTAGTAGACACCGAAAATGACCCCCGTTAAAATTTATATATGTCTCTATATCTATATATATATGTATATATATATATATATATATATATATATATATATATATATATATGTCTGTTAACACGATAGCGGCCAGAGTTTTTGTTTTTTCGTCACGAAACTTGGTATATAGCATTCAATTAGCAAACGATTGAACGAGTTCGTTGACAACCAAAGTCGGTCCACCGGAAGGGGGGGTTTACCCTGAACCCAAAACACTAATTAGACTATGTCAGCCGTAATATTTGTTATATTTCAACGAAACTTGGTATTCGTAGTGGTAATACAGAGAGAAAAGTGAGATATAAAAATGAACTAAATCGGTTCATTAGAAGGGGGGGTTTACTCCGGACCCACAATACCAATTCGCCACTACCAGCCGTGATTTTTGGTATATTTAGACGAAACTCGGTATTCGTTGTGGTAATCCACAGGTAAATATGTGTTGTAAAAATAAACTAAATCGGTTCATTAGGAGGGGGGGTTTACTCCGGACCCACAATACCAATTCGCCACTACCAGCCGTGATTTTTGGTATATTTCGACGAAACTTGGTATTCGTAGTGATTATCTACAGGTAAATATGTGTTGTAAAAATAAACTAAATCTAATAACCCCCCGTTCATTAGAAGGGGGGGTTTACTCCGGACCCAAATTCCTAATATACCGGTCGTAACCTCATGCCGGTCGTATTTCTGCTGTATTGTAACGAAACGCGGTATATGTCGTGGGTAACTCATGAGAAAGAAGTGTTGTAAAAATGAGCTGAATCGGTCAATCGGAAAGCGGGGGTTTAATTTGTAATATATTTCAATAGAAAAGCCCGCCAGACGTAGGTTCACAAAGCCGCCGCAAGGAGCGCTTTCTACCTCTAGAGTGACTGTGTCCTGTTTCTGCGTTAGATCAAAATACAATAATATGAGGTTTTTTGTATTTATTACGTAGTGTAATAGGTACCATGTGTAAACATAACTCTGGAAGCAAATTAATAATTGATCAGTTACTCATTACAAATTTAAAAGAGAACTATTCATGTTTTTATTTTATTTATGTAGGATATTTTAAGCAAATTGTTCTGGAAAGCAGTCTACACTACCCAAATTCTGAGGAAAGTGCTTAGTTATGCAGCTCCTGCATGACAGACTTTTTTAAAACATCTTGAATGCTTGTGTAATTGTAAAAATAAAAAAAATACAAGCTTGAAAAAAAAACAGGCACAGATTTTAAAAAAATCCTACGTTTCTGAAATATTAAAATAAAGGACAAGGCGTTAAAATGCACTGAATTCAATCCAGTTTTAACAAGACTACCTCACTCTAATGAATTTTCCTAATCTTTCAAAAAGCACGTTAAGTTATAAAATAAATCGGTTCTTTACTGATACTATATGCTATTATCAAGCTTACCATCTCTAGAATGCTCTAAACCTGATTCTTAGCAGTTTCTTATTAAAAAACATTTGTAAAAAGGAGTGCCACACCACCATTTTTTATATGGTATGATGTGGAAGTAATATTTTTGTGGGGCTGGATAAATAAGTGGACTGTATGAATAATGAGTTGATAATTTATATTTATTGAGTACAAAGAGTAGTGGGGGGGAAATTGCCAAAATCAGAACAAATATAGGTTAATGTATTAATGAAATTTTGAAAGTGGTGGGACCGATGAGTTGAAATGCTGATGATGTGGTGATGAAGATGTTGGGCTGCTGGAGATCCATGAAATTACATTAAATAGGTACCTGTAGATGGTGCCTTGTTGGATAGAAGGGGTGCATCTCTCCCTGTTTCTTCATTTATGGTCAGTTGGTGTCTTCCTCACTTCCATGGCCCGGTGGTTTGCGGTGACTACTCGGCCATAGTCTAGGTAGTAAAGCAGGTGAAATTGAACAAAAAAATCACTTTGCACGCTGTGCGAAAGCGAGTGGACTTCTTCTGTACACGCTGTGTAAGCGGGGTGCACTTCGTCTGTCTCGACTTGACCGGGGGTAGTTCAACCCGGTGAGGTAGACGGCGCTACTGTTGGCAGAGTTGAAAAGAAAAAAAAGCATCTTTAGGGTGGCAACCCTAAACAACATTAATATAGAAAATAGCTAAAAAATGAAATTATTGGGTTTGTGTAAACATTTTTTTTTCTGTGTTATTTGTATAAAAATGCTTGAAGGAGTCTCTTCTGGATTTTGACGTTTTGGATCTAGAGAGGGAGGAGGTGACTTGATGGATTCCAAGATTCATAGTTAATATACATTCCTCAAAAGATATTTCATTCTGTAAAAATATAGGAATTATAGCTTCTTAAGATTAGAGAGAAAAAAAGAGGTTGTGTCATTATATTCTCTCAATTCGGACATCTTTATTTTCAACAAAAACTCAAATATATAGTCAAGGAAGAGTCGTTGCTAGATTAGGGACCTTTAGAACAATGAAAGATCTTTCCTTAGATTGAGATTGTAGGAGAGTCATGAAAGAAAACTTATAATATCTTTGAAAACTCATTAGGAGAAAAGCTGCTTGATTACAACACATAAATCCTATATTTTTTACAAGTTAGGACAATACTCTTCTAACTCGGTAGTTTCCCAAGGTAAGATGACGTTAAGAATTAGTCTTGAGTGCTTTTGCCTTGACACATGTTATGAAGGAAGACAGTAAGATCTTGCTGTGCTAGTGATGAGACGTTTAATTTCCTTTAACTTTCTAGTTGTGGATTGGCTCCTTCCCTCGGAGCATCCGTCTTCGGAATGGAGATGAGTCCTGCTGATCCTATCGAAACTACTGCAATGGACATGAGCATCAGTGCTCTGTATCTACATCATGCACATCAAAGGTTTATATTTTTTATAATTTTAGTCATCGTTTTTTTTTTATATAATACTTATATAAAATGTATTATATGCTCTTGCTATCATATAATAAATATTACAGGATTGAGCATATTTCGCCCTGAGTAAAGTGCATAAACAATTCTCCTAACAATATCTGGTTACTGATTTATGAATAATGAATTATTCTTCAATCATTTATAAATATATAATTTTAAATTCTTGATTTAGGAACAATAAATGCTTTATTTAGTCAGCTGTTTTTCACGATTAAATACTTTCTGCTCTGAGCTGAATTGCTGGGCTTTGATCCTTTCCTCGATGGAAGGACATCTGCTCCCAGACGTAGGAGATTCATGAGTAACTAATTGGGACTTTATGCTTTCAGAATTTCTCTTTAGATTTATCAGAGAAAGTATCATTATAGATAGGAATTCTCGTGAAGCCTGTCGAGGATCAATTTGATGATCCTATCACATGGAAAAAAGAACAAATTTTTATTTTGTTCATTATTCACGCACAATTTATTTTCAAATCATTTTATATATATAATCTCTACATTCTTATTTTCATAATAAAATTAAAGGCTATTATAATCCTACAACTCTCCTAACCTATACACGTTTATTGGGCTTATAATATATACTTCATTGCAGGGGCGTTGAACGAAGGGGAGGGGCTAGACAAGCCAGTGGTGCCAACCTTGCAGGTGGTGAGAGATTACCTTTACTTGGATCACCATCAAGGTTTTCTTGACACGGGTAAGTTCAATACGCTTGTATTCTTTATAAGTAAGGTAAACTATTAATTACAAGTACTCACGTTTCTTAGAGTTACTTTTATTAATAGAGAACTTCATTAATTAACTATTTGATTAAGCTTAATTACTTCATTAAACATTTAGTATATTAACCTTATAGCCGCTGACAGTCATGCGGGACGAGTATCTCCACAGGTGTGAAGGTTGGGCTGGGTCTACTTTCATTGTGAGATAGATCACAGTGCTTCCGGTCTTGAGCGCCCTCTTCGCTCCTGCGCCTCCTAAATAGATAAAATAGCATTGTAGTAACAATGAAATAGGAAAGGAAACACTCTTTGTATGTCTCTTTGACCCTTGAGCTTTTTGGAGGGAAGGAATACGAAAAACTATGAGTCGAGTTGATCGCGGCGAGTGTAGAACTCAGACTGTATACATGCGTCTAGAGTAGTGAGAGCACTGATTTTCACACCTGCATATATGCGTTCAGAGTGTTAATATCATGTATCTACGTTCCCGCTACCAAGCCTCCTGTTTCTATGTCCCTGCTACCAAGCTTCTTGTTTCTATGTCCTTTGCTACCAAGCTTCCTGTTTCTATGTCCCCCGCTACCAAGATTCCTGTTTCAATGTCCTTTGCTACCTAGCTTCCAGTTTCTACGTCCCCCGCTACCAAGCTTCCTGTCTCTATGTTCTAGCTACCAATCTTCCTGTCTCTATGTTCCCACTACCAATCTTCCTGTCTCTATGTTCCCGCTACCAAGCTTCCTGGTTCTACGTCCCCCTGCTACCAAGCTTCCTGTTTCTATGTCCTTTGCTATCAAGCTTCCTGTTTCTTTGTCCCCCCTACCAAGCTTCCTGTTTCTACGTCCCCGCTACCAAGCTTCCTGTTTCTATGCCCTTTGCTACCAAGCTTCCTGTTTCTACGTCCCCCGCTACCAAGCTTCCTATTTCTATGTCCCCGCTACCAATCTTCCTGTCTCTATGTTCCCACTATCAATCTTCCTGTCTCTATGTTCCTGCTACCAAGCTTCCTGTTTCTATGTCCTTTGCTACCAAGCTTCCTGTTTCTACGTCCCCCGCTACCAAGCTTCCTATTTCTATGTCCCCGCTACCAATCTTCCTGTCTCTATGTTCCCACTACCAAGCTTCCTGTTTCTACGACCCTGCTACCAAGCTTCCTGTTTCTATGTCCTTTGCTACTTTGTATATTGTTTAAGTATTTTTAAAGCAAACTAATTTAATTATTTTGTTAACATAATTTGTATCTCACTAAACTCTTTATTTTATGTTTCAGATCACTTCATCCATTATGAAAATTTCATGAGATATCTATTTCAATTATTTCGAAGGCAACCTTTTCCGGCAATGAAGCGTTTAATTTTTAATTAATTTTCATTTTTTAGTGGTTATTCTTTTGGAATTTTTACAATGGAAATGCAAACTTTATAGTCTAAAGACCAGACTTTTGATATTTTTATTTTCTCAAAGTAAGATGTCTTTCGTTTCTAACTCGCTCAACTTTCTTAATTTTATTTATTTTGTGTTCATGTAAATATTTATATTATAAATGACTACAAATAAAGCTTATTACTTAAAAATGTACATAGATCCTTATTTGCTTGTACCTATGTATGTTTGTGTGAGTGTGTATATATATATATATATATGACTATTTATATATACATACATGCTTGAGCAGTTTGTAACATAACGTGTATGTGATATGTACAATTTTATATGCCAAGAAACCTTGTTGATTAATTGTAAATATGTTATTTATATGACCAAATTAAAGATTGTCTTTATGATCTCATTTATTAAAATGATTTTTTATTTCCCTCCCTTCCTGTTTTCCTATTAGGAGGGGAGCTCTGAAACCTGGTAAACTGCTAATCATATTAGTCCAATTAGCTTCTTTTCTTTGTTTACAAGAAATTTTGTGTCACCAACTTTCAGTGTGCTAAAACAATAATTTTCATATAATACAAATCAAGTTGAAGAAACCCCTTCAGAATTCTCATATAACTTTATTACTTAAATTCAATATTTTGGGCTACTTGTCCATCTTCAGGAATGCAAGTCCTATCAATAAATACAGTCAAATTTAAAATGTCATAATTCAAATAAAATTATTCCTATTAAAAAAAATCCATTACTCAATATATATAAATAAAATTAATAACTTTTCATTAGCTCACAGCCATTTTACAAGAAACTAATCAAAATAAGTTCTTTTAAAATGAATAATATTATTTTAATTATGGCATGTTAAATTTGACTGTATTTATTGATAGGACTCGCATTCCTGAAAATAAACACGTAGCCCGAAATGTTGAATTGAAGTAATAAAGTTATTTGAGAATTCTGAAGGGTTATTCCTCAACTTTATTTATATTGTTAGTTTCTACCCTTCACCATTCCATGAAACCACATAACGTGATCCACACGAAAGTGTAATACTATGTCTACATACCTTCACCATTCCTCCTTTGCTCCAGTTTGATTTCCTAGTGATAATTGTTCCTTTATTTTACCCGATTTGACCCCCTGAGGTGACCACGTGTGTATCTCTGTTGTATTGTGAGATTCCCGCAAAACTAATAGATGGCTCCTAGCTGTATTTCTCTGTTTAATGAATGTTACCGGCATTAATTCATATATAGTTTTTAAACAAAATCAATAACAAGAAAACATCAATTTTAAAATGACCCATATATTTTTGACCTTGGACATCGACTTCTCCAAAGTCATCTAATTGCCAGGTCAGTATGCCAAAACTTACCAAGGATATTGAAAACAAGGCTCAATTATTATTTAGAAGATCAGGAAATGTTCTGCCTGTGACTGAAGAAGCAGAGGGACCAAAACGAAAAGGTGTTCTGTGTGCCCAAGTACCAAAGACACAAAATATTCCAATTTTTGTACTAGGTGTAACAATTGTGCTATAAAATTCACATGAAAATCATTTGTCCTAATTGTATCTAATATAAATAATTCATCATTTTGCATTTTTTTATAGAAAATGACTTCTTTTTTAGCACTCTCCTCCGAAGGAAAGTAGCTATTGAGGTTGCACTCATGACGGAATTTTTGAAAAATTTCTTCAAATCTTTATCAATCCTACCTAGTAGACACCGAAAATGGCCCCCGTTAAAATTTATATATATCTATAGATATATATATATATATGTGTCTGTTAACAGGATAGAGGCCAGAGTTTTTGTTTTTTCTTCACGAAACTTGGTATAAAGCGTTCAATTAGCAAACGATTGATTGAACGAGTTCGTTAACCACCAAAATAGGTCCATTGAGAGGGGGGGGGGTTTAGCCGAGACCCAAAACACTAATTTGACCATGCCAGCCGTAGTTTTTGTTATATTTCAACGAAACTCAGTATTCGTTATGTTGATCTAAAGAGGGAAATACCTTGTAGAAATAAACTAAATCGGTTCATTAGAAGGGGGGGTTTACTCCGGACCCACATTACCAATTTGCCACTGCCAGCCGTAATTTCTGTTAGTTTTTAACGAAACTCGGTATTCGTGGGTGTAATCAACAGAGAAAAATGGGTTGTAAAAATAAACTAAATCGGGTTATTTGGAGGGGGGGGGGTTTACTCCGGACCTAAAGTACTAATATACTCATGCCGGTCGTAATTTCTGGTGTATTGCAACGAAACGCGGTAAACGTCTTGGGTATCTCATGAGAAAGAAGTGTTGTAAAAATGAAGTAAATCGGTCTATTGGAAAGAAGTGTTTACTTTAAGCTCTGTTTCATTAGAATTAGACCGCCAGACGTAGGTTCCCAAAGCCGCCGCGAGGAGCGCTATCTCCCACTAGGGTTACTGTATCCTGTTCCTGCGTCAGATCAAAAGACGGAAAATGAAGTTGTTGTGTATTTTATAAGGAATACAGTATCATGTATTAACATAATTCTGGGAGCAAATTATTTACAAAATTAATACCTGAACAGTTCTTATAAGAAATGTAAATGAACAGAACTATTCACGTTTTTAGTTTATTTATATAGGTTATTTACAGCAAATTATTCAGTTATGTAGTCTATACTACAAAAATTCTAAGGAAAGTGCTTAGTTATGCAGCTCCTGCGTGACGGCTTTTTTTTTATATGCGTTTTCATAGCCTAAATTTCAAATTCAATTATTTTCATTGAAAAGCAATGGAAAATAAACGAAACCAATGTAAAAATCATGTTAATACATTTTATTATGAACTATAAGAACAAATTAGTTATTATTTCCCATTTTTCATATAGAAAAGGTATAAATAAAAGTCGGGTCATAATGACCCGAGGTGACCTGTAATGTAAGTAAAATACAGGTGACCACTCGAGGGCTAAAAGTAGTCCGATTTATTAATCTGGGGACCCTTCATTGGCCTGATGACATTGCCCACATGGGTGAATCGAGAGGTCTTGAAAAATGTCTTCACTGAGGCACATGACAAGAAGAGTGGGGACGCCTAGGGCAAGATGGATGGAAGGATGCAAAGTCCTCCTGGACATCAATAATTGAACCGCAGCTGCATAAGACATAGCAACCTGGCAGGGCTTAGTAAAACGATTTTTTTTGTACTCTTGTATCAACACAGAACTTTGTTGTGCGCTTGTAGTAACACAGAACTTTCTTGTATAATAGAGTTTAGTGGCACCCCCCTCACTGCCTAAGTTTATTGGCGTGAACTCCAACCGCCCTGGATTGGTCGCTTTACAGCACTGCTGACCGATCTAACGGACAATCTAGCGAGTGTCTGGCGCTCGCTGCCTCGGCAGATACAACTTGCTGCCTAGGCAACGATCACGACGCCCCCGTTGTGCTGCAGTGATTCTTTTCGGTCCGTTAGCCCCATCCATCTAACGCTAAAAGAGCGCCATAGAAGCTAACAACCAATTGACACCTTTCTCGTTTCGAGAGCACTTAGCCATTTTACTTACAAAATAATCCTTGTGGTCCAACACCAACGTGCAGAGGAGGAATCAGCATTAGCTATTAATTAATTATTAATGATTTAATAGTAATATATGATTATTAAACTAATTGCAGAACCTAAAAAATATTGTCTAGGCATGTCCCGAAGTTCAACTATTTTTCCTCCAAAACTATGACGTTTATATTATTAATTATTGAACATGAAGAATAAACAGCCTCTTTTTTTTCTTTTTTTTTTTAATTATTATAATGGCCTGTCAACCCTTAAGGTCACTAACGCCATTGCTGTGTGTAGTAATTTTCATTATAATTTGGTAATAAGTATCAACATGTATACATTATGATTAAATTGCTATCAATAATATTTCTATTTGCAGATTTTATTAATTCAAACGAGAAATGCTCAATTGCTTGTAAAAAAAAAATAATAATAATAATAAAACTTGCTTAAATGGCATCTATAAACTATTTACATCCATTATTGCAATGAAGATTCGAGTCCACCTTACTCTGAATGAGCTTCTGGCTCCTGAACAGCTCGGCTGTAGCAGTGGGTCTAAAGGATGTAAAGAGTTGTTAGTTATAGATTCATTTATTGCATCTCAGGTCTCGGCAAAACAGCGAAATCTTTCGATGGCTTGGATCGACTACAAGAAAGCTTTTGATTCAGTCCTCACTCTGGTTGATTGAGGTGTTACGGTTGAATAAAGTCGCTCACTGTGTGACGGACCTTCTATCACGATTGATGGCTACTTGGGAAACAAAGCTTACCTTTGGAAAGGGAAGACACGCGATCGAAAGTGAAACAATAAAAATACAAAGGGGGATATATCAAGGCGATAGCCTTAGTCCTTTGTGGTTTTGTTTTATCCCTTAACCCACTGTGCCAGTTACTTCGTGATAGTGGGTACGGCTACCAGCTGACTATAAATGATCCAACTACCAGAATAAGTCACAGTTTGTATATAGACGATCTGAAACTGTACGCAAAGAACCCTGTTCAGCTGCAGAGTATGACAGACATAGTGTGAACACCATTGGCATGTCGTTTGGTGTTGATAAATGTGCTGTATTACATGTAGAAAGAGGACGTTCTGTATCAACAACAAATTTAATTTTATCCGATGGTGGCCATATACGTGAACTCGAGGAACATGAATCTTATAAATATCTTGGGTTGAACCAGCATCTTAAAATATCCAGAAAAGATGTCAAAGATGAGCTGAAAGCATTATTTCTGAAGCGCTTACGTTTAATTCTGAAAAGTTACTTACACGGTCGTAGAAAGATGAAAGCAATTAACACATGGGCAATACCCTCACTATTATATAGTTTCGGAGTCATTAAATGGTCGAATACATCATTAGAGGAACTGGATCGACTCGTACGAACAGAGATGACCAAAGCACGCTTGCACCATCCTACGTCTTCAATTGAAAGGCTGTATTTACCAAGAATAAAAGGAGGACGAGGTATCCTGAACATTCGGAACTTATGTCGCTCTCAGGAAATTAGCCTGAGGAGCTACATAAGGGCCAGTGAGACGCGTATTTTCAGTGTGTCACCGTGCCAAGGTGAGCGAGAGCGGTGACGGGGTCGGGGTGGGAGCTGGAGAGGCGCAGAAGGTCAGATCCAAATAAAAGGCAGGTCAGAATTTCCAGGTAGCTTGCAGGCTTGAGATGTGAGGCTCCGGTGGTAGTTCAGCTTCGAATGACCGACCCTCCCGGAGTCTCCAGTCTTATACCCTTAGGCGGACTGTGGAGGGGGAAGTCAGTCGGAGTGGGGACTGGCTACCAGAGTGGGGACTGTGAGCCGGGAGGGGGGAGTGCCCGGTAGAGGGGGTAGGACGCCGCCAGTCGGTGTCATCTCCTACATCCCCACAAAACCTGCACACCGCTTTTATTTATTTGCAACAAAATATAAAATTACAATATACATATATGTATTTGGATGCTTCATGAAGGCGATCATCGGTGTGCAGGTAGGCAATGGTTGCTTGAGGAGAGTCCATTGGATATCCTGGTCGAGCTCTGAAAGTTCTCGTGACGGAGTCTGCTAGTAGAGTGAAGCTCTCCGCTGAGAAGTACCTTGCCACTCTGTGTATCTTGTCCGGACCATTACTCTGTCGCCCTCTTGAAGTATTGGTACTGATTTTGTCAATTCGCGAATATATCGTTTCTTATAGCGTTTTGCTCTTTGAATGACTTCAGCTCGGACTTCTTCTACGTTCTCGACGTTGGGAGTAACCTCGCTTCTACCAGGTATCCTTATTTCATATCCTAGGAGCGTGGCCGCCGGTGTTCGTCCTGTAGCTTCATTTCGTCTTGTTCTGAGCTAGAATGCCGCCATCCCGAGATGTTCGCTCCAGCTTTTCTGAGGATCCGACATCTGAAGGGCTCGTAGGTTTTTCTTGAGTTCTTGGTTACGTCTCTCTGCTGGGTTTGCTCTGGGGTGATATACGTCTGTCGTCCTGTGTTGTATATCCCACGACGCGAGTTTCCGCCGAAAAATATGAGACCGAAACTGCGGGCCGTTGTCAGTTATGAGGACCTTTGGGAAACCGAAACGCTTAAACACCTCGTTCTCCAATCGCTTAAGAATCACCGCTGCACCGGCCTTCTTTAACGGAAAGGCTTCCACCCACTTCGAAAAAACGTCCGTTACAACCAGGATGTTAGCGAAACCGCGACTGCCACCGTCATAAGGGCCCATAAGATCTACGGCTACGGTATCGAACGGTCCCTTTGGTGTGTGGGAAAGCATCTTTGTGGGTGGTTCGTGGCTTCCTCTCTTCACTGAGGCGCACGTAAGGCATGTAGCTACCCATTCCCGTGTATCCTTTATGAGGCTGGGCCAGCTGTACAGAGTCTTTATTGCTCGAGCAGTTTCTTCTCCTCCTGGGTGGCCTGCAAATGTGCTACCGTGGAACTCTTGTAGGGTCCTCTGGCGCGCACTTATTGGGACGTACAGGTTACCGCAGTGTTCCAGGCGTTCCCCGTTGAGGAAATAGTTTTTTATGGGTTTGGTCCTGAGCTCTGCTATCCTGGCCTGTACCCAGTTGTCTTCCCGTTGTTTTGACAATATTTCGGTCTCGAGTGATATTGTCTCCAGTGCATTAGCCTCCAGTGCGGTGAGGTCGGGTGGAACGAGTCGGTCGATCTCCTCAAAATCTCTCTCTTCTTTGCCTTCTTCCGATGGGTGCCTTGAGAGGAAATCTGCTAGACCATCGCATCAGTCTGGAGAATAAACGGTTCATCATAGGTGGATCGAAAGAGGTTTGTTGGCTGTCGAAGTATATTTTTGAGGTGCTTAAATGCTCCTGCATGGTCTAATGTCCAATGAAAAACTTTTTTCTTTTGAAGAAGTTCGCACAATGGCGCGGCAATTTCGCTGTACCGAGGAACATAGTCTCTGAGCCATCCACACACACCTAAGAACTGCCGCAGCTGTTTTTTTTGTCCTGGGGTCGGAAAATTTTGAACCGCTTCCAGGTGACTCTCCTCCGGTGTGTTGCCTTCTGCCGAAATCCGGTGACCTAAATATGTCAGTTCTGCGCGTGCGAACTGACATTTTTCCACCGCACATCCCAGTCCGTGTTCCTTCCTGCAGTCTCTCGAGTACCCGCCGTAGGTGAACCAGATGTTCGTCGTCGCTCTTGCTGTAGACAATTATATCGTCTAAGTAGACCGACGTAAATGATTCCAGTCCTCTGAGGACGTTTAGCATCATCTTCTGGTATGTTGCTGGAGCGGTTTTCAGGCCGAAAGGCATTACCTTAAATTGGTAAGTTGACCCGTCATGTGTGGCGAATGCAGTATATTTTCGGTCTTTCGTGTGTAATGGAATTTGCCAGTATCCGGAGCAAAGATCAATGCTGGTAAAATTCTGGCTCCTTGAAAATTACTAACCGCATCCCTTATGAGGGGCAAAGGAGCTGCTTCATCGAATGTTTGGGAGTCTAATCTTCGAACATCGACACAGAAACGGGTTTTCCCATCCTTCTTTTTCACTAGGAGTACCGAGGAGCAATAAGGACTTGAGCTGTGCTCGATTATTCCTGTCATCAGCATCTCCTCCACTTGTTCCCTTATTAGGTCCTTTTTCGCCTGACTGCATTAATATGGTCGAATACAGAAGGGGTGGTAATTTTTGAGGCGTATTCTGTGTGTTGCTTCTTTTGCCGAACCAATATGTCGTGCAAACAACGTGTGTTGGAAATCCACACATAGCTTAACGGAAGCTTCAGTCAGCCTGTTGGGAAACCCGTGCTTTGGAGTTCTAATTTCCGTAATACTTCGTTGTGGTGGATTTTTCCCCTGGAAGTAAACCGTCTGCCGATATTCAGTTCCCAGATGCATGCAGGAGCGATCCAGGTCCAACGTGGCTTTGTGTGTCGACAAGAACGGGAACCCTAAGTACGCATCAGCTCCCAAGCGTTCGCATATCGTAAACTCCTCCTGGTATGAGTGTTCTCCGATGGAAAAATGGACTCGCGTAACGCCATCGGTCTTGAAAGGAGTCTTCCCGTCAGCTTGGATGACCAGGCGGGCCTTGGATGGTCCCTTCTCAGTGTCGACTACCCCGCTTCTAATGAAGTTAGCTGTGGCTCCAGTGTCGATCAGAGCTTT
Organism: Gonocerus acuteangulatus; assembly: GCA_946811695.1. Taxonomy (NCBI): domain Eukaryota; kingdom Metazoa; phylum Arthropoda; class Insecta; order Hemiptera; family Coreidae; genus Gonocerus; species Gonocerus acuteangulatus. The sequence continues at coordinate 78,983,282 of OX328130.1, read as the reverse complement.
AATAACTCGGTTCCCCGATCTAAGCTCGATCCGAGGTAACTCTGGGCCACTTGTGCTAATTCCTGACGCGGTGCAACTCCTTCATTGTAGTTTTTGAGGAGGTGCCAACGAAGGATTTACACTGGAGCTCCCCGTCCTCCGTTTCCCTGAAACTGCTTGCCTCCAGACGAATTCTTAGGCCTCTGGCGCCGTCCAATGCCCATTTGGACACTTTCCGCCGCCTCGACGAAGTCCTGGAACGACGTCAGTCTGGGCATTAGAGGGTCCATTGCCGTTTGAATGCAAAGCTCTAGGTGTTCCAAAATTTCATAGGCGGCTTCCCGGCAGTCTCCGTCTGGGTTCAGCCGTCTCCAAACTTCGTACATATCTCGGACGAATGCAGCTACATCAGCGTCCGGGTGTTGTCTGGCTCGTCGGAAATTGTTTATAATCCGCCGATGATGCCTCCGGCCGTCGAACCTTTCGACGAGGTTGGTTTTCAACTCCTCGTAGCTTCTGCTGCGCATTCTCTCGGCCACGCGGAGGGCTTCACCTCGAAGACTTTTCTTGGCCCATGGTAACAGCTGCCATTTGTTCATTGCCCACCGGAGAGTTCATCTACGGTTCTGAAGAACTCGTTCGGGTCCTCCCAATCATGCCCTGAGAAAGTTATCGGGCACTCTCCGATCGCGAACCGTGGGGCGAACAACCGGGCATCAAAGAAATGGGCGTAAAGGCACGAACAGTCTCTGGGACGGACACACTAATTTGTGAATTCTGCACACGATTATCACTTTCGCGGATTTTATACGTGTGCTCGGCACAGATTGAAAAACTATAATCACTGTCCGCGTCTGAGGTTGGGACGGGCGAGCGCACTACCCGGGTAACACCCTTCGGACGCCGCTTATTTCGTAGACTAGCATTGTCTGGGCGATTCCCTTTAGGCTCACACCCAGACAGCCATCTTACCTGATGGTCCGCCGCGGTTCAGCCGAGATCCTCGTCTAACTCCGGACGGGATTCTCTCAATCGCGGTGGTTCCGGCACTGATGAGCGCAACGGCACACGCCCCGTACTGCACTTATTAGCAAAAAAGACACTGTCTGGGCGATTCACTATAGGCTCGCTCCCAGACGGCCATCTTACCTTATTGTCCTGATGCGAGCTCCTGCCGACGGCTTCCTCTTCCGACTGCGACGAGTTGCCTGGACGTCTGCGATTCCTTCGTCTGTTGCTGCGAGGCTGCTGCTCCTGGTGAGGCTGTTGCTCTTGGCGAGGCTGCTGCTCTTGACGAGGCTGCTCCTGGATGGGCTGCTGCTCCAGGACGAGCTGCTTCTGGACGAGCTGCTCCTGGACGAGCTGCTCCTGGAAGAGCTGCTCCTGGACGTGCTGCTCCTGGACGAGCTGCTCCTGGCAAGGCTCGGTCTGCTGGTTGAATCTCAGCAGGAGCTCTGCAAGTTGCTGTCGCATAGCCGCTAGCTCTTGTGACACCTGTGCTAGCGGTGTTTCCCACGGCTGTCTTTGCTGCGCTGGATTCTGCTGCTCTGTTGAAGTCGAGTCCCCAAGGACCTCCTCATTGATAGCCGTGCTAGACTCTTGGTCAGAACTGCTAGTTTCATCGGCCATGCTTCTGGTTCTCATACTTCGGCCTTTACGTTGGGCGCCAAAATGTCACTGTGCCAAGGTGGGCGAGAGCGGTGACGGGGTCGGGGTGGGAGCTGGAGAGGCGCAGAAGGTCAGATCCAAATAAAAGACAGGTCAGAATTTCCAGGTGGCTTGCAGGCTTGAGAGGTGAGGATCCAGTGGTAGTCCAGCTTCGAATGACCGACCCTCCCGGAGTCTCCAGTCTTATACCCTTAGGCGGACTGTGGAGGGGGAAGTCAGTCGGAGTGGGGACTGTGAGCCGGGAGGGGGGAGTGCCCGGTAGAGGGGGTAGGACGCCGCCAGTCGGTGTCAAGGGAAATGGTAAACTTGGACGAGAACTATACAGCTTTGAAATTGAAGATCAACAACTGGGATGAACTTACGACGGAATCGGATCGCCTCACGTCATGGCAAAGCAAGGAATTACACGGGCGTTATTATAGTCGTTTGTTGGACCCGGAGGTGCAATCAACATTGTCGGTGGCTTGGTTGACATCGGGAAGGCTATTCTCTGAAACAGAAAGTTTCATAATAGCCATCCAAGATCAAGTTATAGCAACAAAATCCTACCGACGACATGTTTTAAAAGAAACGAGCATCTCTGATAAATGTAGATTGTGCAATAAAACGTTTGAGTCGATTTAGCATATTACGGCGGGCTGTGAGATCCTTGTTGGATCTGATTATCTTCAACGTCATAACAACGTGGCCAAGATATACCACCAAGCTCTCGCAGAAAAATTCGGGTTGTTGTATAAGAAGTTCCCCTATTATCGCTACGTTCCTCAAAGACTTCTAGAGAAAGGCAAAATAAAAGTGTATTGGGACGAAGCGATGTTGACGGACCGAACTGTCCATCACAATAAACCGGATATTCTTATCATTGACAAAGGGAATAAGAGAGCTGATATTATTGATATGGCTGTCCCGAATGATGAGAATATTCGGAAATCTTATGCTGAGAAGCTTCGAAAATACCAGGACTTGGCCGTAGAATTAAAAGATCTGTATAAGTTAGATTCCGCAAGGATAACAGCTATTATTATATCGGCTAATGGACTCATCCCAAAAACCACAGTCACAGCTACAAAATACTTGAAAATATCGTAGGAACTAATTAAAGACGCACAACAAGCGGTACTGCTCGACACTGCGAGAATAGTTCGACAATTTTTAATCGAACACCCGTGACAAGAAACATAAAAAAATAATAATAATAAAAAAAAACTAATAAAAACAACAATTCTTTTGGTTGGCAATAGCCCCCGAAAGAATTTACTCCAGGAAACTGAGAATAACACACCCCGTATCAAATAATAATAATCCTGGGCGGAAACATTAAATTTAGATCCAAGATCACATCACACAAAATGAATTACTAGCTCCCGAGCAGCTAGGCTGTAGAAGTGGTTCTAAAGGATGTAAAGAGCTGTTAGTTATAGACTCCTTTATTGCATCTAAGGCCTCAGCCAAACAGCGAAGTCTATCGATGGCATGGATTGACTACAGGAAAGCTTTTGATTCGGTTCCTCAATCCTGGTTAATCGAGGTGTTAAAAATTTACAAAGTCGCTAATAATGTAACTGACCTTTTATCACGCATGATGGCCACGTGGAAAACCAAGCTTACCTTTGGAAAGGGCCGACATACTGTGGAAAGCGAAACGATAAAAATACAAAAGGGAATATATCAAGGCGATAGCCTGAGTCCTTTGTGGTTTTGATTGTCCCTGAACCCGTTGAGCCAGTTGCTGCGTGATAGTGGGTACGGTTACCAGGTGACTATAAATGACCAAGAAACCAGGATATCTCACAGTCTATACATGGACGATCTGAAATTGTACGCAAAGAATGCTTCCCAACTGGAGAGCATGATAAGCATTGTGCGAAATTTCAGTAACACCATAAGATAAGTGTGCTGTGCTAAATGTTAAAAAAGGACGCACAGTATCCACTGAAAACATAGCTCTTTCGGATGGGGACCATGTACGTGAATTGGGGGAATCTGAAACGTATAAGTACCTTGGCATCCAACAGCACCTTAAGATCTGCCACAACAATGTTAAGGAGGAGCTTAAAAATAAGTTTTTAAACGGCTGCGATTAGTTTTAAGAAGTTATCTGCATGGAAAATACAAAGTAAAAGCTATTAACACCTGGGCAATATCTTCATTAACGTATAGTTTCGGTGTGATAAAGTGGTCAGATACATCACTACGGGATTTGGATCGACTCATTCGAACTGAAATAACTAAAGCACGCATGCACCATCCAACATCTTCAATGGCAAGGCTGTATTTGCCAAGGAAAAAAGGTGGCCTTGGCCTCATCAATATTGAACATTTATGTAGATCTCAAGAAAGTAATCTGAGGCATTATATGAGATCGAGTGAGAGCCACCTTTTTAAGGAAATCGTTAAATTGGACGAGAATTATACAGCTTTGTAATTGAAGATAATTAATGAACCGGATCTAAGGACAGATTTGCATCGCCTTTCTGAATGGCAAACGAAAGAACTGCACGGGCGATATTACAGTCGTTTATTTGATCCGGAGGTGCAGACGACGTTGTCGGTAGCATGGTTGACTTCTGGTCGGCTATTTTCGGAAACTGTGGGTTTCGTAATAGCCATCCAGGACCAAGTAATTGCAACACGATCCTACCGACGACACGTTTTAAAATATATTAGTATTTCGGACAAGTGCAGATTATGTAACAAGGCGCATGAGTCGATTCAACACGTGACGGCAGGCTGCGAAATTCTTGCGGGATCTGATTACCTACAGAGACACAACAATGTTGCCAAGATATACCATCAAGCAATAGCAGAAAGGTTCGGCATTATGGAAAGTACGGTGCCGTATTATCGCTACGTCCCACAAAGACTACTAGAAAATGATGGACTTAAAATCTACTGGGACGAAGCTATGATTACGGACCGAACTGTTCACCATAATAAACCAGATATTCTCATCATCGACAAGCATAATAAGACTCCTGATATAATTGATATCTCAGTGCCGAATGATGAGAATATCCGGAAAGCATATGCCGAAAAGCTGCGAAAATATCAAGACTTGGCCATTGAGTTAAAAGATCTCTATAAATTAGATTCCGCAAGAGTTACTGCAGTTATTATTTCGACCAATGGTTTGATACCGAATACTACAGTCAGTGCCACCAAATATCTGAAATTATCAGAGGAACACTTGATACTATCCCAGCAAGCAGTTCTACTCGACACAGCTAGAATCGTCAGAAAATTTCTTAATGCCCATAATTAGTGCCTAAATTTAAAAAAAAATATTTTAAAAATAAAAATAATTATTTTACTGGTTGGAACTATCCCCCAGTAAAAATATTATCCAGTATTCTGAGAGACCCCACCCCCATAATAATAAATAAATAAAAAATGGAAAATAATAAAACATAATAATAAATGTAATAAAAAAATAATAATAAAAATCAAATAAAAAAAGAACAATGTTAATAAAATAATATATAAAAATGATATATAAATGAAGTAAACAAACGAGAATTTCGGTCTTTATGTTCTGTCTAGATTTTGTCCATTAATTGAGCGGCCTTTAAAAAGTCAAAGAGTCGCTCGACTTGGTTGGTATGATCACCTAGAATTTCATCTAAGGAGTCAGACAGTTGGTGTTGCTCTTTCAGTTGCTCGTAGGCCCGGCAATTAGTCAAGATGTGCTTCACAGTGAGCAGCACATTGCATGAGCTACAAATTGGTGGGGGGTCCTTAGACATTAGGAAGGAATGCGTGAGGTTTGTATGGCCGATTCTAATTCGGGTCAAGACTACTTCTTTTCCCCTTGTATGATTTGTAGATGTTTTCCATTGCTTCACGTTTCTTTTTATCTCTCGGAGCTTGTTATCTCTCATTTCGTGCCAGACAGTTTGCCATCTCATCCATATAGAGTCTTTTCCATGAGCTATTAGATCATTTTTCGGTACCTTATGAAATAGCATACCTTCTCTAATTGCTTTCCCTGCCAAGGTATCGACTTTCTCGTTCTGATATATTCCACAATGTCCGGGAATCCATATAAAAGTCACCCTCTGTTTCTGAAGATGTGATTCATGTATTCTTTTAAATATATTTACTATCAGACGATGAGTTGAATATGGATCACCGATAGCAAGGAGAGCAGAAAGAGAATCTGTAAATATCTTTAAATCGGATTTCGTTGGAGAATTGATGTTCAGAGCTTCATCAATTGCCAGTAGTTCAGCTGTATAGTTACTGCAGATCGCTGGGAGAGCGAACATACAGGATCCTAATGAGCTAAGTACTGCAGCACCAACTCCATTGCTGTCTATGGAGCCATCCGTGTAAATTTCGTGTCCTGGAAAAAGCATGCTTTTTAATTTCCTATATTCTGTGACAAATATGTACGGATCTGTATTCTTTTTAATATATTTTGTGAGATTTAAATTGATGATAGGATGTGGTAATGTCCAGGGTTCAACGGATGATACGGAATTCTGATGTATATCTGGTATTGTTATATTATAGCCAGATAATAAGTTTTGGATTCTTGTCAGATACGATTTTTTTGTAAGGCGGTTCCTAGGATTTCTATTGAGATATGGATTTAGGGGGTGATGTTGTGAGGCTCTAATTGTGAAAAAGTAGCTTAGCATCTGCTGGTTCCTTCTGTACTGTAATGAGAGTTCTCCTGCTTCTACATACAGACTCGAGATAGGGCTCGATCGGAAAGCTCCGGTTGCAAGTCTAAGTCCGCTATGATGGACAGTATCTAACATCTTTAGCGTTCTATTGGAAGCTGAATCATAGGCCAGGCAACCGTAGTCTAATTTTGCTCGAATAAATGATTTGTAAAATAGTAGCATGCAACTACGATCAGCACACCAAGAAGTAGAACTTAAGGATTTGAGTAGGTCTAAACTTCTTAGGCAACTAGCTCTTAGGGTCTTGATGTGTGCTGTCCATTGCAATCCCCTATCACAGATTAGCCCAGGAAATTTAGCACTCTCTGCAGTTTTGACGGGTGTATTATCTATATATATACTCATGATGATTAGATAGTTAGCCGTCGAGGTGATAAGTAAAGATGGAATGGTTGGGATTCGGCTAAATAAACCTCAATATGATTTTGTTTTAAAAAAATCTATATTTCGGACGTTTCGGCTACTCATTGGTAGCCTGCGTCAGATTTTTATGATAGGAATGAATAAGTATTATTTGCAAGAATCCTCTTTCACTTGAATAATCCAAAGTAGGTTACATGCGTACTAATAAACGTCGCTACATGCCGCCACAGCCTAAGCGGTCAAAGGTACAACACCTTCCCCTATATACCTTTGACCGCTTCGGCTGTGGCGGCATGTAGCGACGTTTATTAGTACGGCATGTAACCTACTTTGGATTATTCAAGTGAAAGAGGATTCTTGCAAATAATACTTATTCATTCCTATCATAAAAATCTGACGAAGGCTACCAATGAGTAGCCGAAACGTCCGAAATATAGATTTTTTAAAAACAAAATCATATTGAGGTTTATTTAGCCGAATCCCAACCATTCCATCTTTACTTATATATATACTGTGGTTATGGTTTATTTTTCTGCGGGAAAATAGGACACTGATTGTCTTCTCCTTGGATATTGTAAATCCGTTTTGATTGAACCAATGATTGATTGAATTTAGGGATTCCTGTATTGTTATATGAAGTGAATCAATGGATTTATCAGCATAGTATATCACCAGATCATCAGCATACAACATTGCTTTATCAGGATATCTAATCTCTCGCAGGATATGGTTTATTGCCACAGAGAAGAGGAAAGCACTAGCTACACTTCCCTGTGGAACTCCATTCCTCTGAACAAAGGTCTCTGAAAATGAAGCACCACAGCGAACGTTAAAAGATCTCTGTTAAAAAGTTAAGGAAGAATTTCAAAGTTTTACCTTGCAGACCTAAGTCTATTAGACTATCAATAACGAGTCTTCCCCAGACACAGTCAAAGGCATTCTTAATATCTATAAAGATAGCAAGAACTCTCTGACGGGAGTCAAATGCTTCCCGGATGTCGGTTTCCAACCGGACTAGGTTATACCGTTACTTCTGTCTGGCCTAAAGCCGCTTTGCCATTCAGGATAGAGGTTTTTGCTTTCCATGTACCAGAAAATACGATTCATTAACATCTTCTCCAATAATTTGCACATTGAACAAGTTAATGAAATCATCCGATAACTAGAGGGTTCTGAAGAGGGTTTTCCTTGTTTTAAAACAGGAATTATGATAGATTTTGTCCACAATGATGGTAGCGTTGAGGCTGCAATGACGTCACACTCCTAATGATGCTAGTCTCTATTGGGCTTGCCTCTTTGGGAGTGTGGCAAAACCATTGAGTTAGTAGATAGTGGAGGGAGTGTTATCTATCTTCCAATGCTAAAAAAGTGTAGGTCTGAAATCGGCCATGCCAGTGTGACAAAAGTACCAGTAGTGACGCGCGAAAATTTGAATCTGAATGTGATCGTAAACAAACAATGAATTTGAACGAACATATATCGCATATTCTTATTGATTTATATATATAAATGTATATAAATGTCAATTTATACGAATACGACACATAAATTCGTTTAATTTCATTGTTTGTTTACAATAATATTCAAAAATTCACCTTTTCGCGCGCTTTTTGTCACACTGGCATGGCCGATTTTAGGCTTCAACTTTTACCGTTTAGACTCCCTCCCCTCCCTTCTAACTCAATGGGCAAAACTATTATTGTGCCTTACTCTCTGAGCAAGGCGGTCGGCACGTGTCTCCTTCTGCCGGAACAGGACAAGCCCTTCTAGTCTTATTCGAGTGTTATACTAGTTAGTTAGCATTCTTGTAATAATCAACTTTAATTTAGTAACTCATTCAATTTATTATTTTTATGTATTTAACAATTTATTTAATTTGGCATCGCATGTAATATAATTTATTCTTTTATTTTTTTAACGATGCATCAGTCATAATTTTAATAATTCATTTAGTTTAAAAAATCATTAATTTTTATAAATAATTTTATTTAATAATTTATTTCATTTAGTATATAACTTAAATTAATAAAGCATTCATTTTAATTAATCACCGAATTTTAAATATGTTACTAAATTCGTTCGATTTTACCCATTTATTTTCCTGATCATTTCCCAAACTTCGGAGGATGGAGTGTGGCAGTTTAACTGTGATGTAAAGTCCCTCCAGGATTTCCTCTTGTTATGTTTAATAGTATATTTGGAATGCTTCGTAGCGTTAATGTATTCTTCTAGGTGTTCAGAGCACGGGTGTCGGCGGAATTTCCAAAGAGCTTGCTTTCTTTTCTTTACCGCCTGGTCACAATCAGTGTTCCACCAAGGGACTGATATTTTTTTATTAAAGGCTTTGGTTCTAGGGCTAGCTAGTTTGGCTGCTGAGAGTAAAGCGTTATTAACATCTGTTATGATGGTGTTTATATCCAGTTCTACATTTACGGAAGTTAGATCGGCTGTCCTCTGGAAAAGGCCCCAGTTCGCCTCCTTTATTTTCCACCTTGGTATATTTGGGGCTATGGAAGGTCCTCTATCCGTTGTTTCAATGATCAGTGGATAGTGGTCAGATGTGTAGGGATCAGAAAGTGTATCGCGGTATAAGAACTGCACTGACCAATGACAAGTCAATGATTGACTCAGTCCCAGTTGTATGGTGAATGTGAGTGGGCGAGTCAGCCTCTTTGGCATGAAGACTATGGACGAGCCATCGTTAGAATCGATTTATCCTGATGCTTTAGATATTCGATTTCTCTATTCAGGTGATCTGTTAGCCAGTGGGTTTCTGTTGCCCAGTCTTAGTGTCAGTTTGTTTATATTTGTGTGAAATGTAAGAAGCACTATTGTAGAGTTCTTATTTTAAAGAATGTTATATCATTCGCCAGATCCGCAGATAAATAGTCTATTTTCCTCGATATGTTAGCCGATTAAGAATTTAAATTCGCGTATTTATGTTAGATTTTAATTATTTTTTTTTTTAAATTTATTGTGATATAAAGTTTTAAGATTTAAATATATTCCAGGTAGATATATTCTCAGGTGTGCTTTAGATATTTCTTCTTTTTTTTTTTTGTTGGTGTTTTGGTTAATCAGTTTAATTTGGTTTTTCAGAATGAGTAGAAATTTCTCAGACCCAGGACCATTGCCTGACAGGTGGCTACTTTGTCCTAGAAAATCTTCAAAATTGATTGGAGATAAATTTTTGGCATTTAAAACTCCATTGAGTAAACGATTCGATAACCAAGTTTCTGAAACTTACCGCTTTACACCAACCATGTTACTTGAATTGACAACGAGTTATAGGGTAAATGTTATTGATTTATTAATGTTTTTCTGTTGTGTTTACCATTATCTCATCATTTATCCTTAGATGTTAGATATTATTAATGATGGATGCTTTGTTTTGCTTTCACTTTCATCCTTCCTTTTTCCTACTCTACATTCATTCAAGTCCTGAATCCCTTGAGAATAAGAAAACTACGTGATGATGATGATTCTTTCTTCAAAAACAAATTATTTTCTGAACCATAAAAGAATATATGTACCCATTTTTTCTGTTAAATATTTCGTGTATGTATTTGTCTCACAGATTTTAAAATAATGCTGTGGATAGTATCCTATGGAATCGTTTAAATGTAGATAATAAGGCTTCTTTGGAATAAAAGTTCAGAGCATTGTCAATGGTTTTTAGAACTTTGCAATAATAGTATGGAGCATTGACAAAGGGTTTTAGAAATTGACAGTTTAAATGCATCTAATGTTTGACGTTCAATGTTTTTGATCTGTTCCCCAGAGCTCTGAGAATTTATTTGATTCAAAACTAATTGTAACTTAGAGTTTCCAATCAATGGAAGATTGGATTTATTTAAACATTCCATGAATATATGATGGGACGGAATATCTATAGTCTTGTTAGATTTATTTCTAAACTCTTCAACATCAAAAAAGATAACTTTTGCACATAGAGATCCGAAGCCATCATCAGGCCCTTTAACTGAAGAGGTTTAATGTATTAAGCCCTTGAAAGGGGTGACTTCTTTAGAGGAATTCAAATACAGAAGTAGTTCTATTCAAATAAATATAAAAGTTTGATTATAAAGGGAGATATAACGTCCGAATCTGTTAAACCCTGCCTGGCAGCCTATTTGGTTAAAGTCTTGGGAGATCAATAGGTTTGTATCCCTCTTTCCCAAGGTATATCCTCTAAAGTAAAGAATTTAAATAAAATCAGTTTCATTTTTATAGCAATTCTCTTTTATATATTAATATACACTTCTATTTTTTTTTTATTATAGTGCTATATCTTTTGCTGGAATAAGGTATTATTAACCATTATTGAATTCTTTAGTATCGCATTGGTCTCTGGATCGACTTAACAAATACAACCAGATTTTATAATAAAGAAGAAGTCGAAAATGGATACGATGATGGGACTGAAGTTCGTTATTTCAAATTGAAATGTCGAGGTCATAATGAGACACCGAATGAAGAACAAGTAAAACTTTTTAATGGAATCTGCTCAACGTTTATTAGGAGAAAACCAACAGAAGCCATAGGTAGAACTCATCATTTATTTCCAAAATATTATATATTCTTGTTATTTGTTTTATAGAATATTTCTTGCGATTAACAGGTGTGCACTGTACTCATGGCTTCAATAGAACGGGATTTCTTATTGTTTCTTTTCTCGTCGAAGAGCAGAACTGGGGTTTAGACGCAGCGTTACTCGAATTCGCAAAGTCTCGGTATTAACTTTTTATATTTATTTTATTCATTTATGTTATAAGACAACTAAACATTGTAAATATTTTTTATGATTCACTTTATAGACATATATATGAGGTTTTCTTCTTCCTAATGAATAGGTGTAAAGTCTAGAGGTCTATCCTCTACCACCAGCATTGGTAGATTGTCTTCATCGTTCCATTACACAATAGAGGTCTATCCTCTACCACCAGCATTGGTAGATTGTCTTCATCGTTCCATTACACAATAGAGCTCTATCCTCTACCACCAGCGTTGGTAGATTGTCTTCATCGTTCCATTACACAATAGAGCTCTATCCTCTTCCACCAGCATTGGTAGATTGTCTTCATCGTTCCATTACACAATAGAGCTCTATCCTCTACCACCAGCATTGGTAGATTGTCTTCATCGTTCCATTACACAATAGAGGTCTATCCTCTACCACCAGCATTGGTAGATTGTCTTCATCGTTCCATTACACAATAGAGCTCTATCCTCTACCACCAGCATTGGTAGATTGTCTTCATTGTTCCATTACACAATAGAGCTCTATCCTCTACCACCAGCATTGGTAGATTGTCTTCATCGTTCCATTACACAATAGAGCTCTATCCTCTACCACCAGCATTGGTAGATTGTCTTCATCGTTCCATTACACAATAGAGGCCTATCCTCTACCACCAGCATTGGTAGATTGTCTTCATCGTTCCATTACACAATAGAGCTCTATCCTCTACCACCAGCATTGGTAGATTGTCTTCATCGTTCCATTACACAATAGAGCTCTATCCTCTACCACCAGCATTGGTAGATTGTCTTCATCGTTCCATTACACAATAGAGCTCTATCCTCTACCACCAGCATTGGTAGATTGTCTTCATCGTTCCATTACACAATAGAGCTCTATCCTCTACCACCAGCATTGGTAGATTGTCTTCATCGTTCCATTACACAATAGAGGTCTATCCTCTACCACCAGCATTGGTAGATTGTCTTCATCGTTCCATTACACAATAGAGCTCTATCCTCTACCACCAGCATTGGTAGATTGTCTTCATCGTTCCATTACACAATAGAGGCCTATCCTCTACCACCAGCATTGGTAGATTGTCTTCATCGTTCCATTACACAATAGAGGTCTATCCTCTACCACCAGCATTGGTAGATTGTCTTCATCGTTCCATTACACAATAGAGCTCTATCCTCTACCACCAGCATTGGTAGATTGTCTTTATCGTTCCATTACACAATAGAGCTCTATCCTCTACCACCAGCATTGGTAGATTGTCTTCATCGTTCCATTACACAATAGAGCTCTATCCTCTACCACCAGCATTGGTAGATTGTCTTCATCGTTCCATTACACAATAGAGCTCTATCCTCTTCCACCAGCATTGGTTGATTGTCTTCATCATTCCATTACACAATAGAGCTCTATCCTCTACCACCAGCATTGGTAGATTTTCTTCATCGTTTCCTTCCACAGTACAGGTATGTCGTATACAAAATCAGCATTGTCAGTGCCTTCATCGTTCCATTACACAATAGAGGTCTATCCTCAACATCACCAGCATTGGTAGAATTTCTTCATCTCTTCATTCCAGAGTAGAGGTATGTCGTATATAGCATCAGCGTTGTCGCAATGTCTTCATCGTTCCATTACACAATAGAGGTCTATCCTTTACCACCAGCATTGGTAGAATTTCTTCATCGCCTCATTCCAGACTAGAGATATGTCGTATACAGCATCAGCGTTGTCAGAATGTCTTCATCGTTCCATTACGCAATAGAAGTCTATCCTCAAGAGCACCATCATTGGTAGAATTTCTTCACCGTTTCCTTCCACAGTACATGTATGTCGTATACAACATCAGCATTGTCAGTGCCTTCATCGTTCCATTACACTATCATGGTCTGTCGTATGCACCACCAGCATTGTTATTATCACAATCAATCAATAGCTCTGACATTCTCCATACCAACAATCAAACAATGTCCTACTCTAAAGCCCGATGAAGACTTGGCTGTTTCAATCAGCGCATTTCTACTGAAATAAAGTTGAACTTAACTAACTTTAATAGATTCAATCTGAGTGAATTATTTTTTTTTTGTTGGCATGACTAATGTCCAAGAACTTTTGGAAACACAGAACAAATGACAAGATAATGAAATAAATGAATGCCTCGAGGAATGATGAGCATGCTGTGTCTCCAGCAACCCAATAAAGTTGGCCAGCCCACTTTATTATTTCATTAAATAAAGTTTTCTCTCTTACCCAAATCAATTTCATCCCATTGGCTGTGATTCCATCTTGTTCCTTACTCAAATTGCAACTTGTAAATGAGCCTTAAATCGCATCAGCTATTAGTGCTATTTTCAATTTTTTATTATTTTATTGTTTATGAATATGAAATTTGATCATCTATTTCAAGTGCCTGGATTAAATTATCGGTGTAATTATTTTAATTTTATTATTTTCTTAGATATGATTTTCTTTGAGTAAAATAATCTCTATAATATTTTTTTATATTTATAGTGAGCCAGGGATTTATAAGCAGGAATATATAGATGAATTATATAGACGATACGAATCGGACGCTCCTGTCCCGATCGCTCCGCCCAAACCTGATTGGAGTCTTGGTGGGTGAAAGTACTTACTCTCTTCTGCGTATTAGCGTTATTGATTCTTTACAAATCTACTTTTTCTTCAGAATACGATGATAGTGACAGGCCCTCACCTCCGCAGACGTCAGCTCCATCACGCGACAAAAGGAAGATGGATTCAAGGCGTCAAGATTCTAGAGAAAGGTAATTCATCTTTCCTTGTAATAGTTTCTTGGATGTTGCAAATTTTCAATGTTTCCTCAATGAGATGAGAAAGTTATGAATGACTTTACAAGTCATTCATAACAAAAGGGGGAAAAAAAGAAGTTGTTTTGGCAGGGTGTCTACTGCACGAAAAAGTCACGAAAATCACGAAAATGTCACGAAATGAAAAATAGGGCACGAAAATCACGAAAAAGTCACGAATTTGGAAACCATGACACGATATTTTTCTATTCCAAGATTTCCCATCAAAGAGCTAAATTCAGCCAAGTTTCTGAAATTAATCTTTTCCCACTAAAACTGTGTACAATCCGGTGGAGTGAAAACTCGCAGGTATTAGCAAGGGCTCTTGCGATGATGCCTGCCTTAAAGTTATGTAGGTATAGAAAATGCTATTGATGATCCTCCAGTTGGTAGGAATTCCACAGTTGTGCAGAACCATGTTCGAGTTAACGAACTTACCTATCAAATTAGACGAACATTCTTCAAAATTTTGTATGAAATTTCATCAAAATCAGACCATTTTTGAGCCGGTGGGAGAGCGAATATATATATATATATATATATATATATATATATATACACACACACACACACACACACACAGACACACAGGGTGATTCCGGTCTAAGTAGCCAAACTCTAGGAGGTGATTGTAGACATAATTTCCAACAAAAAAGTTCATTTGAAGTATGGTCCGATTCCGGAAGGAAAAGGAGCTATGTGCAATTTTCTGTTGTTTTTGTTTAACGCAGTCATGTTTTTTAATGAGTAAGAAAGAATTGCTCAAAAACTATTCAAGATAATTCAATTCGAATTATGCCATCATAATATAGATAAAATTTCCTTTAAAAAACAGTAATTTAATTCACTATTATTATTATTAAAAGATACTTTCTGGACGTCCAATAACGCACTTCTGTTTTTATCAATGAATCTGAGTTTCTTCGCAATTTTTTTTCCTCAGACCCCTAACAGACTACGGATTCAATACTTACACAAAAATTTCTAAGTTTAGTAAGCATTAAATCCATGCAAATGAAGTGGAGGTTTATTGAGACATCAATTGAATGATTGGCTCCCTTTTGTAAAAAAAATGTGGAATGTAGTTTTGTTACTTACAAATACCTTGTGTGAAAAAATTAAAAATTATTCATTTTTTATTGACCAAACTGTGGGTATCCATTGCCCAGAATCAATAAAAGTAACTGAAAGAAACGATTAGAAAAGGTCAACCTCATATGCGCGTTCCTGCTTCCGTAGGGAGGAACCCCGCTTATGAGGTTACACTCTTGACGTCTTGGATCACTGAAATTTCTGAGAAAAAGTCCATTTTTTTTTTTTTTTTTGCCTCTAACACTCTACCCCCAGCATCGGTGTCTTCATCGATAAAGTAAGTTGTAATAAAATTTACACTTTCGCTCTCGAACCGTAATGTTTGACACCACGCAAGTCAGTGGGACGGAATGCCTAAAAAAAAAATAGTTTCTAGTTTGTAGGGGTTTTCATCATTGGGTTTACATTTTTTTGCATCACAGACCCTAATAATCAGAAGACAATAAGTTTAAGGTTAATGGCTAAATTTTTATTTCAGTTTTACCAAGTTTTTTTTCGTATTACACGACGCCATATTGAATTTCGTAATTTCGATTTTTTATTTTTTTGATAAATTTGTAATCACAGACCCTAATAATCACAAAACAGTAAGTTTAAAATCAATAGCTAAATTATTATTTCATTTTTACCAAGATTTGTTTTTAAAATACGACGCCATATTAGATCCGCCTTTTTTTTTTTTTGAATTCTGACAACGGATTCGTAATCGGCAACCAAAAAAACCCCTGAATACGTAATTATACATCGTTCCCTTAACTATGCAACCATCTCGATAAGCAAGTACGACTGGCAAGTCTGGGGTCAGCTGAACTTGCAAATCTACAAGTATTTACTCGCCACGGAAGTATTTACTTTCGCTTATTCACACCAATTTAGGCGTTTGCTTGGGACATACTTGCCTCCCAAGTATTTACTTGCAAGTAATCTACTATACAGGGTGTCCCACATTGAGATGTCATAACTTTAAGGGTTTATTCTGCACCTCATTTGTAGTTCAGGGACGCAGAAATGAGCGTTCTATCTCAACATGCAGAGGAGCTACTCAAACTTTTGTCTTTTTCAAAAACTACTGGCTTTTCTAAAGAAAAACTGCGTTTTTGGAATTTGTGATCAATGCATCATAAATAAAGACCACATTTTTAGAATCTACATTAAATTTCCAATAAGAACCACCCGTTATTGAAATATTACTATGTAAATAAAGAGCTATTTTCAAAGGCATATACATGAGAACGTTTAATATTAGTTTTTTATTACATTATTAAATATATTTTTAATCAGCTATTTTTAGACTTAGAGTTTTGCCTCCGCCACAAAAGTTGCACTATTTTATAATCTTTAAAATGGTACCTCGTAGTTTAAGATAAAAATCTATTTCAATATAATTTTTTCTGATTTTCTAGTCAAAACCAATAAATATGCTTAAGCGTGAAGGAGCAATTCTTCAATTTCACACGATTATGGCGTTGTCCCATCCTTCCCAAACTACATGACGTTTATTACACAAGCCCATCTATTAAATATTAACGCACTCTGCTTTTAAATGGATGGTTGATCAACTGATAATGGACAAGTGGTGATGGAATGGATGAACAGTGAATTTCAGAACCATTCCCACACTGCGTACACACATTTTTTGCTCTGAATAAGGATAGATGGACAATTCGGAATCAAGGGTGAAAGAATTTAGAAGGACATATTTAGATTGAAAAAAAATAGATTGAAATAGATTTATTTTTACCATTTTGAAGCTAAAAAATGGTACCTCATTTTATGAGGTACCATTTTGAAGCTAATTAAATAATGCAACTTTTGAGAGGGAGGCAAACCTCTAAGTCTAAAAATAGCTGATTAAGATAATATTGAATAATTTAATAAAAAACTAATATTAAAAGTTCTCATCTATATGCCTTTGAATATAGCTCTTAATTTGCGTGGTATTATTTCAATAACGGGTGTTTCTTATTGGAAATTTAATGTGGTCTTTATTTACGACGCATTGATCAGAAATTCCGAAAACTTAGTTTTTCTTTAGAAAAGCCAGTAGTTTTTAAAAAAGACAAAAGTTTGAGTAGCTCCTCTGCATGTTGAGATAGAACGCTCATTTCTGCATCCCTGAACTACAAATGAGATGTAGAATAAATCCCTAAAGTTATGACATCTTAATGTGGGTCACCCTGTATATTTGTCAAATACCACTCACCCAATCACTGACCTATCATCCGCCAGCCCAAACCACTCGACAGAAAAATTTGAAATTTTGCATGGATACTCTTCTTTAGCATGTAGACACTCGCTAAGAAAGGATTTTTTGATAGTTATTCAATATTTAAGTATTTTTTGAGGGGTTTAAAGTTTTATTTAGTTGGTTAGAGCAAGCAAGCCTAGGCAGCATGCATTGCCAGGATGATAAAAGAACAGCTGTTACGGTACAGTATCTATTTCATAGTATTTATTTTTTTTTAATTCAGGTTAATTTCAGCTATGATGGCAGTCCTAGAAATTAACTGTCCCTCAAAGAGTTACGCTATGAGGGACAAAATCACCATCCCCGGGATATGGAGTACTAACAATTTAGAACTTGGAATAGTTTTAGACAAATAAAACGCTATTACAACTAAAATGATATGATCTTATTTGATTTATTTTTAAGGGTTTTAAGACACATTTTTACCATAAAATCAAAATTTCGGGGGGGGGCTGCAGACCCCTCAGCCCCCTCTTATATACGCCCATGCTGGTAATCTACAGATAACGGGTCATCGCTGGATTATCTGTTTCTTGACACTGATCCGGAGCGCCCCAGTGTCAAGAAACATAATACTTTGATTACTTATCAATTGATGTATAACATATAGTATGACGGGATCCAAGCTATAATAAACTGCAAAAAATTATGACGTAGCGTTAATTTTGCTGATACATTAATTAACGCATTAAAATAACTACTTACCTGCCGTGACGAAGCACAGGTATTCGGCTAGTAGTTTTGTTTATTTATTGGTTCTTTGTTGTAGGGCAATACCCTTTAACTTTTTCAATTTTTTAAGTAGACTGGTTCAATTGCCCCGTGTCTCAAAGACACCCCTCTCCCCCTAATCTCTGATGCTGCGGAGAAAAAAATAAGACTTCCAAAAATGATTGCTTTGAAGACATTCATTATTTACATATATTTTTATTGTTCTTAATTCATATTAAAAAATAACATTTGTTGTTCTATGTTCCGGAGGCCCAGTGGTCGTGATTGTTAAGGCGTGAGCACTTAACACTCCGTGCCAAAGGTCGTGGGTTCGGTTCCCACTATGATGTAGCGGCTTTTCTTTAGGAAAAAGAAAAGTTATCAGCCCTATCCTGGCTAGAAAAGGGTGGTAACCTATAGATAACCCGTCCTAAACTTCTTAGTTAATAATAATAGACGTTGAAATTTAAATTTATTAATATTCAGAGGTTCTCATGGATATTTAAATATTGAAATTGAGTACTATTTAGGCCCAGGGCACACGGTGAGACTGTAACTCCAGTTGCAAACCAGTTAAACGCGCAACTTCGACCTCGGCTATGTATTTGAATGGGCAGGCGCATACGACGCAACTCGTTTTTGACGATTTCAAACCAGTCACGTGAAACTAGGCCCGCGGTTGGAGTTTTGTTGTACGAGACTGAGTGATGGTTAGCCGGTGTTTTAACAGCCATATAGTGCCAATCGTTAAAATAATTTAAAACTAAAGGCCGCTTTGGACTAATTTTACGTATTTTTATATACACTGCCGGACAAAAAAACCGGCGCACCTTGAATTTCGTCTTTTCAAGGCTAATAAAATTTGTAAATTTTTAACTCAATTGTAGTGTACATATTCAGCTTGTAGAACATCATAAGTGAACACAAAAAAAAAAAAAAAAATCTAATAAATACAATAAAATATACAGCCGTATCGCCCGCAATCCAAGAGCAAAGTCCCGAATCTAAAAACGAGATTTTGCATACTCGATAGTTTGACATGGCAAGAACGATATGATGTACATTTTATACAGTTTTATTAATTGTTTTAAATGTATGTAAAATTGCGAATTTATAGATATCATGGTAATCCGTTTAAGTTACAAATAAGTTTAAGCTAAAACTTAAGGCTTTCTCTTTTTAAGTGAAATTATTGTCTTTTTAATGGGCACGAAATTTGCACTTCAAGTCACGAAAATGTCACGAAAAAGTCACGAAATTGGCTTTCACGAAAGTAGTAGACACCCTGTTTGGGCTAGATCTGGTAAGTAAGGCGGATGGTCAAGTAGTTCAAACTGTAATTCGTGGATTATCGCCATGGCAACTGCTGAGGTGTGAGACGGTGCGTTGTCTTGGTGAAACAGGATTTTCTCCTTCTGCAAATGTGGCCGTTTTTCCACAATTTCTGCCTTGAGCTTGTCAAGCAATGATGCGTAGTATGCTCCTGTAATGGTTATTCCTTTTTGAAGATAGTCAATAAAAATAACTCCATGTCTATCCCAAAAAACAGTTTTTTTTGGAGCCAGTTCCCCCTTTGCAGTGTTTGGACTGTATTTTTGTTTCAGGCGTATGATGGTGTATCCATGGTTTAATCTACAGTATCGAATCGGCACCTAAACTCGGATTTATTGAGCCTAAACTGCGCCAACAGAGCATTGGAAATGTTCATTTAATCACATTTTTTGTCTAATGTGAGTAAAAGTGGCACTCAACATGTGAACAGCTTTCTCATATCTAAATTTCGATTCAATATGTAACAAACACATTATTTTGACATATTCATAACCTCTGCTATCTCTCTCACTTCGGCGGTCGTCTAGCACCGTTTTGTTGTTTTCGTCAGTAGTTGCAGATTCGGACTTCCCGGACGGTCATTGTCCTCCAAGCTCTTAGAGCTACGTTTAAATTCAGCTGCCCAAAATTTCACTGTGGTAAATGATGCTGCAGAGTTCCCATACACAGAATCCAACTCATCTTTGATTTGTGTAGGCGTATTGCCTTTCAAAAACAAATATTTAATGACAGCTCAATACTTGAGTTTGTCCATTTTCACAAAAACACTCACATTAACTCACTCAAATGACCGTTACATAAAAACTGTGCGTCCAAAATGACTGAAACTTTGGTTTTTGGAGTATCTGTCAACAGATGATCAGCGAAATTCACTTGCTTTTATTTACGAATGCTGCCATCTTCATGTTGTTGTCGAAAATAATTTCAGACCACCCTTGTTTATCTAAGGTTAGATATGTACCTGACAACTCGGTGGAATAAACTAGGGTTAGTTGGCGACTCGACCACAATGCTAGAATCTCATCATGGAAGGGCTAGGCTATAAGGCAATGGCACATGTGTTCAAAATAAACGCACTCTTCATAGGGATACTATGAAGAGAGAGAGAGAGAGAGAGAAAAAAGGGGCTAGACTATTACTCTGCCCTAGTCATTCTCTAATCTACTTGCTAATGCGGAACAACAATATGTATATTCTAAACTAAACCTCCACATTCTGATATTTCCCTCAAAACAGGGCTATTTTTTTTTATAGGATTTTAACATCTCGGCCATTCAGTTACTAAACGCCCAACGTTGCAGTGATCAACGAGAACCGGTGTATTCAACATGGCTAAGAGCGTTGGCAAAAACAGGGCTGTTCTATTGGATTTCTTTAAAGACAAATTAATTTCTTTTATTTGTCTTTAGAAATTTGAGAATATTTGTTTTGTGTGTTTTAGGGGAAGGAAAAGGCATCATCCTGATAAGAATTCCCAGTTCATGGATGGTGCTGTTGACGGCGTCACTCCTGTTTCCGATCAACAAACGATCAGTACTGTTCAACGAACTGCACAGGATATGTGTAATTGGACACGGTCTGGATTTTATTTATTTTTTTAAAATATTTTAATTATATTGTTTTATTTTATTGATGAATTTATTCCTTTATTATTATTCTTTGGGTTTGCAAAATTCAGAGTTTGTAACAATCTTGTCAATCCGACCAAACTTGATTTGTAAATGCGTCGTGGCTGAATACCATGACGACTTGCAAAGGCTTTGCCACTATATCTTTGTGAGATTGTGCCATACATATTCAAATTTATCATGGATTTGTTACGGATGATTTAAATGCGATAATCTACATTCAATTGTTATTCTTATTTATTTTTTTATAAATATGGCACAGGTCAAAATAATAGTACTCCATTTTATGTACTATTTTATTTTTGGCACGCCCTACATGTTTCGTGGCCTTTATGCCACCTCCTCAGGGGCCACTAAATCCCCATGTGTGGATAGCTCGCCACCCATATTAGTACATAAAATGGAGTACTATTATTTTGACCTGTGCCATATTTATAAAAAAATAAATAAATATACATAAATAAAGGTCACAAATCGTGGAATGGATATTGTTATTCTAGTATTCATGTTGAGGATAATGGTTGGGGATTCTAATATTGGTCGTTTTCTTTTGTTTGTAAGAAAAATTATGCACAACACGGTTTTCTTGAAAATGGAGTAGTTCAAATAATACATTGGACCTCCTCCTCGAATAAAAACTGCAATGTATTTTACCTAGGGGAAATAGATACTGCAGGGTCTCTCCGTGCTCTATTGGCTAGCCTTGGATACTCGTGTGGGAGACGGTGGGTTCATGTCCAACCAGCAGCAGGAATTTTCTCATCTCACGGCTTGTTGAGAAGATTCCTTGCTGCACTTTGGATGTCAGCGCTAATGAACCAGATGTCGGTGCGTCGTAAAAAAATAGGTACTGCACTAATTTTCTCATAGTGGAAATGTTGGACAAACAGATAGTTTATAAACAGTGACTACATTCCAAATTCACTTCATTTATATTGGTTCATTCTTGATTGAGCATTATTTTTTTTTATGATAAAAACAATCATGTCAATATATTTATATTTATTTGTTTGTTATTTTATCATGTAAGCAGATATTTAAATTAAAAATAAAATTGGAAGTTTAAAAAACAAAAATGAAATCTTGTATATTTGAAAATACAATGAAGATTTTTTTATAATTTATTTATGAGCAGCCTGCATTGACAGTGTTTTGCGCCAATGAAGATTTAAAAATGATTCCAAAAACAAGGAAAGATTTTTGATCCTCTTTGGAGCTTTGTCTATAAGTGTTTTGATAGATTTTCTGTTTTGCAGTGGTGGCTTTCCTGGCTCCCAACCCGTATCTCTAGACAGGGATAACATCCAATTCCTTCAGAACGAGCCGTACAATGTCTCGTGGAAGGCTGATGGAATAAGGTATTTATTTATCTGTTTTCGTTGTATCGCACATCTTTTTTCAAAATCCGAGGAACTCCGAGGAATGTTTTTAACTTAACAATTAGGATACACTTCGAAAATTAAAAAAACACACTGTTTAGTGGTTGTTATGAGACTGTTAGCATTTTTGTCAAAAGCTAAAGAATCTTGTTAAATTCTGCCTCAAAAAAATTCTGTTGCAAGTATTTTCATTTAATTTTAGTGCTTCCATTGACTGAATGACGTTAAAATTTGTACTGATCATGTGGCTTCAAAATACCTTAATTCTTAACAATATTCCATGAGGAACTACGACAATGACCGCAGAAAATAAATATATTCTGTCACGAAATTTCAAAACAAGTGTAACTTATTGCTTTTATGGTCTAGGTTTCGATGCCATTAAGTGTTTAGTATAAAAAATTACCAAGGAAAAAAGGTTCAAAACTAAATTACTTCATCAGATTTCAGTAAATAAACCCTTCATTTTAATACCCTCAAAAAATCTCTAAACCTATTTCACCTCTTGATTTATGGGTGCTCCTTATCAATAAGCTCCCAAAGACTTTTTTTTCTATTGCTTACTTTCCAAATTAAATTTTGAAATAGAAAAGAAATTCGAAAATAAGGAAAGAAGGATTCCTTAATCCTTAGATATTTCCTTCTTCCTTTAATCCCTTGATTAAAGGAAGAAGGAAATATCTTCATCTAAACCAAGCACAGAAAACTGAAAGAACTGAAGAGTGAAAAAACAGGAAGCAGGACTGAAAACTGAAAGAGTGACGAGGTAGAAAGCAGGACTGAAAACTAAATGAAATGATCTAATCCAAATCTTCATTTTTGTAATAATCAAATTCCTCAGAGAAAATAGACAAGTTATGAAGCTCCTAAAATAAAATAAATAAATAGAAGGATTTGATGGGCTGGAGTGAGCCGTGAAAAGTTTTGGGAAATTGAGAATAATTTTCAATATGAGTTAACTTTGATGAAACGCTTGCTCATTGGCCCTTCCAGATTCACTTTATCATATTCACTTACTTTTTCATCTAAAATTAAAACTCTTAAGAATTATCTTTTTCATTTTTAGGTATATGATGGTGATTTTAGGCGAAAATCAAGTATATATGATTGACAGAGATAATACGGTCTTCGAAGTGTCGGGATTGAGGTTTGTTGATAGGAAAAACTTGGATAAACATTTGACTAGCACATTGCTTGATGGCGTAAGTACTCTAAATCTTTCTTTCTTATTCTAGGATATTTTCTTCTTTAAAAATTGGGACTTTAATCTCCAAATATTTATGCTTTCACGTACTGATGTACTGGTATCACTATTGTTATTTTAATAATTTGGTTTACTAATTATTACTTATTTTGCTCCCAGGAAATGGTAATAGACAGATTCCAAGGAGCGAATATCCCTAGGTACCTCGTCTATGATGTTATCTGCGTAAACGGGATCGACGTTGCACCTCATCCTTTCTGCCCGGCAAGAATGCGCTGCATTGATGTACGATGGGACAGTTTGAATTCAATTATTCCTGTTCTGCAAGATGTTTAATCATACACCTTTCATTCGATTGTTTCTTCTTTTGCAGGTCGACATCATCAAACCGAGGCACATGGCTATGGAGCAGGGGAAGATAAACAAACTCAATGAGCCGTTCAGTGTAAGAGCTAAAATGTTCTGCCCTATTGATAAAGCTGCAAGCTTCCTAGGAGAGAAGTTCAGCCATCAACTCACACACGAACCTGATGGCTTGATTTTCCAGCCTTCTCGAGATGTGAGTTCTTACATTTCATTGGATCTCGACTGAATAAAATCATTTATTTACTATTCAAATACATATTTACATCCTGCAAGAAATTCTAGAGACAATACATACAATCCTTAGCGACAGGTATAATCCTTAGCAATAGGTACGAGTATAATCCTTAGCAGGAGGTTTAATCCTTGGCGATAGGTATAATCCTTAGTGATAGTATAATCCTTAGTGATTGTTATAATCCTTAGGGATAGGTATAATCCTTAGCAATAGGTATAATCCTTAGCAATAGGTATAATCCTTTGCAATAGTATAATCCTTAGCAATAGGTACGAGTATAATCCTTAGCAGGAGGTTTAATCCTTGGCGATAGGTATACTCCTTAGTGATAGGTTTAATCCTTGGCGATAGGTATACTCCTTAGTGATAGTATAATCCTTAGGATTAGGTATAATCCTTAGCAATAGGCATAATCCTTTGCAATAGTATAATCCTTAGCGATAGGTATAATCCTTAGTGGTAGGTATAATCCTTAGGGATAGGTGTAATCCTTAGGGATAGGTATAATCCTCAGCGATAGGTATAACCCTCAGCGATAGGTATAATCCTTAGCTGGAGGTACAATCCTTAGTGATACGTATAATCCTTAGCAATAAGTATAATTGTTAGCGATAATAGTAAGTATAATCCAAGTTTTGCAATCTATTTAAGTCCTATTTCTTTCCTTTCTAAAAATACTCATCATATTAAAAGTAAATTTATCGTTTTGAACATAATTTTTCATTCTTTATTTCCAGTTTAGACAAGTTAATTAGCTGGCTGGTAGCATAACCTAATATATGATAGTTCCATCGAATAAGACCTTAGAACGATTGACTAATCGCTGTTTGTTTGTTGTAGTCGTATATGCCTGGTCAGTCTCCAAGAGTTTTGAAGTGGAAACCTCCTTCGCATAATTCCATTGATTTTAGACTCAAGATCGAGATAGAGGAAGGAATGGGGTAAGTTATTTCTTATTCTCTGCTCTATTTATGAAATAGTATAATGAAGGAACTTGCTTTTACAAAAGCATCTATCTCTATTTTACCTACTTAAAGAACTGGTCCATGTTTGTTTGAAAGGCTAAGAGACTAGGATATCTTGCCTTAATAAATTTTGCAAGATTATTAAAAAACATTTATATTACGAAATGCCTAATGAAAGGCAGAGGAAGTTTAGAGCTGTTTCCAGAAGAATGAAGCCCCCCCCTCTCACAAGGGTTACATAATCAAGGAACGGTCATCTGAGATTTTGCCTATTTGTTATCGTTTTAAACTGATTATTACAATGATATTTACACCAGAATAAGTGTTTTATATATTGGATTTGTAAATAAAAATGCCTATATTATGTAAATCTAAAGATTGTGGAAGGAACGTTGAATGTTGGCATAGACCATTAACAAGCTTGGATAACTAGCCTCAACCAGGTCTGAACCATTATAATGAAATACTTTCAAATATCCCGCAATTCAATTAAAATATTATTAATAAAAAATAATAATAATTTCTAGAAAACATTACCGAAAATCACTGATCACTTTGAATAATTGGCACGTTTAAAGTTGTATTTTTAACTTTAAACGCCTTAGACTTTTGAGAAAAATTGAAGTTAGATCCTTAGTTTAAGGGTCTATTTCTTATAATTTTATCAATCAGAACTTTTGCCTGAAAACAAACCTCTCACTGGTGCACCACCTCTCACTGGTGAACCACCTCTCACTGGTGTACCACCTCTCACTGGTGAACCACCTCTCACTGGTGTACCACCTCTCACTGGTGCACCACCTCTCACTGGTACACCACCTCTCACTGGTGTACCACCTCTCACTGGTGTACCACCTCTCGCTGGTGCACCACCTCTCACTGGTGAACCACCTCTCACTGGTGTACCACCTCTCACTGGTGAACCATCTCTCGCTGGTGTACCATCTCTCGCTGGGGAACCATCTCTCGCTGGGGAACCACCTCTCACTGGTGAACCACCTCTCACTGGTGAACCACCTCTCACTGGTGAACCACCTCTCACTGGTGAACCACCTCTCACTGGTGTACCACCTCTCACTGGTGTACCATCTCTCGCTGGGGAACCACCTCAACAATGTTTGTATTTTTTTTTTATTATATATTTATGTTTGAATGTTTTACATTTTCCAGAATTCTTACTAAGAAAGTAGCCAATCTTTACGTGGGCGGAAGAAGCCAGTATTTTGCACAAATGAAGTTCACTAAAGACCTGGAGCAGTACAACGAGAAAATCATTGAATGCAGATTCGAAAACAACAAGTGGATATTTATGCGAGAACGAACCGACAAATCTTTCCCTAATAGCGATAGAACTGCCCAATGTATGTCTCGACCAATACTTACGTTAGAATATTCCTTCTTTCCATGTAAAATAAATATTCTTTGTTTCAGCTGTTTGGAATTCAATAAGGAATCCCGTGACTAAAGAATACTTGCTGGATGTTATCGAACACTCGAGGTTTAGATCTGATAGAGAAATGATGCCTCCTCCTCCTCCACGAAGAAGATAACAATTCTATTTAATAATTATATATTAATAATATAGTAATAAACCAAATTTATATTATTATTTTAATTAGTTTCATATATTACCCCAACCTCTCCAAAATTTCATGATATTTTCTTCCATCAATGGTGGGAACAAGTTCTTGTCCAGATTTCCATGTTTCATAATGATACAACACTGATAAAAGGCCTCCCTCAAATTTGTATTACAATATGAATGTATTTATAAGTATTAAGAATAAAGATGATGAATATTTATTTTTTTAAGTTTATTATTGTGAATATTTGATATTAAACACTGCCTTTCTTTCATCACATTCGAAATACTTTTAATTAAAATAGTAGTGGCTAACGCTTTAGATTGGGAAGATGGTGGGGCGCTTCAAGTGGGAGATGGTGGGTTCGATCCCTTCTGGCAGCAGGAATTGTTTCATCCTACGGCTCGTTGGGAAAATTCTTTGCTACACCCTGGATTTCGGCACTATTGGCCTAGTTGTCGAAGCGCAGTAAAAAAAAAAAAAAAAAAAAAAAAAAAAAAAAAAAAAAAAAAAAAAAAAAAAAGAGAAAGAGGTGTGTGAGACTAGTTTCAGAAAATATAAATGGAATATCACTTTTGATTTGAAGCTCATTGCTCTGTTACTTAAGTTCAGCGAAGTTTTTTTTTTTTGTGTGAATGGAACTGGAGGGATAAGAAGTCTCATAATCTTGAGAAATTCTGGCGTAGAAGTAAATCTCTTATTCCTAGCAAGAAAAATGTTTCATGTATTCCTTTTGTGAATGCTGGAAAAATGTATTTACTTTCATTACTTGTTAAATTAGGAGTAATGGAAAATATAGCCAAATTAAGGATAAACTTTCTGATGCCTTTGTGTAGTTGTAATAGAAATACGTAAAATCATTGATACTAAATAGAAAGAAGGAATTTATAAAGTACTTCAAATACAGTCATGGATGATTAACTATTCCAAGGACTGTATTTTCAAGAATTTATCATGCAATTTCTTCAGAAAACTGCTGGCATTGTTGATGATCTACATTCTTATAAATGAATCGTGTAAAATTCACTTCTTGCATCTCGTTTAGGCTTGTTCTCGAAACGTCTAGGGCTGTTAGCAATGAGCAAGCCCTCAACATTTACACTAGTTAGCCGGCTGTCTACTATTGGATCAAGTAAAACCATGTTCCAGATAGAAAGTATGCTTGGAACTCATTTACCGTCACTCACTTTCTTACTGAGGCAGTAAGTCGAGTCTCATAGGTAGTTACTGACTTTATTGAAAATAATCTAATGAATATCACTAAAGGCTCCATACTGATAGAAATAATCTGAAATGTTTTTTTTTAATTTATCATGAAAAACACTTCCAGAGTCTGATATTTTGTAAATAAAAAAAAAAAAAGTTCATTTTGTGGAAGAGTGTAATAGTGAACTTGCTAGTTTGTTTTCTATTTTTTTAAGGGCGTTCAACTGTGGAAGATCATGGGCATACAATGATAATAAGGAATTTATTCAAATTATATTAAACTAAATGGAAAATTGCTAAATTTTTTATATACAGTAGAACATGGATAATTCAAACTTCGATAATTCGAAATCGTGGTTAATTCGAATATTTCTCTCTGTCCCTAGAATTTAGGGCATAAACAATGTAAAAAAAATTGTGGTTAATTCGAATAAAATTTTGGATAATTCGAATTTTTTACCTCTAATGGGAAGTGGTCGATCTTAAATCTTTTTTTTTTTATTTATTTCGAATTTACAACAATGTATAAGATACAGATCTTAAATCTTGTGAAAATATTCTCCCCTCGGATAAGAAGGATAGTAAGATACAGATGTAGGGGTTCGGAGACAAGAAGCGAGGTGGTCTCATAGTCTAGTTCTTAGACTCTAGGAGTTCTGCAAAGTGGTGGGTCGCGCTTCCTCTCTTCCAGGGGTTGTTATAGTTACATCCTGTTGTTTTATCCTAGAATTCCCTCCCATCTGCATTTCTTATTCAGTTATAAGTCACTCAGTGCCAAGATCTGTTGTATTGTTTGTGCCTTGAATTTCTGGTATACAGTGGAGTTGTTGATTTAGGATGTCGAAGCCTAGAAGTTATAAAACTTTAACGTTGTCAGAGAAAATAGCTGCGATTAAAGAAGTTAAAAAAGGAATAAAGAAAAAAATCTAAAAATGCCAATGAATTCCTCCTTACATTTTATCAACTTACCTGAAAAATAAAGAAAAAGGTTCTTGCCCATGAAAATGCCTTTTTTTCAAAAAAATAGACTTTTATTTTTACTTTTTTGATAAATTATTTATTACTTATGAACGTAATCATCAATTTATGAAATGTTTGTTATTGTGTACATAAAATATATGTATTTCTTTCAATTAAAAAATGTGAAAATCTGAAATTCGATTTTTACCCCTTTATTTTCAAAAACTTTTGTAATTCGAAGTTTGGATAATTCGAACTTTTTTATCGGTCCCTAGAGGCTCAAATTATCCAAGTTCTACTGTACATCATTTAATATAAAAATTCATACGTTTGTGTGTGTGTTTTTTATTTTTTTATTATCTTACATGAAGACGAGCTATCTCTAGGTTATCACTATTTTCTAACTAGAATACAAAGGATTCCTTTACCTTGCTTAAAGAACTCTTCCTCTTAACATGAATGATGCCTCAGGCATAGAGTTAGATTCGTATCAAAATATAATTAATTTTATATAAAATAAATACCTTTAAGGCTCTCACAAACCGGCACGGGACCTATTAGTGCGGGCTATGGTAGTCTTTAAACAGGCACGGAATCGCCCGCTGTCTGGAGCGTTCTACTCTCAGTTTATATCGTGCCTCCTGAATCTAGAATATCGGAGACTGGGAAGATCATCACTTTCGTCAAGCAGTATCTGCTTCTGTATGATTCTATTAACTTACAAATTCCATCAAAACAATCAGGAGTCATTCTAAAGTAAATGTAAATTCTTTTTTTATCTCTACAGAGTTTTGACATTAATGTGAGATATTCCTTGTAAGGAAATTGTTTTGTATTACTTTCATAAATCTGTTTTGTTTCCTGGAAATATATATTTTCTAAGGAACATGGTTTAGCCTTGTAGTTTGACTCCTTATTATTTAAAAAAAACGTACTTAGCTCGATGTTCCTGTTCGACTAGAGCTAATAACAAGAGAGCCTCTTCTTCATCTGAAGACATTCCTTCTATAAATATTGTATGAGTGAGTTGTTATTTCTAGTCTGTCAGTACTTATTATGTGTATTTGTGAATAAGTGCGAGTGTAAATTATCATTTTGTAAATATGTATATAGCAATTTTAGGTTTAGATTTAAGGGTAAGATTATATCCGGTATATGTTAAAAGGATCTAACACAATTTGTACATAGCATCATTAGTTTTAGTATTTAATTTGATTTCTGAATTTAATAAGAAAAAAATATTTAAGAATATGAGTAAATTATTAAAATGTTTTATAATTTGTAAAAAATTAAACAATTTAAAAAGGTGGTAACCTATAGATAACCCGTCCTAAAATTTGTAGTTAATAATAAATGGACGCTAAAATTTAATAACTTAAAATAAGCAAATACTTGAGTAGTATTTTAAGAGAAGCCACTTTCTACCGACAGACGTAGGTCAATGTTTAATCGTCTTCGTCAGATATCTGCCTTCCTCGGCTCAGCTGTTGGTTGCCATGCTTATCCTGCAATGGCAGCCTGCAGTCCCATCTTCCTTGGAGCACAAGGCTTATTTTCTACTCAATCAACTTTACATTAAATAAATACAATTATTTATTTAATATAGGACAAGTAAATCTATGACTCTTAAAAGTAAATATTCTTGTTATAACGGTAAGGGATTAAATAACTTCTTAAATTAATTATTGAGATAAATATATTGTACAATATATGAATATGGAAACATTAAGTTTAAATTAGATTACAATCAATCATTCCTTATAAATATTTTATTCACATTCATGAATATAAAGCTTTAATATCTAAAGTCTTATTGGTATATTGCTCGTCACTGCTTGTCTTCCATACTCCCGGACGTAAAGGATGTGATGGTTCAAATACTATGCTCAGAAGTTCATTTCATAAATAGTGCAAGAGGAAGAGCTTGCTGCACACTCCTCCATGAAGGAAGGCTTCTTAGCTACGGTTGTCATTACTGTGTATTTATGGATAGCTTCTTCCTTTTCGTTCACTTCGAGCAAGCCGAGGTCTATCAGGTACTGCTGACAATCGTCGAGGAATTCCTGTGTTTTATCTTGAGGAATTCTTTTCTTGAATGGATTTATAGATTCAAAATAATCTGAAACATTTTTATTTAATTAAATAAAAAAAGTTGGTAAAACAGCTTAAAAAATCAAAGAAAATAGAAAATCCCATTGTAAAAAAAAGTGTGATTGTATAAAGTAAATAAAGTGAATTTAATATCTGGATCTATCTAAAGGTTACCACCATTTTCTATCCATTTCAAGTTTTTACTCTCTTTATCAAACACTTTCAATTTGTAAATACAGTCAGCCTCTCTTTTCTCGCTTTCCCTTCTCCCTTCTCTCTTTCCTCCTATTCCTCTCTACTTTCTCTCTTTTCTCCTTGCCCCTCTCTTTCTTCCTCACCCACTCTCTTTCTTCCTTGCCCCCTCTCTTTCCTACTTGCCCACTCTCTTTCCTCCTCTCCCTCTCTTTCCTCCTCACCCACTCTCTTTCTTCCTTGCCCCCTCTCTTTCCTACTTGCCCACTCTCTTTCCTACTTGCCCACTCTCTTTCCTCCTCTCCCTCTCTTTCCTCCTCATCCACTCTCTTTCCTCCTCACCCACTCTCTTTCCTCCTCACCCACTCTCTTTCTTCCTTGCCCAATCTCTTTCCTACTTGCCCACTCTCTTTCCTCCTCTCTCCCTCTCATTCCTCCTTGCCCCCTCTCTTTCCTCCTTTACCTCTCTCTTTCCTCCTACCCCTCTCTTTCCTCCTTTGCCTCTCTCTTTCCTCCTACCCCTCTCTTTCCTCCTCTCTCCCTCTCATTCCTCCTTGCTCCCTCTCTTTCCTCCTTTGCCTCTCTCTTTCCTACTACCCCTCTCTTTCCTCCTCTCCCTCTTTTTCCTCCAACCCCATCTCTTTCCTCCTCACCCACTCTCTTTCCTCTTCACCCACTCTCTTTCTTCCTTGCCCCCTCTCTTTCCTACTTGCCCTCTTTCTTTCCTCATATCACCCTTTCATTCTCTCATTCCTCCTCAGCCCCCTCTTTCCTACTATTCCTCTTTCCTCCTCTCCCCCTCTCTTTCCTCCTTGCCCCCTCTCCTCCATCTTTGCCCCCTCTCTTTTCTCATTCCTCCTCTCTCTCTTTCTATCTATCCCCATCTCCTTTCTCTCTTTCATCTTTCCCTCCTTCTCAGTACTTTCTTTCCTCTTCTCCTCTCTCGTTCATGATATCTCAGGTCTCCTACCTTTTCTCCTCTTCTTTCTCTTCTACCCCTTCTTCTTACTCTCTATTTCTTTCCCTCCCCCTTCTCCTTTCTCTCTTTCCTCTTTGCCCACCCCTTCTCCTTTCCCTCTTTCCTCTTCCCCCTCTCTTTTTTCTCTCTCTCTTTCCTCTTCTCCCCCCTCTCTTTTCCCACTTTGTGTGTCTAGAGAAAAATGTAATTATAGAAGTAAATATCATTATTTAAATTACCGATAAATGCCTTCAAACTTGAATGAACAAAGCTCCGTTCGACAGTCCTGCATTCTATGATCTGGAATCCAGTCTCCTTCAATATTTTAATGTATTCATCCTTTGGGTCTTTACCTTTAGTATAAAACACATCCCATGTCTTCCAGATCTAAAAGCAGAATATACTTCTATTTTAACTTGAATATTTAAATATCTTATTTCGCTAAGTGAAATTAAATGTTTCTTTATTGGAAGGTGAACAAGTCTTTTAGTGCTTGAATAAATGTTAATACTGCTGATTGTTTGACATTCATTCAGTTATTTTTAAAACTATCAAAGCAATGGAAGACGCAGATAAAGCTTTTCTTGTGTCATGAATATACTGTATTTTTTATTTACAAATATTGTTATATTTTATTTTATTTGAGCTTATAATAATATTTCATAAGGAAGACCTGCAAAGAGGGAATTAATATATTATCACTTGCTGTGTAGAATATTTTTTAAGGAGAAATGTATAAGTAAATATTTTTTCAGTTCTGTGATATTTAGAGAAATATGTATAGAATAATTTGAGTATATAATAACATGAAAGAATAATTACCTTTGCAAATGGCTGCCATTTGGGATTTCTTTGTAGAATATTAAAAAGAACCAAAAACGGATGAGAAGTTGTAAACATTGTAATTATGTATCCTGAAGGCCTTAAAAGGCTGTACATGTTTTCTGCAGCTTGTCTGCAAGTAAATAGATAAGTAAGTAAAGACCAGACATGGCAAGTAATACCTTTAGGAAGACGAGTAAGATACTGACGTACATTTGATCCTTTACCCAATGGAGGCAGTAGAAGGAGAAGATTTTGTCGAAAGTCTCTTCTTCCCAATTCATCCAGATGTTTCCGTTGCTGATGTCTAGCTGCTTGAATGAATACTGATCATCGCCGTATTTTGCTTGAGCATATTTCACCATAGCTTCCGAAATATCACAGCCGACCTGGAAATTTAAAGAAAAGCTTAGTCTATTTAAAATGTTTGGATTCAATAAAGTTTTGGATATTTAGTTGATATGAGTTTGTGGTGATGATGATGTTTACATTATAATTTGAGGGAAATATTGTTTTTTTATAAACCATTTTCCCAAAATAAGCTACTAAATACCTTTATCAGCTTGAGATGATGAATCTGATGGTTGCCATTGAATAAAGCAAGTATGGATAGTAGTGACCCAATCGAAAGTCTCGCTTAACCATCATAACATAATCTCATCATAGAATCTAGATATGACATTGCTTCTGGTAGAAATGTTTGCTTTTCCATTCGTCTACATTTTCTCAGGGGACTTGGGGGAGGGTTTGGTAGAGGAGGTCATTAAGGGTGATATTGTATAGGTGAGGAGCGAGGCAGTTACCCATGGCAAGGCCAGAAATCTGCTTGAAGAATTTATCTTGGAATTGAAGGTATCCGGATTTACAGCAGAGGGATAGGGATTTAAGATAGGAAGATCGACATAGCTTGGTGTGTGGTTCTAGTGTGGTCCAATTCTTGTCAATAATTTCTATGGTTTTATCTATGGGAATGTTTGTGAAGAGGAACTGGTTATCTAGAGAAGCTAGGATGAAATTCGGAGGAATGAAAAAGGACTGTAGTTGTTTTTTGAGGTCTACATGTATATTTTCAGTTATTTGTCTTGTTATGTTGAAGGAAGAAAATTTGCTGATTATCTTATGTAATGGAGCTTTCATTCACTTGATAAATATTTCTTTTTGAAATTTGCTATCATTATTTGTGATAAGGGGATATTATCTTGGTTTTATTAACCTCTTCTTGCCATTACTGATAACCGGCTCACTCTGTCTTCTTTTTAGTTTAGCCTCTTTTATTTTATCACTCTTCCCACTAAAATACTGTTGTTTTTTAGGCGCATTTTCTCTCTAAACACAGGGACTATAAGTGTTTACACAGTTTGGCTTCAGACTTTAATTCTATTTCGATGGACTGTACAGTCCAACTCTGGCCTCAAGGATATCCCATTCACAGTGAGGAATATCTTAAGGTGTGGACTGTGCAGTCTAAATCTTGAGATATTCCTCTCAATGAATGGGACATCCTTGAACTGCATGAACTCTAACCAACAATGCAGAGTTGGTTAGATCTTTCGCTTACATCTATTATCTCTTTGAAAATGTATTATTATCATGAATTTCAAAAAGTAATATTTTATTGATACAAGTTCAATACAGTGAAGCTACACTGAACTCCATAGGTGCTGGTCTTAATAAGTTAGCAGCTGGGAAGAAGCTATACACGCATGCTGGGTACACGCATGTGTTTACCAGAAAAAGAAGATAATGTAGGCTACAAAAAAGCAAATTAAATTACCCAAAAGTGGTAATGGGAACCTTTCAGATCTTTTGCGGAATACCAATAGCCCTTTGATGGAAGAAAATGAATTACTAGGAGCAAAAAAAGATTTACAAACAGTACGATACTAGGTCAGACATGAGGCAGGGAAATCTCTTATGACCAGCCTGAGAAAGGAAACAGGAAAATGCAACCTCCAGCTGGGACGTGCAGAGCTAAGAACGATGACCGTGTATCAGACCAAAGAAACACCTGCACATAATGCAACTAATAGAAGGTCCTACTTATTAATGGTGCCTTGAACCAGAGGAAACCTCACAGCACATGCTCTGTGAAAATGAGGGATCAGCCTATAGCAAGGTTATAGTAACACCCAAGGAGCTAGAGCACAATGCAGGGAGCAGCAGCTATGAAACAACAATAAAATGAATAACTATATTGTGAAGAGATTGTCGATTGTTGTGATTGAGAAGGCGTAGATAATTAGAGTTTGGTCATATGTTGACTAAAACTACATTTTATAACTAAAATGAATAACATTTTTCATATATTATTTTTATTTATTATTTTCATTATAAAACGAAATGCAAGGCTTCTTAAGGGCTATGGAGGAGAAGGAGAAAAGTTGCGTGTCATGGATGCTACATGTCTGTATAGCCTCCATTAGCTAACTGAAATCAGTTATATTTTTTGCCAAAGTTTTGTCTTGAATCACAAGCCATCTTTAGAGCTATGGAGGAGAGAGAGATCAGTACCGTATCTGGGGGTTCTGGCTATATTCATGTGATGCTCAGAATGAGTGCACACTCATAAATGTAGCCTCCATGATAGGGAACAGTTCTCCCTCTCCACCATACCCCTGAAGATGGCTTCCATGTCAAGCAGAAATATAACTGATTTTAATTATAAAATACTAGCCGAATACCCGTGCTTCGTCACGGCAGATAAGTAGTTATTGCGTTAAATAATGTATCAACAAAATAACGCTACTACAAAATTGTTTGCAGTTTATTATAGCATGGTCCCCGTCATACTATATGTTAGACATCAATTGATAAGTAATCAAAGTATAATGTTTCTTGACTCTGGGGCGCTCCGGCCTGTGCCAAGAATCAGATAATCTACAGATAGCCCGTTATCTATAAGTTACCAGCATGGGCGTATATAAGGGGGGCTGAGGGGTATGCAGCCCCCCCCCCCGATATTTTTATTTGTTGGTAAAAATGTGTCTTAAAACCCTTAAAAATAAATTAAATAAATGAATAAATTAAATAAGATCACTTAGTTCATAAAAAATATTTCATTTTAGTTGTAATAGCGTTTTATTTGCCTAAAACTATTCCAAGTTCTAAAATGTTAGTATTCCATTCGCCGGAAATGGTACCTGCCTCCCCCCCCTCCGAAATTATTTCCTATACACGCCCTTGGTTATCAGTAACAGCATTGTAACCGATATAGGTTAAATTTCGTTGTCAATAATAAATGTACGTTAAGATTAAAAATTTGTGTTTTTCACATGTCTTTTGGAAACATCCATTATATTTGCGAGCATGACCAAGAGGTGTTCTGACTGGGGATGCTGATGGGTGAGGAGGCTGTGCAAGGGTTCGGGTTATTATTATTTCGGATGGACCATCACCAGGTATAGCGAAAACTCTGTGGGGGAAATGTGGAAATGAACCGCAATTAAAATGGTGATTTTTCCCCTCATAGCGTAAACTCTATGAGGGACAGTTTATTTCTAGTAATTCAAGGACTGCCATCATAGTTGAAATTAACCTCAATTAAAAATAATACTATGAAATAGATAATGTGCGGTAACAGCTGTTCTGTCAACGCATCGTCCTAGCAACACATGCTGCCAAGGCTTGCCTGCTCTAACCAACCAAAACTTTAATCCCCTCTAAAAATACTTAAAAATTCGAATATCAAATAATCCTTTCTTAGCGAGTGCCTACGGTATGTAGGGAGTGTCCATGCAAAATTTTCTGTCGAGCGGTTTGGGCTGGGGGATGATAGGTCAGTGAGTCAGTGAGTGAGTGGTATTTGACAAATGAGGAGCTTAGTATCAAAATTGGACAACTCCATTTTTTTTTCAGTTTTGAGATTTTTGTCGATTATTAAGTGGATTTTTATGCTGCATTCGATTTTACAACTGTTTTTCATTAAAAACGGACAGAAAATAGCGTTTATTTCAACCGTTCAGAATCAAAATATGGACAATTCCAACATAGTTTGGTTTCAAAAAATGACAACTCCATCAGTAGGCAATGAAAAGCTTGCAGTCATGCAATCTGCTCCCAACATGCACTGCAAATCCATCATGGCTGAATGTTTATAGTTACTTGTAATAAGTGCATTTGGCGATAATTCTTATTAATAACTAGCTGTTATCCGGCACACTTGAATCTTTCTGATTTAGGTATGATTTTTGAAGAATTTCTTTTGTGCCGAGTCGAATGAGACCACTACCAATTCTATAAAATAATTATTTTATTAATAAAGGGGCTTTATATAACAACAACCATGAAAAACACCTGGTATTTAATTTAAAATATTAGTGAATAAATTAACAGCTAAAGTGGTACTGGTAACTGTTCTCGACATATTCCTCTTTATTTAAATTTTCGCGTATAACAAATAAATATTGACAGTTTAACACTAGATATTAAATAGATCTCCTCGTTAATGTTCAGTTATTTGCTATTAAAAACTTTTCAACAACTCTCTGCAGAAAATAATAATGGTTAACTCGTTTCTCATAAAATAATCACATCGCTAATTGATAACTTTATTTTATTAGCTGTGCACAGGTATGGCTGAGTACGGCGATGAAAATTATAGCACAGCCACTTCAATACATGTAGTTATAGGTAAAACTGTGCGAAGAGGATAGCTAAGTACCACTTTTTTTCTAAACTTAATAAAATAAGGATAATTTAGTTTCATTTCAGTTTTGTCAAACTGTATTTAAATAACATTTTTCATGTAATTTTTAACTATATAATTTTGATTTAATACATTAGACATAATTACATTATATTAAAACACCCTCGAGCATACCAAATTCATATTTGTTTGGTTTCAAAAACAGACAACTCCATGACTTGGTTTCAAACATGGACAACTCCACTATTTAAAGTGTAATTACGGCCTTAATACTTATATAATTTTGTAGTGCCTTTGAAATAATGTTTCTGAGGCCTATAAGAATAACATATAAAAAAATCACCATGATACTGACATCAATATAGTAGATATGGTTTTTTGCCTCTCCTGTAAAAAAAGCAAAAGTGGAGTTGTCCAACTTTGATACTAAGCTCCTCAAATATATAGTAGATAGTTTTATTGAATATATGACTGAATCCCAATCATCTACACCTTCTGAATAAATATATAAATAAAACCAGTTGTATATTCTAAGCTTTAGATTATGTTAAGCTAGTATTTGAAGCCTATGTGTAATAAATAATTTAAATTTCTTTAAATTTTAATGTCCATTTATTGTTGGCAAAGAATTTTAGGACGTTCGTCTATAGGTTACCACCCTCTTCTAGCCAGGATAGGGCTGATGCTTTTCTTTTTTCAATAGAAAAGCCATCACTCCTAGTGGGAATCGAACAAACGACCTTAGACACAGAGGACTCACGGCCACAGGGTGTAAATGATAAGGCTTGTGAATAACAACAATTCTCACATAAACACAGTCTAAAGCATAATGATGTCGTTACACCCTATTCTACATACTACGCAGTTAGTGTAACCTAATATACTCACCACTTTAGATGCTGGAGGTAGATAGTTAGTGAGGAGGGAAGTAGTTAGGTCTCCTGGTCCACATCCTACGTCCAAGATGGATTCTCTGTAATTCCATGGGAGTGATCCTTTCACGACGTCCAATGCTTCTTGGGCGTCCCGTTTCTGCAGCGAGTTTACTGTAGTGTACAGCTCGGGGTTATTCATTATCCTCCTCCAATGTTCTCCCTATTAACATATGCTTTATTTAAATATTTATACATATATAAATTAAATTGAATAGAGGGTGAGAATTGAGGTACAGGTATAAGAAATGTTTTGGGTCCTCAATGCATTTCCCATAGGTAGAATGGTGAATAGTTACGGACACCACAGAAGAGCCATACAAACTACATCAGGTATTCTATAGTGTTTCAATGGCTCGGATATCCAGGAAGATGGCAAAGATCGTTGGTAATAATGAAGCTGTAGTAGACAAAATACTTAAGTTTTTTTTTAAATAACTGGGCTTAATCAACTAATATAAGAATATTTTGATTCATCTATGTAGTATTTTTATAATTTTAAGACTTGTAATATGAATATATAATTTTTATTGATTTATTTATTTTATCTTATTAATTTGTAGGTTATTAAACCTGTATTTTCTGTGATCATTTTGTAACCATTTTATTTTATTTATTGGTGTTAGTTTTATCCTTATTTCTTTTTGAAAGGTAGTTTTTAATTAGGTGGCAATTATTAATACTAGAGCCACTGTTGAGATATTTGGATTAATAAGCAAAAGAATGTATTATGATGCTAAATGAATATCTGAAAGTGTTTTGTAGGTGTAGGAAAACTCCCTCTAGGTTTAAACTGTAAAAGGTGTACTGAAGGAATGGTCAGTAGCTTTTCAAACAGTTTGTAAGAAGACTCCCAAGTGCAAGAATGTACTTTTTAAAATATTGCAATGTGTTCAACTCAAGTATGATGGTTTTGACAATGTTCTTGGTTTTCAAAATATTACTTTCCCGATTTTCAGCTGTTCAAAGTTCTAAAGCACAATTCGGAGATCACTTTCAATTTACCTTCAGGTAGGTGGAGTGAACAGAAAAATACCAAAGAAAAAAGAAAAAGATGTACAAGATCTACAAAAGTTTCCCAAGCTAAATAAAAGAATTTGGTTTGAACAAAATGTTTTCAAAGTGACAAAGTTGATGAGTTCAGCAATGAACCTTTGTCTTCTGGATATGGTTAGGAAGGACCAAAACGTCTCTTGTCTTGCCTCCATGAACATAGCTGCTCACCTTTTCATTTTCAAATGTGTCTCTTGTCCAAAATAATTTTTGAATAAAAAATATATAAAAAAGCATATTTTTCTCCAAGGTTGTCAGCGTTTTGTCATCAGCTCCTAATAGAATGTGCAATGTCGAAATGTTTGGGAATCCTGAGTGATTTCAGGGCTATAATTACTTTATAGAAAGATTATTGTAACTAGTGAACTAAGCCAACCATTAGTGTAACTAGGAGAGGAGGAGACCAAAAGTGCTCTCATTTCAAAAATAAGAAAGCTGGAGTGAACGTTTTCTTTAGTCATTAGTACCTATCTATTGAACATCTAAGAAGATGTTGGTGGAATCGGAAGATGAGCTGGAAGGGGGACCAATGAGAGACCGAGAGGGACTTTAGACCGTTCTTCTTGTGTCTTCATTCTACACAATTTCTGATGATTGTAAATTTCTATTTTTTTAAATTTTATTTTCATTTTGTTATATATTATTTTCATTTTTTTATATACTGTTATTAACACTTTGGCTGCTGGCGTCATTACGGAAGGACACTAGCGATCCTACCCGCTTACAAGTGTCCCTTCGGAAGGACACTCCTCCATTACTTTTCCCTTTAGATTGAAAAGGCTAGTAAATGGAGGGGATTCACTTTTACAACTCCAGGTAAAGACAGTTGCCTTCAGTATTCTTTAGGCTTTCCAACAGTGTTTTCCGTTTTCAAATCGGCTGACTGAAAGATTTTTTATGGAAATAAAAATGTCAACATGAAAAGTTCAAACAAAAAATACACCCAATACCAGTGTTGTAAAATACCCGAGTATTTATTCTTAAGGGTAAATAACCAGGGTAAATACCCAATTTCATAAATACCCGGGTATTTAAGGTATTTAACTAAACCGCAACCTTAGTAATCGAATGTTGTAAAATGTCATGGATCTTGCCAGTTTAGAGCTATTGCAACACTGAGAAACTATTAAAACAATAATAAATTATAAAATAGGATCACTGAAGGGTAATAAATAATAAATTATTACCTGAAAATTTGCCATGGACCTTCCGACTACCAATAAAACAAGTTGTTTGCCTAAATTTGATACTACTGTACTTCATTCACAAAACTCAAATTAAGTTACTACTCTTTGATCAAAACACTTGTACCTTTCAAGCCTCTCCACCATAACATGGGACTTATTTTATTATTTTCTTGTCATTGTCTTCAAGACCTTCCCAAACAAAGGATCTTTGCCATAATCCCTCTTGGTCCCTATAGCCAGCTATGTCTTTCCGAAGATCGACTGATTTCAATCCCATGCTTCTACCTAACTCACACACAAAACAAATGAAAGAGT
Organism: Gonocerus acuteangulatus; assembly: GCA_946811695.1. Taxonomy (NCBI): domain Eukaryota; kingdom Metazoa; phylum Arthropoda; class Insecta; order Hemiptera; family Coreidae; genus Gonocerus; species Gonocerus acuteangulatus. The sequence continues at coordinate 78,941,896 of OX328130.1, read as the reverse complement.
TAAACAAGTCTGCAGCAAGATGTGCGTTTCCAACACCAAACTGAATGTGTTTCTCCTATTTAGTTAACACAAGGTTTTCCTCCGTTTCTTGAAGAGAAGATTCTGGGTTTCTTGTTGAAGAGTTTTCAGTAATTCTTAAATCTCTTATGAACTGTGTGGATCAAAGGGGCATTTAACTGAATGGCAGTGATAAGTCCAACAATTGGATCAAGGATGTTAACTAGTTTCCCAACTCGGACTCAAAACACTCTGTCATCAAGAAGCTACCTTTTCATTTCTGTGAGATTTCTGCTTACTGTAATGTTGTTACTACTGTATGAGCATAATTTCAAATAATATTAACAAGGATCACAAAGTTAAACTTAACTTAAAATGGTTTTGAACTATTATAATAAATATTAAAAATGTTTTTGGCTCTTTTTTAAAATTTAAATAAGTCCTTAATAATTGAATAGGTTTCATTAAAACCTGTTTAAAATTAATTAACCTTCCCCACTGTAAAAGTAATCATGAAAATTCATAGATATACATTAAGATGTAAATACCCATAAATACTCGGACCTACTTTTAACTTTCTTTAAAATATTACTGGGTAGGTATTAATGTTCATTAAGCTTTTATGATCAAAGGGGTAAGTTTCAGTCCTTGTTTGCACCAAAAAATATTCAAAGAAGTTGTATCAAGCTCAAAAATTGAAAATACCCACTTTTTGGGTATTTACCTTCCCTGTGAGTAAATACCCGGCTAAATACCCAATTTATATTTACCTACCCACTGGGTATTTACCCACCCCACATCACTGCCCAATACTGAGGTATTCCCTAAATATATAAACAAAGATATAAATAATGACAGCCGCAGCCAAAGTGTTAAGCTACTCAAAGATATTTTTGATATTTATATAAGATATTTCTGTAATAAAATTTTGGAATACATTTTGTTTTTCACGAATGTCTTTGCATATTTTAACCTGTAACTGTAATTTGCTAAAATAAAAATGAAGAATTAATTGAAATTTTAAAAACTATAATCTACGAGCAATGACCAAACATGTTGAAGAACCAAAATGTCTTTTTTTTTCAATCAAAACGTCTCTAGTCCAGCTTTGAGTTTCAAATCTTCTCATGTCCAAAGTAAAATAAGTAATAAATTAACAAATATATGGTATTAGCTTTATTTTTTTATGTTATAACATTCTAGAACTCAACAAAATTATTTAAAAGAAAAAAATCGGAAAGATTGTTTGCATTCCTAAACCACCGTGACATTTTTATGATTTTCCGAAAATTTTTTGAAAAGGACAAGAGATATTTTTAACTTCAACTCCTCAATTGATAGAATAAATAAATAAATAAAAAAAAAATTAGGTCAACCCGACAAACCTATATAATGAATGTACTCTATAACATACAGTCTTATTTTTCGTACATGGCCAACGTGCATGCGCGAATGCCAGCGGACACTTTTTTCCACTTTAGTCATCGCTAAAGCATATTTATCCCCCCCCCCCCCCCCCAAAAAAAATAAATCTTCTGACACTCAATGTTTCAGCAGCGAATCTCTAATTATTAACCCCTTTCCACTGAAGAAAACAAATTGCAAAATAATGGAATATTTGCACTGCGTCTAATGATTTTTCTCCTCCCTTAGAGCTGGTATACGCTCTGGAAACCATCTTGGATTAAGGCTATTAGTAGAAGATGCTGTGATGAGGGAGGGGCTGTAGCCCCCCCCCGAAATCGGTAAAAATATGCCATAAAAACCTTAAAATAAATTAAATAAGATCACTTAGTTCAGGAAAAAAACCCAATTATTTTGGGGTTTAATAGCGTTTTAATTGGCTAACTATTAAACCCCAAAATAATTGTTTAAACCTAAAATGACAAGACAGGGAAGACCGACATGTACGTACTGCAACATTCACCTATGAATAAAGCACATACTGACAGAGTGTAGACTCAGGACAAAATAGAAATTACCCTACTTCTTGACCGACTTACTAAACGATGGTAACCAGTACATTGATGACCTTATGAAATACCTAAAACATGCAAATATTTACAACAATATTTAAAAAAGAAAGGATAATCAAAGCACTTTAGTGAAATTGATTTGTCGTTAATTGACCCAACAAAAAGGTACTTCCTTTTGTTGGGTCAATGGAACAGAACACAATACATTCACGGACACAACATACTTGTTGACATTTTAACATGGAAACATAAGAAGAATTATTACCAAAGAAGATTTTACGGAAAAAGATTTCGTTTTATCATCAATTGATGACAAAACTAAAATAAATAAATAATTGGCTAACTATTGAAAGTTCTAGATTGTTAGAATTCTATACCCCCCAAATCCTCTCAGTCCCCCCAAATTCTCTCAGCCCCCCCAAATCCTCTAAGCCCCCCAAATCCTCTCAGCCCCCCCAAATCCTCTCAGCCCCCCCCAATCCTCTAAGCCTCCCCCAAATCCTCTCAGCCCCCCCCAAATCCTCTCAGCCCCCCAAATCCTTTCAGCCTCACTCCCCCAAAAATTATTTTCTATATATGCCCACAATGGCGTATATGGTCATCTTTTATTCGACATCTCACAGGAGCAGGCACTTGATCGCTGTCAGACCAAGTATTTGTAAGAACGAATTAATGTTATAAAACACAACATTTTATGACTTTATGACTTTATGACCCCTTACTGTACTTCTCCGCTTTCGCCGCTCTTTCTTTCATCTTCTATATTCTCTGTCCATTGGGTGGTCCAGAACCCCCCCCCCCCCCCCCCCCCCCCCTTCACCAACTCCTTTCTTCCTATGTTTCCCTGTATTAACTGTCAGAAATGATCCCGCATTTGTGAGGAATAGTTCTCTATCTTCCCATCGGTAAGCCCATATTGTTATTCTTATATCTAATCTAATATGTAATCTGTTATTCTTATATCTGTTTTCCTAATAATCGAAACACTTCTAGAGCACATTGTTCTTCTATATATTATGTTCTAGCATTTTATGTTTTGTCTTTTTCCATATATATATGTATGTGTATTTGTGTATGTAGGCATATATATATATATATATATATATATATATATATATGTATATATATATATATGTATATTTCAGTATTACATCCGTCCTACTTGTTTTTTACAGCCCTGATGAAGGCTTGAAGTTCAAGCCGAAACGTCGGCACAATAAAACCATTTTTATGATAAAATGTAGTTTTATTAAGTAGCAGTGACCGAACCCCGACAATCCCTACCTTGCATCATCTACGGTCAACGATCTCCTCTCAATGAATTAATGTTATGTGTCTAATCAGTAACTTGGTCAATGAAGCTGTTAATTCATTTGTGTTTTCTTTATTTTTGATTTGAAGAATGAATAATTTAACCTTTTCCTGGCAGAGTGACACCTTGACTTTAGCAATGTTTTCGTAAATGAGGGTGTGTTACAACTATTTTTCTCTTCCCTCATCTCACAGGGGAATACGGCTGTACAGTAGGTAGCATTTTCTGGCAGTTGGAAGACTATCAACTATTAGTGGTAATGATTGATAAACCACAAAAACTTGCAAAACTTCTTGCCAAGATATGGGTTAAATGTGTTCCTATTTGATTCTACCTCTGTGTATTATGTAAGGATGGTGAAGATTTTGAAATACCTTGTGGTGTATGGTGCTCTTCCCCAGCTGTATATCCTCAACTGTCTCCTGAAATATTTTCATCGGTATATATATCTATATATTTAGGGTTTATCAGCCAGTTCACAAGGTCGCTATTGCATTGTTACGTCACAGATTATCGCTAGTTTTGACCTCATCAGGTCAAACTAAACATTCACTCATTTTCATTCTCACCGACCTTCTAATTTATCATTCTATCTTCCCTTATTAGAAATAATCAACTTCTTTATTCGACTATTTTCACCTTATTCCTTAGTCAATATTTTTCCCTTTTATAAAAATGAAAGCTTTAAAACCATTGACAGAAATACTATTACTGTACATTCTTCACAAGCTTCAAATCGTTTTATTAAAACACGTAGTAGATTATAAATCAGCGAATGTTGATTCAATTACGATCTACTGTGTAAAAACAAACTAAGGACGGTATTTGGAAAAAACTTTTTTGACAAGTCTTACTATACTGTCAAAAATCTATTCCTAAAATTTTCTTTCGTCAAAATATTTGAGATAGCTCAGAAATAAAGTTTATTTTTATAAAGTCTATGTTTTTCGGAAGGGCGGACATATTGAATTAAATACATTGCAGAATACCTAAAATTCATTAGAAAACCACATTGGTAAAATAGAACTTCGCTGGCAGAGGAATTCCCAAAAGACTGGGGTACTTGCCGTAAAATCGACATACACAACTCAACATACACACAATATAAGGTACATAATATAAGGTCGAGGTACATGCGATAAGGCAAAAGTAACTTTCATAAGCTGAGGAATGTGCCTAGCGACTGAAGAATATACCTAGCGGCTGAGGAATGCGTCCAACGGCTGAGGAATGTGCCAAGCGTCTGAGAAATGTGCCCAACGCCTGAGGAGTCTGCCAAACCGTTGAAGAAAGTACCTAGCGACTGAGGAATGAGCCCAACGGCTGAGGAATGTGCCTAGCGACAGAGGAATGTGCCTAGCGGATGAAGAATATACCTAGCGGCTGAGGAATGTGCCCAACGCCTGAGGAGTCTGCCAAACCGTTGAAGAAAGTACCTAACGACTGAGGAATGAGCCCAACGGCTGAGGAATGTGCCTAGCGGATGAAGAATATACCTAGCGTCTGAGAAATGTGCCCAACGCCTGAGGAGTCTGCCAAACCGTTGAAGAAAGTACCTAACGACTGAGGAATGAGCCCAACGCCTGAGGAGTCTGCCAAACCGTTGAAGAAAGTACCTAACGACTGAGGAATGAGCCCAACGGCTGAGGAATGTGCCTAGCGGATGAAGAATATACCTAGCGTCTGAGAAATGTGCCCAACGCCTGAGGAGTCTGCCAAACCGTTGAAGAAAGTACCTAACGACTGAGGAATGAGCCCAACGGCTGAGGAATGTGCCTAGCGGATGAAGAATATACCTAGCGTCTGAGAAATGTGCCCAACGCCTGAGGAGTCTGCCAAACCGTTGAAGAAAGTACCTAACGACTGAGGAATGAGCCCAATGGCTGAGGAATGAGCCCAATGGCTGAGGAATGTGCCTAGCGACAGAGGAATGTGCCTAGCGGATGAAGAATATACCTAGTGGCTGAGGAATGCGTCCAACGGCTGAGGAATGTGTCTAGCGGCAGAGGAATGCGTCCAACGGCAGAGGAATGCGTCCAACGGCTGAGGAATGCGTCCAACGGCTGAGGAATGAGCCTAGCGGCTGAGGAATGCGTCCAACGGCTGAGGAATGTGCCTAGCGGCAGAGGAATGCGTCCAACGGCTGAGGAATGTGCCTAGCGGCTGAGGAATGTGCCTAGCGACTGAGGAACTTGACTAGCGACTGAGAAATTTCTCGAGCGGCCGAGGAATGTGACTAGGAAACATGTGGAACGGACCTTTTTTGCAGATAGCTTCTATTATTTCATTTCTCTTATAACCCGTGGCAGAGTGCATAGCGTATCCGATTCCTGCATAAAGAAATTCGAGTTCGAACCTCGCTTACAGGATGTAGATTTTTTCATCACTCTACATCCTCACAGAAAAATTTCCTTTGTCCACAATGGATGGTTTGAAAAGTTGTAGAGTTGTAGACGGCGCTAATGACCTACATTCAGATTGTCGTAATTATAAAATCAACATCAAAGGAACATGAAATAATAAAAGCGTACATTTCTGTCTAACAGGAGAATCGATTTTTCGGCCAGGAGGGCCCAAAGGTGCAGATTTTTTAGCGATATGTAATTCTTTTCATACGTCAACCGTGAGAGATAGTATGGTTAGCACTGTTCTCCAGCCGCCTGGTTTACCTATTCCACAAGTACTTGATATTCGGTATTTCCCAGTTTACTAGCTTGAGGTAATCTTGAGAGCAACAAAACCTGCTCAGTTTGATTGTCCTACATGTCTGTTTTGTAAGATCGCAACAAACGGGCGTATATAGGAAATAATTTCGGGGTACTGGGAGCATTTGGGAGGTATGGAATACTAACTACCTTACTATTAAGCCCCCCAACAAATATTTTTTCTGAACTAAGATACTTTATTTATTTTATTTTTGAGGTTTTTATGACACATTTTTACCTTATTCTAAAGATATTTTTGCTTCTATGCTTGTTGTAGAAGCTTCCTTGAGGAATAGAGGATAGAGATATTCTCGGCATATAGGGAGCGGCGAAGAGTTTAATAACAGCCTCTATATTACTCCCTAAGGGTTGATATTTGTTTGGGGTGGGGTTACTATAAAAAAAAAAAACCAATTGCTCTCTCTCTCTCTCTCTCTCTCTCTCTCTCTCTCTCTCTCTATCTCTATCTCTCTCTCTCTTTCCCTCTCTCACTCTCTTCCCCATCATGGTGTCCTCTCCCTGAAATCCCACATTCAGTGTGCTGGGGTAACGTGAGGTATTTTCTAAATGCCCACTGTAACCACCTTTCATTTTGAGGAGTAGATAGTTAGCCGTCGAGGCGATAAGCAATCAGGGAATAGTTGGGATTCGGCTATGAAACAAAACTTAGGTTTTAATAAAAATATATATTTACAATGCTTTTTGGCAGCCTTCCTCAGCTAAAAAACAACCAAAAATAAAGACCCACTAAAGCAAAAATTAAAAACAATAAAAACAGTGCCAACGGCTATAGCCACGTTGAATGCACCGGTTCCCGTTGATCACCGAAGTTAAGCAACGTCGGGCGTTACTAGTAGCTGAATGGGTGACCGACTACATGCTGTTGGCATTATAAGTGGGTGGCAACCTGTAGATAGCCCGGCGTTAACAGCTCAAGTAGTCCATGCTCCGTTAAACACACACACACACAAAATATATATAAAAGAGTAAGGTCGACACATAAACATCCGTCATAAAAACATTTTTGTTTCTAATAAATGACAAAGGTTAAAAAAAAAAAAAAAAAAAAGAAATTGGGCCGGAGGCCTGTTAGCCGTGAATGCTAAGGCGTGTACACTCCGTGCCTAACACTAGATTTACCAGAGCAGTCATTCTGACTGGTCGTGCAATTTCAATTCGAAATTCCTACTACATATAACATTTGCTCTCTTAAATGATGTTATGACTTCTGTAGCTATAAGTAGAGAATACATTTAATAAACTTAATCTTACTTTATATATATATATATATATATATATATATATATATATATATATATATATATATATATATATATATATATATATTAATGGTACTTTATATATATTAGTAACAAATATATTTTTTGTTATTGGCATTTATACCAGTAGCAGGTCTGGTAAATCAAGTGCTAAGGTCGTGGGTTCGATTCCCACTACTGGAGGTGGATTTTCTTTAGAAAAAAAGAAGAGGCATAAGCCCTATCCCGGCTAAAAAAAGTCAATAATAAATGAACGTTGAAATTTAAATAAATAAATTAAAAAATGGCAAATGAACAATGTTACCATTAATCTGAATTATTAGGATTTATAAACGATTTTTTTTCAAATTTGAATAGTTTTTTTAGAATGGTTCAGTGGTAACAGTTGTCTCATCCTGTGGGGTTTTACGATGGTTCAGTGGTAACAGTTGTCTCATTCTATGAGGTTTTACGATGGATCAGTGGTAACAGTTGTCTCATCCTGTGGGGTTTTACGATGGATCAGTGGTAACAGTTGTCTCATTCTATGAGGTTTTACGATGGATCAGTGGTAACAGTTGTCTCATTCTGTGAGGTTTTTACGATGGTTCAGTGGCAACAGTTGTCTCATCCTGTGGGGTTTTACGATGGTTCAGTGGTAACAGTTGTCTCATTCTATGAGGTTTTACGATGGATCAGTGGTAACAGTTGTCTCATTCTGTGAGGTTTTTACGATGGTTCAGTGGCAACAGTTGTCTCATCCTGTGGGGTTTTACGATGGTTCAGTGGTAACAGTTGTCTCATTCTATGAGGTTTTACGATGGATCAGTGGTAACAGTTGTCTCATCCTGTGGGGTTTTACGATGGTTCAGTGGTAACAGTTGTCTCATTCTATGAGGTTTTTACGATGGTTCAGTGGTAACAGTTGTCTCATTCTGTGAGGTTTTTACGATGGTTCAGTGGTAACAGTTGTCTCATTCTGTGAGGTTTTACGATGGTTCAGTGGTAACAGTTGTCTCATTCTGTGAGGTTTTTACGATGGTTCAGTGGTAACAGTTGTCTCATTCTGTGAGGTTTTTACGATGGTTCAGTGGTAACAGTTGTCTCATTCTGTGAGGTTTTACGATGGTTCAGTGGTAACAGTTGTCTCATTCTGTGAGGTTTTACGATGGTTCAGTGGTAACAGTTGTCTCATTCTGTGAGGTTTTTACGATGGTTCAGTGGTAACAGTTGTCTCATCCTGTGAGGTTTTACGATGGATCAGTGGTAACAGTTGTCTCATTCTGTGAGGTTTTTACGATGGTTCAGTGGTAACAGTTGTCTCATTCTATGAGGTTTTACGATGGTTCAGTGGTAACAGTTGTCTCATTCTGTGAGGTTTTACGATGGATCAGTGGTAACAGTTGTCTCATTCTGTGAGGTTTTTACGATGGTTCAGTGGCAACAGTTGTCTCATTCTGTGAGGTTTTTACGATGGTTCAGTGGTAACAGTTGTCTCATTCTGTGAGGTTTTTACGATGGTTCAGTGGTAACAGTTGTCTCATTCTGTGAGGTTTTTACGATGGTTCAGTGGTAACAGTTGTCTCATTCTGTGAGGTTTTTACGATGGTTCAGTGGTAACAGTTGTCTCATTCTGTGAGGTTTTACGATGGTTCAGTGGTAACAGTTGTCTCATTCTGTGAGGTTTTTTCTATTTATTCACTTCTCGGCCATTAGGGAGATTAAGGGTCCGTCTTTCTGAACATCCATGGTGGTGCAGAGAGTTTTTCAGAAAGCCAATACCTCAGATAAATCAAACCGCTACAAGCGGTAATCGAACCTCGCAACTCCTTACGCTCCCTCTTCTGTTAGTCACACTTTTCAATGAATGAATGAAAACAATACTTTATTCTGAGATTCGCCCCATCAGAATAACAAATAGATACATATGGTTGAATAAACAATTTAATATAAAAATATAATTATACGTAAAGAAGAAACAAAAGCAGAAAAAAACTAATTCAAATGTTATTAGAAAAACCTTAAATAATAAATTAAAACATAGGGATATATTATATACATAAATGATAATAATAAAAAGAAGACAGTGATTACGGGGGGATTGTGGAATACTGGAGCAAGAAGACAGTGATTACGGGGGGATTGTGGAATACTGGAGCAAGAAGACAGTGATTACGGGGGGATTGTGGAATACTGGAGCAAGAAGACAGTGATTACGGGGGGATTGTGGAATACTGGAGCAAGAAGACAGTGATTACGGGGGATTGTGGAATACTGGAGCAAGAAGACAGTGATTACGGGGGGATTGTGGAATACTGGAGCGAGAAGACAGTGATTACGGAGGGATTGTGGAATACTGGAGCAAGAAGACAGTGATTACGGGGGGATTGTGGAATACTGGAGCAAGAAGACAGTGATTACGGGGGGATTGTGGAATACTGGAGCAAGAAGACAGTGATTACGGGGGGATTGTGGAATACTGGAGCAAGAAGAGGATGAGAATGGATGAAGCAATGATGAAACAATATTCAGAGGGGGATGATAATATAATTTAATTGTTAAATATAAAGAAATACATATTAAAAAAATTGGGGCTATGAAAGGAAATGAATAAAAAAATAAATTCATAAACAAAAACAAAAAAAACATCCAAAAAAAAGGAGATAGTTTGGAAAAAAATGATTCATACCACTAACAAGAAAAACAAGCGTGGATTTAATTAAAGGAAAAAAACAACAACGAAATATACAGAAACAAAATATACATAAGTAATCTGGTGTTGCCTGGTGGTAATATGTTAAGAAGCGTCTTCCTGGGAGGATAGGAGGAAAGCTAAGAGGCGGGATTTAAATACAGGTAAGGAAGGACCACTTACGCGGTTCCAGCCCGCTAGTTGACTCACATCTAAGAGCTTAAGGCCAAACGTTGGAGTAGATGTTGTAAGCTGGCAAGTCCGTAACATACAATACTATAGTCCGTCCGTCTGGAAATGTTGCAGATTTTTTCTTCTAGTGCTGCCGTTCGAGGGTTGGATTTGGGGTCCCAGATCGTCCCTAGGCTCACCCAGCCTTTTATTAATTTAATTAATAATGAGTACCTTGGGTGCTAATGACTCTAGCAGTCGAAGCAGCCATGGGGAAAATCAGGCGGCCGGATCATAGTATTGACCACACTATCTCCCTAGAGTGCCGTATGGTCAAGAATCAGATACCTCTACAGTATCTGCCCCTCTGGGCCCTTGTGGCATGTTACGGGACTGATTTATATATATATATATATATATATATATATATATATATGTATAAATTATTTTCGTTATAGGTCACGAGGGCCCTGAGGGCCAGATAATATAGAGGTATCTGATTCTTGACCATCCAGCACACTAGGGAGATAGTGTGGTCAGTACTATGCTCCGACCGCCTGAAATCCCCTTGCTGTTTCGAATCCCATTAGGCACCCATTAATACATTATTTAAAAGCGGGGTTGGCCTAGGGACGGTCAGGGAGGCCGAATCCAACCCACCGTGACCCATTTTCAGTTTTTTATTTTTTTATTTTTTTTTAGTTGTGTCATTTTAGAAATACTAATGATATAGTTTAGAAATCAGCTGGTTTTCATATGTTCTATATAATACACATATGTTGCTATTTGAAAATTAGGTAAAGCCCAGTTAACCTCGGTTCACCTTAGCACAGAGTTGGGCTCAAATCAACTAAATGATTGACAAATCGATTAAATTTTACTTATGACTACTCAATCATAGGATACAATAAGTTAATCACAACTGGAGTTAATCATCAATCATAGGCCATATTAATCATATGTGAAGTTAGTCATAAATCTATTATTACTCGTAAATCATTGATAGTCTACTATAGTCCGTCCGCAAACAAAAGATCCTGGTAGTGCGCACGCGCTGAATTCAGCCCATGTGTGGGAAGTTCTAGCTCCCGACCGGCCACGCCCCTTCTTGTTATTTTGTTTGCAGGTGGACTGTAGAACCTTATTGGAAAAACTGGAAATGTTGCAGAAATGATCCAGAAAAACATTCCATATTACCCTTTGTGACGTATTGCTTCATGTTGTGTAATTACTGTTTTCAATCACTTCGTTTCGAATCTTATTTACATGATTTGCAGAATCTTAATTATTATTGATAAGCGTTATCAGTGATCACCCACCGATTGTTCAGAAGAAAGGCGATTAGAACAGTATTTGACTATTTGTCGAAGAATATAGAATGTTATGACATGGCAGAATTTTCGGGATGATATCGTTTTGCACGCTCTCGTCACGAGAGATGTGACGCTTTCTTGTTGACAAACATGCTGAGCACTCGAGTTCAGCCGGTGAGTTCGGAAGAAGGCCCGGTGGGCGTGAGCACTTAACACTCCGTGCCAATTCCCACTAGGGATGGTGGCTTTTCTTTAGAAAACAGAAAAGGCATCAGCCCTGTCCTGGCTAGAAAAGGGTGGTAACCTATAGATAACCTGTCCTAAAATTCGTAGCTAATAATAATGGAGGTTAACGTTTAAATAAATAGGAAGTGAAGGAATGATTGGGATTCGGATAAGAGAAAAACGTCAGATAATCAGAAAGATGTTAGGTCGCGAAGGTTTTGGCATGTTCTTTTGCTGTCCCCCTCGAAAATTTTGATTTAATATATAAAAATAAATTAAATATGATCACTAATTTCATAAAAAAATCGTTTTCTTGGGGTGTAATAGGGTTTTAGTTGTCTAACTATTCCAAGTTCTAGATTGTTAGTATTCCATACCCTCTAAATGTCCCCCCCCCGAAATTTCGCAATAATGTTTTCCCCCCGGAAATTATTTCCAATATATGCCCATGGTCTGTACTCAACATAATGTCATAATAGAATCTAGATATGGATGGCTTCCAGTAGCAACACGTTGACCTCTAGGAGACCATGCATAAGTCATTCCCAAGTAATGTTACTGTTGAGGTTGTACTCATGAAAGAAATTTGGAAACATATGAAATCTTTATATACCATAAACATATTTTTGGTTTGTTTTTGTTTTTCATGATTTAAAAAAAGGAAACACAAACAATAAATTCAACTGTCCGTTTAGTGGAAAACCTCCATGACATTTTTGAACATAAACTTCACCAACCCATAGTTGTTCATATTGATTCTCATAAATAGGGGATAGAATCCTTTGTAATCAAAAAGCATTTTGGCATGCGGAACATTTTTCAGATGAGAAAAGAGATTTATAAATGATTTGTGTATTTTATTATGTAAGTATTGATAGATACATTAAACTAAACCATAAAAAGGTATTCTAAGGTTAATACAGTCTTCAAGGCCGAAGAATGGTGACCATATAAACATGGCGGCCTGATAACACGGAGGTTCTTATCAAATTACCCCGTAAATATCAATACATATACTCAGCTCTGCTCCATTTTCATATATTCTGCCAAGGAATATGCAGACGCCTAGATCCTAAGGGCATGAGGTTTATCTTTAAATATATATATATATATATATATATATATATATATATATATATATATATATATATATATGGAGGGTTGAGAGCACAACTAGACCAAGTCCATGTTATAGAGTATTCAGAAAATGAGTATTATAGGTATTAATTGGAGAGAGGTTGTATAAATCCTATTGACCAGTATAAGTCTTAAAAAGATTTGAACTTAAACACTGACATTATTTATATATAGCCTTGTTCATAAAATAGTTATAACTTGGACTTGGCTTACTAGTGCCCTGAAAACTAATAAGAATGTCTTCCAGATGTGTAGCAAGAACTTCAACAAGTGGCAAAATAATGAAGTTAGGACTTCAGAACATGAAGTGAGTCTCCTGGAGCACTGAAAAGAGCCATTTTAGTAATACTCTTCAATCCCATTACAACATAAATTGCCAAAAATAGACTTGGTCTACTTGTGCTCTGAACTCTCCATATATAAATCTAATAAATTATAAAATTGATATATATATATATATATATATATATATATATATCACTCAGCGATAGCACTGAGGTTAGCTCAGTGGTAGAGCACTCAACTAATGAACTGGAGGACCAGGTTCAAAACCCGAGCGCGCACTAAAGATTTTTTCTTCTAGTGCTGCCGTTCGAGGGTTGGATTTGGGGTCCCAGATCGTCCCTAGGCTCACCCAGCCTTTAATTAATTTAATTAATAATGGGTACCTTGGGTGCTAATGACTCTAGCAGTCGAAGCAGCCAAGGGGAAAATCAGGCGGCCGGATCATAGTATTGACCACACTATCTCCCTAGAGTGCCGTATGGTCAAGAATCAGATACCTCTACAGTATCTGCCCCTCTGGGCCCTTGTGGCCTGTTACGGGACTGATTTATATATATATGTATAAATTATTTTCGTTATAGGTCACGAGGGCCCTGAGGGCCAGATAATATAGAGGTATCTGATTCTTGACCATCCAGCACACTAGGGAGGTAGTGTGGTCAGTACTATGCTCCGACCGCCTGAAATCCCCTTGCTGTTTCGAATCCCATTAGGCACCCATTAATACATTATTTAAAAGCGGGGTTGGCCTAGGGACGGTCAGGGAGGCCGAATCCAACCCACCTTGACCTATTTTCAGTATTTATTTTTTTTATTTTTTTTTAGTTGTGTCATTTTAGAAATACTAATGATATAGTTTAGAAATCAGCTGGTTTTCATATGTTCTATATAATACACATATGTTGCTATTTGAAAATTAGGTAAAGCCCAGTTAACCTCGGTTCACCTTAGCACAGAGTTGGGCTCAAATCAACTAAATGATTGACAAATCGATTAAATTTTACTTATGACTACTCAATCATAGGATACAATAAGTTAATCACAACTCGAGTTAATCATCAATCATAGGCCATATTAATCACATGTGAAGTTAGTCATAAATCTATTATTACTCGTAAATCATTGATAGTCTCTACTAATGATTGACATGACTAACTTTGTAAATACTTTTACTATTATGCTAATACCAACTTGTGAACAAATACTATCTATACATTGGGCTTTGGAATTCCTTCATGAACCAGTTAATCATCAATCACAAATCAAGGCATTTTTTTAGTCTTTAATCATTAATCTGAGTAAGGCTAGTCAGTAATCATCAATCATTAGTCAAACCATGTTTAATCATTAATCATCAATCATAGGCTAGAGAGCAGTTAGTCGTCACTCATTATTCATGGAGAAATATGATTGGTCAATCATCAATCGTTAGTCACATACCGATTACTCATTCAATCATTAGTCAATTGTCATGAAATTAATCACAGTTTGCCCTACTCTGCCGTAGCATTATGTTTATTTATTGTCAATCGGAATACCTCAATATAATTACCAATTCTGCTTACTATACTAACCCCATCGACCCCCCCCCCAAAGAAAAACAGTATTTAGGGAATAGGGAGAGTGTCTTCCTTCGATACATACACAGCAGAGAGATCTTAAAGAGAATATGAAATGGCTGCGGGTTATATGAAGCCTTTTAATGAAATTTTTCAAGAATATGACGGCATATACTTGAGGCCCTGCAAATTCTTGTCATAATACTATTTCACGACTCGACTGGAACACTTCATCTGTTCAAAGGCTTCGTTAAGTATGAAAGGCAGAACTTTATGCCTGTAAAACATGTTTTAGTACTCTCCCTAACTAAAGTTATTGAGGTTGCACTCATGTTCTAAGTGATAAGGGTGGACCATCCCAAGAAATATTTTTTGAACAAAATGTTTTGATTTTATGATTTGGCAAAAAAAAAAAAAAATCATACAACCCTGAATTGTCACCCTTCTACTACCAATCCCCATTTTTTAAAGCGATATTAGAACTTTAATAATTTCCAATCCTTCGTGGTCGATCATCACTCGATCATTTATCACCGCCAGACGTCTACCGGTGTCACTTCTCACCCATCAAACTGCTCGGAGTGAGGATGAGAAAGAAGCCGGTCTCTTGTCTTTCTATTCTGTGTCTAAAGTTTGATTAAAATCGGTCGAACGGTGTGGATTTGTATACATCTTCCATTTGTTGAGACGAAATCGAATAGCTGGCTAAACAAGAAGTCTACTAGTTTGCTTTGTAGTATGTATGTAATATGATCGATAAGTTGGTGTTTATTAATGGAGAATATGACCATGAGTTTGTGTTTAGTTGGTCAGAAACTTAACAATAACAATAAGTGTTTTACAGTAAAGGAAGCAACAAATCAATGCTTTATGGCCACAACTGCCATCAATATGTGTTCTATAGATAATAGATCTACCAATATGTGTCTTATGGATAGAAATATTACCAAGTAGCCGTTACCCGGTGTGCTATGCTACACCTACTTTATGCATCTAGAAAAGCAAAAATAAATTAGAAACCAAATAATTAATATTACAATCTAATAAAGGAAATCTGGAACTGTTCTGATTCACAGTTTCGAACCCGTGACCTCCGAACTGCGAGTCCTAGACGATTTTTACCTAGCCTATAGCACCCCGCCCCCCTAGACACACATGTGTGCCAAGTTTGATTAAAATCGGTCAAAAGGTGTGGATTTGTATAAGGAAAAAAAACATACAGACAGACAGCTGGTAGACGTTTTTGACCTAGGCTATGACACTTCCCGTATCGAGACCTACCTGTGTGCCAAGTTTGGTCAAAATCGGTCAAACGGTGTGAGTTCGTATATGGAACAAACATACAGACAGACAGACAGACACGTGAGTTTTATGTATATGGATTCCCGTACAGCCTCAATTTTAGCGCGGTTCCTCCCTTCCCCATAGGGAGGAACCCCGCTTGTAAGGTTCATCTCATGACGCAATCCGGAAGTGCCAATTAGAACATGGAATAGTTAGACAATTAAAACGCTATTACACCCAAAAGAAATTATTTTTTTCTGAACTAAGTGATCTTATTATTATTTTTAAGGTTTTTACGATACATTTTTACCGATTGCGGGGGGGAGCAGCCCTCTTAGACCCACCCCTTATATACGCCCATGCACGTTTTTGTTTTATTTTATTGATGTATAAAGCTTTACTTTAGAATGAGAGCTTGATTGTGTAATTTCCGCTTCTGTGTAAGTTACTACTGCCGGTTTCCCTGACGCCTTAATATCACTTTTATTCAACATGTTCGAGAGGATGATGACAATCACGAGATATGTAAAGAAAAAGAAGTTTATTTCTATACTAAGATTTTCAAATGACATTAGGGTTAAGAACGGAACCGCGCTAAAATGATGCAGTTCCTGTGAGTCGGACTTTTTTTTTCTGAGACTATCCAAGGCTTCAATAATATTATTGCCTTGTCGAAAATCTGTACAGACTTATTTCATCGAATTGCTTTTGAATAGGAAAGCTTTATATTTTATTACAAAGTTCACAAGCTTATAGACCCGTTGTGTTTGAATAAACTAGTTTGTGTGGTTCTATAATCAGCTATTTCCTCAAGATACCGGAATCTTCGTGAAATATCTCGCTTCAATTATCAGCTTCGTACGATTCGTATTATTCTTGCTATTATTTCTTCCGAGAAAATGAACTTTGAAAAATCCGTCAAAGTTGAGCTTGAAACTCGAGACAGAATTATCACTTCATCTTTATCAGCGTTCGGCGTGTTGTTTTTCAGCCGGAGATTAATATCAGACAATATTTTTAGGCCTACAATGAAAAAGTCAATTAAAATATTTGCCTCAGAAAATATAGAGTTTATCAAAGTGATATAAAGAAAAACATTATTATTGTAAAGAGGAGTTTTTGAAATAGAACGATTTTGCCGAATAAAGATGTTTGTCAATTCATTCTTAAGGAAGAATTTTTGGTATTCACCATGATTTACAAATACACACACACACACACCTATATTTGTGTACAAGTAAATATGTATATATATATATGTATATATATATATGTATATATATATATATATATATATATATATATATATATATGTATATATATATATATATATATATATATATATATATATATATATATATATATATAGAGAGAGAGAGAGAGAGAGAGAGAGAGAGAGAGAATTAAAAGTTTTTTTTTCTTTTGTGTTACCACTTTCCTCCGAAAAAAAGTCCGTCACGCAGGAGCTGCATAACTAAGCACTTTCCTCAGAATTTGGGTAGTGTAGACTGCATTCCAGAACAATTTGCTTAAAATATCCTACATAAATAAAATAAAAACGTGAATAGTTCTCATTTTGTAATGAGTAACTGATCAATTATTAATTTGCATCCAGAGTTATGTTTACACATGGTACCTACTACACTACGTAATAAATACAAAAATCCTCATATTATCGTGTTTTGATCTAACGCAGGAACAGGATACAGCCACTCTAGTGGCGGCTTTGTGAACCTACGTCTGCCGGCTTTTCTATTGAAATGTATTACAAATTAAACCCCCGCTTTCCGATTCAGCTCATTTTTACAACACTTCTTTCTCATTAGTTACCCACGACGTATACAGCGTTTCGTTACAATACAGCAGAAATTACGACCGGTATGAGTATATTAGGAATTTGGGTCCGGAGTAAACCCCCCCTTCTAATGAACCGATTTAGTTTCTTTTTACAACACATATTTACCTGTAGATTACCACTACGAATACCGAGTTTCGTCGAAATATACCAAAAATCACGGCTGGTAGTGGCGAATTGGTATTGTGGGTCCGGAGTAAACCCCCCCCCCCTTCTAATGAACCGATTTTGTTCATTTTTATATCTCACTTTTCTCTCTATATTAACACTACGAATACCAAGTTTCGTTGAAATATAACAAATATTACGGCTGACATAGTCAAATAAGTGTTTTGGGTTCGGGGTAAACCCCCCCTTCCGGTGGACCGACTTTGGTGGTTAACGAACTCGTTCAATCGTTTGCTAATTGAATGCTATATACCAAGTTTCGTGACGAAAAAACAAAAACTCTGGCCGCTATCGTGTTAACAGACATATATATATATATATATATATATATATATATATATATATATATATATATATATATATATGTATATGCATATATGTATATATATATATATATATAGATACATAAATTTTAACGGGGGTAATTTTCGGTGTCTACTAGGTAGGATCGATAAAGATTTGAAGAAATTTTTCAAAAATTCCGTCATGAGTCCAACCTCAATAGCTACTTTCCTTCGGAGGAAAGTGCTAAAAGTAGCAATGTTAAATTATGTTGAACATGCAGATTTTTTGGTTTTGAAAAAAATCATTGAAATCGGTTAAGATTTGGAGGCTGTAGCCTTTTTGAAACTCGAAAAGTAGTTTGGCCCCACTGTGCGGCGGCAGGAATTTTCTTATCTCACGGCTCGTTGGGAAAATTCCTCGCTGCACACTTGATGTCGGCACTAATGGCCTAGATGTCAAGGCGCCGTAAGAAACAAAAACAAATTCGTCCAACACAAAAATAATTACAACGAAATTCTAATGATTAGGTGAGTTCTATTGCTTTAAATTTATTATTTTAATCTCTTTATAAAGCAATTGAATTTGATTTTTTCTTCAAACGTTCTTAAATCCAAAACTAGGTGGAGGAAAAATAGCTTAGGAATTGTTTATTAAGTTTTACTGAAGCGTAGATCACGTTGATAATAAACTTTTCTGAAAACTTCAAAAACAAAAGTGTGTTTTGCTCCATTCCTATTAACATTTTAGGCATTTGAAGGTACTTTTTGGAAAGTAAATTTAATCCTCTACAACGTTTATATCAACCTCTTTTTTCATTACGGGCATACTTTCTACGTTATTGGCAGAAAAGTGACGAAAAACAAGGGTTTTATCGGTTTTTCGCAATTTGTTTCTCATCGTTGCGCTTTAGCAAAAAAATGTCAGATATAAAATCGACATAAAATTCAATTCTCTACAATAATCCGTCATAAAAATAACCCCCTTCCATTGGAGATTCCAGAGTTAGGGTCTCTGGAGATGAACTGGAGGAAGTTGAGGAGTCGGGCATTAGGTCCAACGAAAGTTCATTCGACCACGTTAAGACCCACCAAGTTTCGTTTTTAAATTTCAAAAATTGTGGGAAAAAGGGGGCGTGTCAATCGAGTTTGGGACACCCTGTATATATATTTATAAATATAAAAATACACCACCAGACATCTGTCTTGTCATTTTATACACCGCCAGACATCTGTCTTGTCATTTCATACACCGCCAGACATCTGTCTTGTCATTTTATACACCGCCAGACATCTGTCTTGTCATTTTATACACCGCCAGACATCTGTCTTGTCATTTTATACACCGCCAGACATCTGTCTTGTCATTTTATACACCGCCAGACATCTGTCTTGGCATTTTATACACCACCAGACATCTGTCTTGTCATTTTATACACCACCAGACATCTGTCTTGTCATTTTATACACCGCCAGACATCTGTCTTGTCATTTTATACACCGCCAGACATCTGTCTTGTCATTTTATACACCACCAGACATCTGTCTTGTCATTTTATACACCACCAGACATCTGTCTTGTCATTTTATACACCACCAGACATCTGTCTTGTCATTTTATACACCGCTAAACATCTGTCTTGTCATTTTATACACCGCCAGACATCTGTCTTGTCATTTTATACACCGCCATACATCTGTCTTGTCATTTTATACACCGCCAGACATCTGTCTTGTCATTTTATACACCACCAGACATCTGTCTTGTCATTTTATACACCGCCAGACATCTGTCTTGTCATTTTATACACCGCCAGACATCTGCCTTGTCATTTTATACACCACCAGACATCTTTCTTGTCATTTTATACACCGCCAGACATCTGCCTTGTCATTTTATACACCACCAGACATCTGTCTTGTCATTTTATACACCACCAGACATCTGTCTTGTCATTTTATACACCACCAGACATCTGTCTTGTCATTTTATACACCGCTAAACATCTGTCTTGTCATTTTATACACCGCCAGACATCTGTCTTGTCATTTTATACACCGCCAGACATCTGTCTTGTCATTTCATACACCGCCAGACATCTGTCTTGTCATTTTATACACCGCCAGACATCTGTCTTGTCATTTTATACACCGCCAGACATCTGTCTTGTCATTTTATACACCGCCAGACATCTGTCTTGTCATTTTATACACCGCCAGACATCTGTCTTGGCATTTTATACACCACCAGACATCTGTCTTGTCATTTTATACACCACCAGACATCTGTCTTGTCATTTTATACACCGCCAGACATCTGTCTTGTCATTTTATACACCGCCAGACATCTGTCTTGTCATTTTATACACCACCAGACATCTGTCTTGTCATTTTATACACCACCAGACATCTGTCTTGTCATTTTATACACCACCAGACATCTGTCTTGTCATTTTATACACCGCTAAACATCTGTCTTGTCATTTTATACACCGCCAGACATCTGTCTTGTCATTTTATACACCGCCATACATCTGTCTTGTCATTTTATACACCGCCAGACATCTGTCTTGTCATTTTATACACCACCAGACATCTGTCTTGTCATTTTATACACCGCCAGACATCTGTCTTGTCATTTTATACACCGCCAGACATCTGCCTTGTCATTTTATACACCACCAGACATCTTTCTTGTCATTTTATACACCGCCAGACATCTGCCTTGTCATTTTATACACCACCAGACATCTGTCTTGTCATTTTATACACCACCAGACATCTGTCTTGTCATTTTATACACCACCAGACATCTGTCTTGTCATTTTATACACCGCTAAACATCTGTCTTGTCATTTTATACACCGCCAGACATCTGTCTTGTCATTTTATACACCGCCAGACATCTGTCTTGTCATTTTATACACCGCCAGACATCTGTCTTGTCATTTTATACACCGCCAGACATCTGTCTTGTCATTTTATACACCGCCAGACATCTGTCTTGTCATTTTATACACCGCCAGACATCTGTCTTGTCATTTTATACACCACCAGACATCTGTCTTGTCATTTTATACACCGCCAGACATCTGTCTTGTCATTTTATACACCACCAGACATCTGTCTTGTCATTTTATACACCACCAGACATCTGTCTTGTCATTTTATACACCGCCAGACATCTGTCTTGTCATTTTATACACCGCCAGACATCTGTCTTGTCATTTTATACACCACCAGACATCTGTCTTGTCATTTTATACACCGCCAGACATCTGTCTTGTCATTTTATACACCTCCAGACATCTGTCTTGTCATTTTATACACCACCAGACATCTGTCTTGTCATTTTATACACCGCCAGACATCTGTCTTGTCATTTTATACACCACCAGACATCTGTCTTGTCATTTTATACACCACCAGACATCTGTCTTGTCATTTTATACACCACCAGACATCTGCCTTGTCATTTTATACACCGCCAGACATCTGTCTTGCCATTTTATACACCGCCAGACATCTGTCTTGGCATTTTATACACCACCAGACATCTGTCTTGTCATTTTATACACCACCAGACATCTGTCTTGTCATTTTATACACCGCCAGACATCTGTCTTGTCATTTTATACACCGCCAGACATCTGTCTTGTCATTTTATACACCACCAGACATCTGTCTTGTCATTTTATACACCACCAGACATCTGTCTTGTCATTTTATACACCACCAGACATCTGCCTTGTCATTTTATACACCGCCAGACATCTGTCTTGTCATTTTATACACCGCCAGACATCTGTCTTGTCATTTTATACACCGCCAGACATCTGCCTTGTCATTTTATACACCGCTAAACATCTGTCTTGTCATTTTATACACCGCCAGACATCTGTCTTGTCATTTTATACACCGCCAGACATCTGTCTTGTCATTTCATACACCGCCAGACATCTGTCTTGTCATTTTATACACCGCCAGACATCTGTCTTGTCATTTTATACACCGCCAGACATCTGTCTTGTCATTTTATACACCGCCAGACATCTGTCTTGTCATTTTATACACCGCCAGACATCTGTCTTGGCATTTTATACACCACCAGACATCTGTCTTGTCATTTTATACACCACCAGACATCTGTCTTGTCATTTTATACACCGCCAGACATCTGTCTTGTCATTTTATACACCGCCAGACATCTGTCTTGTCATTTTATACACCACCAGACATCTGTCTTGTCATTTTATACACCACCAGACATCTGTCTTGTCATTTTATACACCACCAGACATCTGTCTTGTCATTTTATACACCGCTAAACATCTGTCTTGTCATTTTATACACCGCGAGACATCTGTCTTGTCATTTTATACACCTCCAGACATCTGTCTTGTCATTTTATACACCACCAGACATCTGTCTTGTCATTTTATACACCGCCAGACATCTGTCTTGTCATTTTATACACCACCAGACATCTGTCTTGTCATTTTATACACCACCAGACATCTGTCTTGTCATTTTATACACCGCCAGACATCTGTCTTGTCATTTTATACACCGCCAGACATCTGCCTTGTCATTTTATACACCACCAGACATCTTTCTTGTCATTTTATACACCGCCAGACATCTGCCTTGTCATTTTATACACCACCAGACATCTGTCTTGTCATTTTATACACCGCCAGACATCTGTCTTGTCATTTTATACACCACCAGACATCTGTCTTGTCATTTTATACACCGCCAGACATCTGTCTTGTCATTTTATACACCACCAGACATCTGTCTTGTCATTTTATACACCACCAGACATCTTTCTTGTCATTTTATACACCGCCAGACATCTGTCTTGTCATTTTATACACCGCCAGACATCTGTCTTGTCATTTTATACACCACCAGACATCTGTCTTGTCATTTTATACACCGCCAGACATCTGTCTTGTCATTTTATACACCTCCAGACATCTGTCTTGTCATTTTATACACCACCAGACATCTGTCTTGTCATTTTATACACCGCCAGACATCTGTCTTGTCATTTTATACACCACCAGACATCTGTCTTGTCATTTTATACACCACCAGACATCTGTCTTGTCATTTTATACACCACCAGACATCTGCCTTGTCATTTTATACACCGCCAGACATCTGTCTTGCCATTTTATACACCGCCAGACATCTGTCTTGGCATTTTATACACCGCCAGACATCTGTCTTGTCATTTTATACACCACCAGACATCTGTCTTGTCATTTTATACACCGCCAGACATCTGTCTTGTCATTTTATACACCGCCAGACATCTGTCTTGTCATTTTATACACCACCAGACATCTGTCTTGTCATTTTATACACCACCAGACATCTGTCTTGTCATTTTATACACCACCAGACATCTGCCTTGTCATTTTATACACCGCCAGACATCTGTCTTGTCATTTTATACACCGCCAGACATCTGTCTTGTCATTTTATACACCGCCAGACATCTGCCTTGTCATTTTATACACCGCTAAACATCTGTCTTGTCATTTTATACACCGCCAGACATCTGTCTTGTCATTTTATACACCGCCAGACATCTGTCTTGTCATTTCATACACCGCCAGACATCTGTCTTGTCATTTTATACACCGCCAGACATCTGTCTTGTCATTTTATACACCGCCAGACATCTGTCTTGTCATTTTATACACCGCCAGACATCTGTCTTGTCATTTTATACACCGCCAGACATCTGTCTTGGCATTTTATACACCGCCAGACATCTGCCTTGTCATTTTATACACCACCAGACATCTGTCTTGTCATTTTATACACCACCAGACATCTGTCTTGTCATTTTATACACCACCAGACATCTGTCTTGTCATTTTATACACCGCTAAACATCTGTCTTGTCATTTTATACACCGCCAGACATCTGTCTTGTCATTTTATACACCGCCAGACATCTGTCTTGTCATTTTATACACCGCCAGACATCTGTCTTGTCATTTTATACACCGCCAGACATCTGTCTTGTCATTTTATACACCACCAGACATCTGTCTTGTCATTTTATACACCGCCAGACATCTGTCTTGTCATTTTATACACCCCCAGACATCTGTCTTGTCATTTTATACACCGCCAGACATCTGTCTTGTCATTTTATACACCACCAGACATCTGTCTTGTCATTTTATACACCACCAGACATCTGTCTTGTCATTTTATACACCGCCAGACATCTGTCTTGTCATTTTATACACCGCCAGACATCTGTCTTGTCATTTTATACACCACCAGACATCTGTCTTGTCATTTTATACACCGCCAGACATCTGTCTTGTCATTTTATACACCACCAGACATCTGTCTTGTCATTTTATACACCACCAGACATCTGTCTTGTCATTTTATACACCGCCAGACATCTGTCTTGTCATTTTATACACCCCCAGACATCTGTCTTGTCATTTTATACACCACCAGACATCTGCCTTGTCATTTTATACACCACCAGACATCTGTTTTGTCATTTTATACACCACCAGACATCTGTCTTGTCATTTTATACACCACCAGACATCTGCCTTGTCATTTTATACACCACCAGACATCTGTCTTGTCATTTTATACACCACCAGACATCTGTCTTGTCATTTTATACACCGCCAGACATCTGTCTTGTCATTTTATACACCACCAGACATCTGCCTTGTCATTTTATACACCACCAGACATCTGTCTTGTCATTTTATACACCACCAGACATCTGCCTTGTCATTTTATACACCACCAGACATCTGTCTTGTCATTTTATACACCACCAGACATCTGTCTTGTCATTTTATACACCACCAGACATCTGTCTTGTCATTTTATACACCACCAGACATCTGTCTTGTCATTTTATACACCACCAGACATCTGTCTTGTCATTTTATACACCACCAGACATCTGTCTTGTCATTTTATTATTATACTTTTAACAGTCTCTTAAAAAATAAATAAAACTCCTTTCATTACATGTCCTCTATTTATTAGTCTGCTATCATCTCAAGAAGAAAAATTCATTTCGCGATATTGTGAAGTGAAGGGGCTAAAACAAGGCGTAGATACTGACCAGCAACGTAGATGTGTAACGAACCATTGGTGTATCTAAGGGTCTCCTTGTGGTTTAGTGGCTAACAGATTGGAGTCTCTTGCGGAAGATGGTGGGTTCGAGTCCCGCCAGCAGCAGAGATTTTTCTCATCTTACCGCTCGTTGAGAAAATTCCCCGCTGCACCATGGATGTCGGTGGTACTGGCCCAGACCTCGTACAGTGGGGTAAACGACATTTCGTGTTTAAAAAAAGGCTACAGTCTCTTAATCTTAATCGATTTCAAGGCTTGTTTTTTTTTTTAATGAAAGGTATATATATATATATATATATATATATATATATATATATATATATATATTTTTTTTTTTTTTTTAACGGCGCATCTACATCTTGGCCATTAGCGCCGGGCTATCTACAGGTTGCCACCCTTTTCTAATGCCAACAGCACGTGGTCGGTCACCCATTCAGGTACTGAACACGCCCGACGTTGCTTAACTTCGGTGATCTACGGGAACCGGTGCACTCAACGGCGCTATGGCCGTTGGCATTAGCACTTATATTGTAGAAATTAAACATTCAAATCCTGATTAGATATGGAAAAAATCATAATATATTTTCATATTATTCAAAAATCATATTATGCCAATTAACGTCATTCTTGAATTAAGATAAATTTTCCAAGGCATGTCAGACTGATTTTTTTCAAGTCATCAGGATTTGAATGTTTAATTTCAATGAAATCAGAGCTGCTTTAAGTTAGATGAAAAATAAAATATTATTTTAAGATCAACAATAAGTGTTTTAGAGTTAATGAAGCAACAAATCAATGTTTTATGAACACAAATGCCACCAACATGAGTTCTATAGATAACTAGCTGTTCCTAGGCGTGCCATGCTACACCAGTGTGGATTTCTAATGAAACAAACATACAGACAGACAGCTGATGAACAATATTCACTTAGCCTACGACATTCCCCGTATCAAGATCTACCTGTGTACCAAGTTACGTCAAAATCAGTCAAACGGTGTGAATTTGCATAAGGAACAAACAGAAAGATAAACAGACACGTGATTTTTGTATACAAAGATATACCTACCAATATGTGTCTTATGGATAGAAATATTACCAACATGTATCACCAATGGCTATCAATGTTACCTTCACAGATAATCATGAATCTAATGAACATTTACGAGTATAAAGAGTACATACACGTGTAAATGTTTTACCAATTACAAATATTGAAGTGGATTGTGGTTTACTGGCAAAGTGCATATAATTATGTGAAATTAATTAAATAACTGAGAAATGCTGTTTGTAGAATTTAATAATATTCTAAAGGTAATGGAGGGAATTTAATTTCTGAGAGAATAGGTTGAAGGCTGTTTAGAGTTAATGGAGATAGGATTTATTCTCCGCCGATCCAATCCGCTTTCTAGTTGACACACATTATTTTCATTAGGGGAAGGAAAATGGGATTTTCTAATTTACTTTCTGAATAATATATTCCAGTTGAATGGTTCGAGGATAGAAGCACGCAGCTGATTTCTCTACCTCCAATATTACTAGGGGATGTTAATTCACTCCTCCTATTTGTTTAAATTGGATATTGGATCCTCGAAACGAGGTCCTTTCCGAGGATTGGATTGTCGAGTTGGTCCTGAAAATGTACCGAAACAAGGGCAGAGTTTTGTTTAAATTGATAATTAAAAAGCTTTGGTGGTTTTGGTTATGTCTAAATTAGATTCTGTTTTAATGTTTTATCATTAGCCGTCCGCGGTGGCTGTTTCCAATTTGGCTCATCTATTTAGCAGAATATTTCCGACCGTAAGTTTACAGTTTCAATTAATTTTCCGAGCACATTTTTTAGCATAGGAACGAGGTTGCAACCACACAAATATTTAAAAAAAAAATAGACGAAAAATGCTTTTAAATCATCTATGCCGGTCATATAGTTCCTACCATGTGAAACTATCGAATATGCAAATCGGAGGAAACTAGAGAACCAACATATTCTATCCATTGACCAAGTAATATATTTATTAAATGTTCTTATTATTAAAATGGTCTTATTCCATACTTTATTTAATGCATTAAAGGCTGTTCTAATGGGGTTAGAGTTGCGACAATTTGCTACAAGCCGTATCGTCCACAATCCAAGAGCAAAGTCTACAATCTGAAAATCGAGTTTTTTCGTATTCCATAGTTTCCCATTGTAGGAACGATATCAAGAACGAATAAACATTTATTCCCCTAACTCTGTATGTGTGTGTGTGTGTGTTTTTTATTTGTGTTGATCGATGTATTAGAAAGCTTATATCAACCTCACCCCCCTCCCCTTGTGTTCATCGATCTATTATAAAGCTTATATCAACCTCACCCCCCTCCCCTTGTGTTCATCGATCTATTATAAAGCTTATATCAACCTCACCCCCCTCCCCTTGTGTTCATCGATCTATTATAAAGCTTATATCAACCTCACCCCCCTCCCCTTGTGTTCATCGATCTATTATAAAGCTTATATCAACCTCACCCCCCTCCCCTTGTGTTCATCGATCTATTATAAAGCTTATATCAACCTCACCCCCCTCCCCTCGTGTTCATCGATCTATTAGAAAGCTTATATCAACCTCACCCCCCTCCCCTTGTATGGCAAATTAATGTATACCTAATAATGGGTCACAATTTTTGTTTTCTCGAAATAAAAGTATATATAAGGAGCCCTTTTTAAGGGCCCGGCTGAATATCTCTTGATCGGATAACACTATACAAAACTTTAAAAAAACATTTATGGTATTTAATGGTAAAAAAACATATAGGGTTTCTGAGACCCAGTGAAACGTTAAAATTTCAATTGGGAACCTAGATCATACGATGGATAATTTTAATGGGTATTGTTTATGGTTAAATCAATGGTACAACCAGATTTTAAGGTTGTCAATAAATTACCAGTTTCGGTACTACCAGCAGTGATGTGGGCCGGGTAAATGCCCAGTGGGTAGGTAAATATAAATTGGGTATTTACCCACAGGGAAGGTAAATACCCAAAAAGTGGGTATTTTCAGTTTTTGGGCGTAATACAACTTCTTTGAATATTTATTGGTGCAAAGAAGGACTAAAACTAACTCATTTGATTATAAAAACTAAATAAACATTAATATTAACCAAGTAATATTTTAAAGAAAGTTAAAAGTCGGTCCGAGTATTTATGGGTATTTACAAATGTATGCATATCTATGAATTGTCATGATTACTTTTACATTGGAGAAGGTTAATTAATTTAAATATTTTAATGAAGCCTATTCAATTATTAAGGAATTATTTAAATTTAAGAAATTATACCTGTTAGAAAAAAAAACACTTATCAGGTGTCAAAAACAGGCTTTATAGTTTATTATAATAGTTCAAAACCATTTTAAGTGGTTTGTGATTCTTGTTAATATTATTTGAAATTATGCTCATACAGTAATATCAACATTACAGGAAACTTAATTTGTGTTTTGAGAAATTGAGATAATCCTAGTCCAAAGTTTTAGCTGATTTTTGTGAATGAAGTACAGTAGTATCAAATTTAGGCAAACAACTTGTTTTATTGGTAGTCGGAATTTATTAACCTCTCTGTGGTCTTATTTTATAATTTATTATTGTTTTAATAGTTTCTCAGTGTTGCAACACCTCTACACTGGCGAGATCCATCACATTTTACAATATTCGATTACTTTAGATCGGTTTAGTTAAATACCTTAAATTCCCGGGTACTTATGAAATTGGGTATTTACCCTGGGTATATACCCTGGGTATTTACCCTGAAGAATAAATACCCGGGTATTTCACATCACTGACTACCAGTAGTTCAAATAGAAGAATTTTTATTTTTCATGAAATACAGTAAAATGTCCAGTTCCTCGTCGAAATTGCACTGCTGGTTTCTTGGCGGACCCGTAACTGATCCGAATCTCCTCTTGTTGTGAGCAGCATGAATAAATGTTGTGTGGTTGGACTAAGGACGATCAGGAGATTTATAGAAGTACAACACTACTGTACGGCGAGCAATAATATATCCGCTTTCAATAAAAAAAATAATGAAGGGGTCGGGGCAAAACAGTACCAAGCAACATTTTTAACAAAACCTTACTATAGCTGCTGTATGTTGGATATTATGTGGGACTATCAGTCTATGATGCAAATGCTACTAAAATATTACTACAAGCTCTGTATGCTACTTAATCTTGTTGCCCCTAACCATTTCAACTGATAGTCCCTCATAATATCCAACATATAGCAGATACAGTAGGGTTTTGTTAAAAATGTTGCTTGGTACCATTTTCCCCCGACCCCTTCAATTGTACATATAAGTTTTATCCGACGGGAAAACTACACTCACTAGGCTAAACCTGGACAACGAATGTAAACATATTAACTCAGTCTTATAACGTCCAAAGGCTTATTCCTATTTCTTCAATAAATCAAAACTTTTCTTTTGAATTTGAGATAGAAATACGAGTATAAAAAAACACAAAATTGACAAATTATTTCTTGCGCAAACAAAAAATGTAAAATATAAATTTTTCTTTAACACCATTGAATTTTGCGGCACCATTGAATTTGGGTTTAAAAATTCATTAAAATTATATATCGGAAGCCATTGGTCCCCATTTGAAATTTTAAAGTTTCACTGGATCTGAGACATCCTGTATGGTTGTTTTTTTTCCAAAAATAGGTTTGAATATATTAGACACGTATTTTTAATTTTTTTATAGCCGGCCGGGCCTTTTAAAAAGGGCAGGCCGGGGTATTTGTATATATGTATATATATATATATATATATATATATATATATATATATATATATACATATATATAAACACATATGTCTACTAAATTAATAATTCAATTCTTAAAATTTAAGAGTTTTTTAAAGCCCGAACAAATATTCCTGGAATCGAATTGTTTATTGCTGTCTCCAATTTATTATCTAAGGACCTAATTTTTTTTTTGGATGCGATAAAAACGTTTTCTTATGCTAACTAATATTTTTAGTTTTATTAGTGTGCCCGAGAAAAAGGAGCCACCCTGAAGAGTAGGAGGGGGTGAGGGAGATGTCAAAACCCGACCTGGAATATATTTCTAGGATATATTATAAAGATTTTTTTTTCTATTTATCTCTAGAATTTTTACTCATAATCTTTATTCAGTAGGATTTAAAATATTGGAAAGGTCTAGTGCTAATAATTGATTTCAGCACTGTCTTTTATATTAGTCCGAGAGCCAGTAACCGCACGGTTCATGAAGTGTTTTATGCACCTTGAAATTTCATGGTGCATAAAACACTTCATGAAACGTGCGTTGCTAGCTCTCCGACTATATTGAGCTATCACCCGTGAATGAGTTTTTGAAACATTTCTTCATATCTAATAGATCTAAAATGACCCATGTTAAAATATTTATAGATTTTATGTGTATGTAAACATAGGCTTGCCATACGGGTCATGGGCGTATATAAGGGGGGCTGCAGCCCCCCCCCCTGAATTTTGTTACTTACGTACTAGTAGCACCTAGGCCGCCACATCTGAGAGCCGGGCCGAGGACCAGATCACGAGCCCCCACTTCTCAAAGCCGGCCCCCATTTCCCAGAGCCAGGCTGAAAATTCTAATACTTTGCTATGGGACTTTGGACATTTTAAACTTATTTTAATCTTGAGTTTTGTGCAAGATGAGAATAAAAGGCGACAATCGGTGCAGCAAAGGTCACTTTCGGTACTTGTAGTTTTATTACGACTCCTAATGAAATATACTATTCTGGGACTGTACTTGTTTTGACGTTTATGTACATTAACAAAAAATATAGATCCCATTCCAATAAATATAGGCTACGCCCGTCTATATTTCTAAGCCCCATTCTTTTTACAAGCTCATAACCTATACTTTGTTTTCAAATTAGCGAGGCTCGGCCCGGGCCCCCACGGTGCCCGGGCCCGAGACAACAGTACCCGGCAGTCCCCCCCCCCCATGTGGTGGCCCTAAGTTGCACCGATCTCCAGAAGTGGGTCTCGTTCAGGGATCCGGATCATGAAATGAGAACTCAAATAAACGCTTCATTTGAGTTCTCATTTCATGATCCGGATTCCTGAACGAGACCCACTTCTGGAGATCGGTGCAACTTAGGGCCACCACATGGGGGGCTATTGCTATCGTTTTGTGTTCACTTACTGTTAGGTTTGTGTTTTTTACGAGTTATATTTATTGTTTCTTGTTCACTTGTAGTGTTCTTTCGGCCAGAGAAATGAGTATTTGGGGTTTAACAACGACTGAAAAAGTACTATTTTGAAGCAATGTTAAATTGCATATCAGCTCATTTCCACCAAAAAACCAGTGATCTGTTTTACCAACGAGTTGGATTGTCTAGAGTTTCGATATAACCTTGAGCGAGCGTAGCGAGAGGAAACGCATAGCAATTATGAAATTAACAAAAGTGCTAATAATACTAATGTGTAACCTAGGACATTAGTGGCACTTATGTTAATGGCCAAATTGCTATGCTATTCCGCTCGCTACAGGTTATATCGAAACTCAAGTCAATCCAACTCATTGATAATATTTATACATGGTCTTGGTGCCATAAATGGTTTCAATAAATGGTCGCCATACTGCCTGATCCAGATCAATGACAGGAGCCACTTCTTGATATCGGTGCAACTAGTGCGTAAGTACCCGTCCATCTTTTACGAACCCTGAATTATCAAACTTTCAAAACTAATAGATTCCTTTTGGATGTGTTTGGATTCTTCTGTAGGATTGATGAAATGAAATTGCACGCCTGGAAGTCTGACGGGAAGCCATTCCTCGTTCTGAGCTACCCCCCATCGTACCCCCCTGGCCTTCTTATCTGTTTCCGCTACATAAACCCACCCCCATCCTTCTCCCAATCCGCAAACACTTATTCAAACCAGCACACTTTATACAGCCTTTCATGAGCTGTGGTCTCGTCATAGCGCTCCTTTGGGGACATCAGAATCCCCCTAGCCCCTAGCCTTTCATGAGCTGTGGTCTCGTCATAGCGCTCCTTTGGGGACATGAGAATCCCCCTAGCCCCTAGCCCCTAGCCTTTCATGAGCTGTGGTCTCGTCATAGCGCTCCTTTGGGGACATGAGAATCCCCCTAGCCCCTAGCCCCTAGCCTTTCATGAGCTGTGGTCTCGTCATAGCGCTCCTTTAGGGACATAAGAATCCCCCTAGCCCCTAGCCTTTCATGAGCTGTGGTCTCGTCATAGCGCTCCTTTGGGGACATGAGAATCCCCCTAGCCCCTAGCCTTTCATGAGCTGTGGTCTCGTCATAGCTCTCCTTTGGGGACATCAGAATCCCCCTAGCCCCTAGCCCCTAGCCTTTCATGAGCTGTGGTCTCGTCATAGCGCTCCTTTGGGGACATGAGAATCCCCCTAGCCCCTAGCCTTTCATGAGCTGTGGTCTCGTCATAGCGCTCCTTTGGGGACATCAGAATCCCCCTAGCCCCTAGCCTTTCATGAGCTGTGGTCTCGTCATAGCGCTCCTTTAGGGACATCAGAATCCCCCTAGCCCCTAGCCCCTAGCCTTTCATGAGCTGTGGTCTCGTCATAGCGCTCCTTTGGGGACATCAGAATCCCCCTAGCCCCTAGCCTTTCATGAGCTGTGGTCTCGTCATAGCGCTCCTTTAGGGACATCAGAATCCCCCTAGCCCCTAGCCCCTAGCCTTTCATGAGCTGTGGTCTCGTCATAGCTCTCCTTTGGGGACATCAGAATCCCCCTAGCCCCTAGCCCCTAGCCTTTCATGAGCTGTGGTCTCGTCATAGCTCTCCTTTGGGGACATCAGAATCCCCCTAGCCCCTAGCCTTTCATGAGCTGTGGTCTCGTCATAGCTCTCCTTTGGGGACATCAGAATCCCCCTAGCCCCTAGCCCCTAGCCCCTAGCCCCTAGCCTTTC
The DNA here is from genome assembly GCA_946811695.1 of Gonocerus acuteangulatus. NCBI lineage: Eukaryota > Metazoa > Arthropoda > Insecta > Hemiptera > Coreidae > Gonocerus > Gonocerus acuteangulatus. The sequence goes on along the minus strand of OX328130.1, from coordinate 78,908,606 downwards.
ATGAGCTGTGGTCTCGTCATAGCGCTCCTTTGGGGACATGAGAATCCCCCTAGCCCCTAGCCTTTCATGAGCTGTGGTCTCGTCATAGCGCTCCTTTGGGGACATGAGAATCCCCCTAGCCCCTAGCCCCTAGCCTTTCATGAGCTGTGGTCTCGTCATAGCGCTCCTTTGGGGAAGTGAGAATCCCCCTAGCCCCTAGCACCTAGCCTTTCATGAGCTGTGGTCTCGTCATAGCGCTCCTTTGGGGACATGAGAATCCCCCTAGCCCCTAGCCTTTCATGAGCTGTGGTCTCGTCATAGCGCTCCTTTGGGGACATGAGAATCCCCCTAGCCCCTAGCCTTAACTATAACCATTACCTTTTGTTGTATTTGCCAATACTTGGTGAGTCGAATCATGGTGTCGACTTTGAAATACACCGTACATGCATGAAAATCATTTTTAAGAAGTGTATACTTGTTTCATTTACTGTTCTTGCTCCATCGCTTCAAAGATTGATATCTGGCATTCTCATAACTAAGGAATGAACGAATTAGTTAACCAGCAAAATTTGTACATACGGAAGACGAGAGGGAAGTTTACTTTAAAACAGAATTAAATGCAAATTGATAATTGACCCAGCTGATTATAACAAATAGCAAAATATCGCACTGTTATTTTTGAAGTGGCTGTGGGGTAATTTCACTGGGGGAGAAAACGAAAATTGGAATATAGAGAACTCAGGGAGGAAACATGGCCCATATAGATGGAAATGAAAGAAATTACATCTGGTAGCACTCTAGAGAGAAGTGAATAGAATAAATATACTTACATGGCGGCGCTAATAGCCACGATTTGTTGATGCGCCGTAAAAAAAAAAAAAAAAAAAAAAAACTTACATGGCAGTCCAGCCGGCATTTAAAGTATGGCCGATCAGAAAGGACGGGGAACAATGGATAAGAATTGGGGATAAAATGAGAGGAATGATTCAGGGAAACCTCCATCATCCATCTCCCCGAAGTGCTGTATTGTAGAGTCCGTGGGTTGAGAGAAAACAGAAGGCATAGGACACAGAAGAACAGAAATCCGCAAATTATGAGAACTGGACCAAATGGAATAAGACGTCCTCACTCTACAATTCCACAGGAAAGACTGCGTAGACTTCCTCTCCCACAGACTAAGACGGAAGGCAAGCTCTCAGCCAATCAGCGGCGTTTACCTCTATACCACCGCCCCCTTCCTCTCCCACAGACTAAGACGGAAGGCAAGCTCTCAGCCAATCAGCGGCGTTTACCTGTATACCACCGCCCCCTTTCTCTCCCACAGACTAAGACGGAAGGCAAGCTCTCAGCCAATCAGCGGCGTTTACCTGTATACCACCGCCCCCTTCCTCTCCCACAGAGTTAGACGGAAGGCAAGCTCTCAGCCAATCAGCGGCGTTTACCTGTATACCACCGCCCCCTTTCTCTCCCACAGACTAAGACGGAAGGCAAGCTCTCAGCCAATCAGCGGCGTTTACCTGTATACCACCGCCCCCTTCCTCTCCCACAGACTAAGACGGAAGGCAAGCTCTCAGCCAATCAGCGGCGTTTACCTGTATACCACCGCCCCCTTTCTCTCCCACAGACTAAGACTGAAGGCAAGCTCTCAGCCAATCAGCGGCGTTTACCTGTATACCACCGCCCCCTTCCTCTCCCACAGACTAAGACGGAAGGCAAGCTCTCAGCCAATCAGCGGCGTTTACCTGTATACCACCGCCCCCTTCCTCTCCCACAGAGTAAGACGGAAGGCAAGCTCTCAGCCAATCAGCGGCGTTTACCTGTATACCACCGCCCCCTTTCTCTACCACGAATTAGGCGGGAATGGAAAATTCCACCCTCACGGTATCGATTGCGCCATATTGACTAAAAAACCGAACAGCCGCAATAACGAAAAATATTTAAAACAATTTTCATGAAATATTATCGATGAAATGTATATTTTTGCTAAGGAACTTGATCAGAAAAATGTATTTGAGTAAGATATTTTGTGTACTTAAAAAGGTCCGTTGAGAATGAAGGAGCGCCTTTCAGAGAGAATGAACTTCTAAAAGCTCCATCGATCCTTCTCCCTAAATGAGATCTATTCTTTAGAAAAGGACTTGGTCAACTCTAAACATCTTTCAATTTAAAACACTTCTAGAGCAAAAACCGTACTTTAACTAAATTCAAACCCAGGCTTGGGTATGGGCTTGCCTCAGTAGTAGACGATTTGGTTCATTTTCAGGAGGATCTGAGGTCAAGCCATAAAAGGTTTTGTCATCTGGAGTCGTCCTTTGTGGATCGGATTCGGGGCTCCCAGACCGTCCCTCGGCCCAACCAGCCGTTAATGGACAGGACCTTCAAAGTAGAGTATATTACTTACCACATTATCTCTCTGGCGTGCCGAACGTCAAGTATTAGATACCTCTTCAATATCAGCCCTTATACGGGAGTGCTTTATGCATAAGCTTGCGTGGGACCGTATGGACGAGAAACATTTGTTCACGGGTATCATTGATCTTAGAAATATCAACTGTTCTATAAGATCCTTATACAAGGAGTTCGACTCTCAGGAACTGTTCTATAAGATCCTTATACATGGAGTCCGATTCTGAGGAACTGTTCTATAAGATCCTTATACAAGGAGTTCGACTCTCAGAAACTGTTCTATAAGATCCTTATACAAGGAGTCCGACTCTCAGGAACTGGTCTATAAGATCCTTATACATGGAGTCCGATTCTGAGGAACTGTTCTCTAAGTTCCTTATACAAGGAGTCCGACTCTCAGGAACTGTTCTATAAGATCTTTATACATGGAGTCCGACTCTCAGGAACTGATCTATAAGAGCCTTATACAAGGAGTCTGACTCTCATGAACTGTTCTATAAGATCCTTATACATGGAGTCCGATTCTGAGGAACTGTTCTATAAGATCCTTATACAAGGAGTTCGACTCTCAGAAACTGTTCTATAAGATCCTTATACAAGGAGTCCGACTCTCAGGAACTGGTCTATAAGATCCTTATACATGGAGTCCGATTCTGAGGAACTGTTCGATAAGATCCGTATACATGGAGTCCAATTCTGAGGAACTGTTCTATAAGATCCTTATACATTGAGTCCGACTCTCATGAACTGTTCTATAAGATCCTTATACATGGAGTCCGATTCTGAGGAACTGTTCTATAAGATCCTTATACATGGAGTCCGAATCTCAGGAACTGTTCTATAAGATCCTTATACATGGAGTCCGACTCTCATGAACTGTTCTATAAGATCCTTATACATAAAGTCCAATTCTGAGGAACTGTTCTATAAGATCCTTATACAAGGAGTCCGAGTCTCATGAACTGTTCTATAAGATCCTTATACATGGAGTCCGATTCTGAGGAACTCTTCTATAAGATCCTTATACATGGAGTCCGACTCTCATGAACTGTTCTATAAGATCCTTATACATGGAGTCCGATTCTGAGGAACTCTTCTATAAGATCCTTATACATGGAGTCCGATTCTGAGGAACTGGTCTATAAGATCCTTATACATGGAGTCCGATTCTGAGGAACTGTTCGATAAGATCCGTATACATGGAGTCCAATTCTGAGGAACTGTTCTATAAGATCCTTATACAAGGAGTCCGAGTCTCATGAACTGTTCTATAAGATCCTTATACATGGAGTCCGATTCTGAGGAACTCTTCTATAAGATCCTTATACATGGAGTCCGACTCTCATGAACTGTTCTATAAGATCCTTATACAAGGAGTCCGATTCTGAGGAACTGTTCTATAAGATCCTTATACAAGGAGTCCGAGTCTCATGAACTGTTCTATAAGATCCTTATACATGGAGTCCGATTCTGAGGAACTGTTCTATAAGATCCTTATACAAGGAGTCCGAGTCTCATGAACTGTTCTATAAGATCCTTATACATGGAGTCCGATTCTGAGGAACTGTTCTATAAGATCCTTATACAAGGAGTCCGACTCTCATGATCTGTTCTATAAGATCCTTATACATGGAGTCCGATTCTGAGGAACTGTTCTATAAGAACCGTATACATGGAGTCCAATTCTGAGGAACTGTTCTATAAGATCCTTATACATGAAGTCCGACTCTCACGAACTGTTCTGTATAATTAAAAAATTCTGTATATTTAAATTGCACATTGTAAAAATGAAATTAAAGGAGAACATGGCCTAGTTGGGAAGCTCCTAAAATAAAATAACATCTAAATAATAATAGAAGGAAATCATAGAGAGAAAGTATATTTTAGGCTGGCTATCCTATTCACAAAAATCAGAAAATCCTCAAAAGTCCGACTTGCAGGAACTGCGTCATCTTACAGCGGTTCCCTAAATCTCGAAGAAATGGAATATTTTAGGCTGGCTATCCTATTCACAAAAATCAGAAAATCCTCAAAAGTCCGACTTGCAGGAACTGCGTCATCTTACCGCGGTTCCCTACATCTCGAAGAAATGGAATAGATTAGGCATCACAAATCACAGGAAACTGACAGTAGCCAACTTACACTGAATAATACGGATAATTCATAATCCTCATTCTTGAGGAAGACTGAATAAGTCAATACTAGTATGTACTGAAAACATACTCACTCTTCGACTACTGCACAGAAAGCTCTTTTTCGAACAACCAAAAATTCCATGTCATTTTAAGTTTCTTGTTTTACAAGCAAATTCATTTTACCGTTATAATCATCTGTAAATATGTGCTCCATGGCCAATAAAATTCCATTTTCTCCTGGGTTAAATCTTTATATAAAATAAGAAATAACGATAACTTCAGTTGGAGGCCATGAGGAAGGTTATATAGATAGGAGAATTAAAAACAAACTTATGTATACGCCATCATGATTAGCCACTGCCATCACGACAGCCACAGCCACTCCAAACTTATTACCAATACCTTTTACTGTATCTTGGCTAATTTTACTAAAATACTATTTTTACTGATAAATGCAATTTAAAACAAAAAACAAACAATTAAAAAGTGAGATAAATAAAGACAAAAACCCGTTCAAAACAAACACTTTTTAACTTTTAAGCGCTTATATCTCTGATTGACGTTGCCCCATCGAATATTTCTTCAGGACCTTTCTAGTAGAGAATATAGTAAGTATTCGAATGGTCACCATCTACTTACCACGATTTCTCAACCGTTATCGAGATATTTACGAAAAATGTAAATGTATGAAAATCCGAAAACTTTTCATGTCTATTAATAAATTTTTTTTTTCGCATACTTCCTTAACTCCAAATATAACCAAAATTTAAACATCTTAGTTTGGATGAATTTTCAAGATGTAGAAAATATTTCAATTGAATCCCGCGATTCTAAGTACTCACAAAAATATTATGACTTACAAAAACATTGATTTCACTTTTCTCAGAAACGGTTACAGATATCGCCTTAAAAATGGTTTCATTCGTTTTGCTATGTTAAGAAACCTATAAAAGAAGTACCTGGAAGCATATGAACTAAAAAACGTAAGCGTTACGATTTTTTTTGCGCGAATTTCGCCCCAAACGCCATCTTCCTTTGGGCGGATTCTGCTGGCTAACGAACTTGACCTTTCAAATTGGAAGAAAGATTTTTGTACCAAATTTAATCAAAATCGGACCATTTTTGAGCCGTCAGGAGCGCGAACAGACAAGCATATATATAAATAAATATATATATATATATATATATAAACATACATACAAATTTCAACCACCTATATTTTCGTGATCTGTGGGGGAGAAAGTTTCTGATCGGCATGTCCGGATCGCGCCGTGAGGTCAACCTCATGAGCGGGTTCTCCCTATAGAGATAGGGAGGAACCGCGCTAAAACGTTATTCAGCAACTATGTTTCCAATTTTCTCGAAAACGGTTTTTTTCGCGCGACATTCACTCCAAAAACCATGTTCCGGTCGGCGGATTCTCCTGGTTAACGAACTTGACCTTTCAAATTAGACGAAAGATTTTTGTAGGAAATTTCATCAAAATCGGACCATTAGGGGGGCCGTAAAACCGCGAACAGACAAATATATATTTATATATATATAAATATATATATATATATATATATATATATATATATATATACACACAAATTTGAACCACCGTTATTTTCGGTCTCTAGGGGTTCTGAAACGCAAAATTTTCAAGTCGGCACTTCTGGATGAGATCAACCTTATAAGCGGGTTTCCTCCCTATAAAGGGAGGGAGGAACCGCGCTAAAACGTTATTCAACAATTATTTTTCCAATTTTCTTGACAATGGTTAAAGCTATCACCTTTAAAATGGTTTCATTCGTTTTTCTAGGCCCAGAAGCCTATAAAACGAGTACTTGGCTGCATATGAAATAAGCAGAACGATTTTTTTCGCGCGAATTTCGCTCCAAAAACCATGTTCCGCTGGATGGATTTTGCTGGTGAACGAACTTGACCTTTCAAATTAGACGAAAGATTTTTTTACCAAATTTCATTTAAATCCGACCATTTTTCAGCCGGCCAGAGAGCGAACAGATAAACATATATGTACCTGTAAAAATTTGAACCAGCGTTATTTTGTGATCTTTGGGTTCTGAAACGTGAAATTTTCTACTCGGCACTTCCGGATTGCGTCGTGAGGCCAACTTAATAAGCGGGTACCCTCCTTATAGAGAGAGGGAGGAACCGTGCTAAAAACATGATAGAAGAATTATTTCTGTGATGTATGCAGCGTTATTTGTGGAGTTCTCGATTTCGTAGAAGGTAGAAAAATAATGTCTCTCCACTGTTTTTCAAAGTATTTATTAGCAAAAGCTTTTCGAGAACATGACCAAATTGTAGAGATGGTTCGCTGTATCTGCTCGACTGGCGATCTATATCTGTGATGTATGCAGCGTTATTTGTGGAGTTTACCTCACACCTGTTCGGAGAGGCGGTTAGCAGTAATACCGGTGGAGTAATAGATGCACTGACGATGAGAACCATGTTCTCGAAAAGCTTTTGCTAATAAATACTTTGAAAAACAGTGGAGAGACATTATTTTTCTACCTTCTACGAGAAGAATTATTTTTGTGATTGTTATTTGGGATGTTGTGAGTGTGCTCCTGAATAAATTTTTTGAAATTCTATTTCAGAATCCTTCAAATATTCAGATCCTGTTTCTTTGAAGCATTCCCCTAAATGCGACACGATCAAGACCTAAGACACCTGTGAACCTCCGCTCTCTTGTGGTTGTTTGTTGAACTTACCGAGGTGGCAGTAATCTTCTTAGGATCGGAACACGTTCTATAAGGAACATGTTCTGCAGAGAACACGTTCTTCAAGGGACCCGATCCCATTCAGTCCTCCTGGTGGTGTTTCAGGACAGAAGCCGTCAATGTAACATCAGGCTTTGTATCGACGAACTTGTTACTGCCGATTGTCGCAATGAACTTGCAAAGCCCAATTCTACCTCGAATGCTTAAACTTCAGACTTTACCTTAATTAACAGTCACAATTCGTGGGGGGTGATTCCCCCTTAACAACATTCAACCAAATTAAATGCCACTCCCTTAAAATCGTTTATTTTATTTACTAAATAAATGTATTTAAACATTCGCTGGTATCTCATGACGCAATCCGAAATCGCATTTCTTGGTATTCCTGTTCGCCCTCTAGCTGGCTAAAAAATGGACCACTTTTAATGAAATTTGGTATTCTTCCTTTACAAATGACATTAGGGAACCGTGTTAAGATGACGCAGTTCCTGCGAATTGGATTTTTATCACTTACAGAAGCCCGAGAATGAAACAGGAAACATTGAAAAAAGAAATACCCGATCATGATATAAATGAATGCGAAAGATAATGTCCAGCATGGATTGGGTCATGCTGTATCGCCAGCAACCCAATAATGGTGGGTAACAATCTTTATTATTTAATTTAAATGAACTCCTCTTCTTCTTCGACCTTTTTAAAATACTTCACGGGTGATATACAGGGTGATTCAGGTCTAAGTAGCCAAACTCTAGGAGGGGATTGTAGACATAATTTCCAACAAAACCGTTCATTTAAACCATGGTCCGATTCCGAAAGGAAAAGGAGCTATGTCCAATTTTCTGTTTTTTTTAACGTAGTCATGATTTTTAATGAACAAGAAAGGATTACTCAAAAACTGTTTAAGATGATTAAATTCTAATTATGCCATCATGAAATAGACAAAATTGAATTTAAGAAAACAGGGATTTGCTTCGCTAGGACCTTTGATAGAAGATACTTTCTGGAGGTCCAATAACGCACTTCTGTTTTTCTCGATGAATCAGAGGTTTCTCGCGATTTTTTTCCTCAGCCCCGTGACGGACTACAGATTTACTACTTACTGGAAAACTTGTACATTTAGAAAGCATTAAATCTATGCTAATGAAGTTGATGTTTATTCAGGGATAGGTTGAACGATGCGCTCCTTTTGTCAAAAAATGTAGAGCGGAGTTTTGCTATTTCTTGGAAATCATGTCTAGAATCACCTCCTAGAGTTTGGCTACTTAGACCTGAATCACCATATATATATATATATATATATATATATATATATATATATAACTCGTACTTACACAGATTTAAACTGATATACGACGAGAAATTCAAAAACACTTAAAACATTGGCCCATAAGCCCCAAAGACCTTTATCAAAACCATATTTCTTACTTAAAACGTTTTGCTAAGAGCATAACTGATCTGAGAGAGGAGGCAAAGCTATAGAGACAAGGAAAAGAAAGCATTGTCTAGTTTTGTTTTAAAGTGTCTGCATTAAGACACATTGTAGTTAAGTTTTGTAGTTTCTTTGTTTAAATTAATTTTTCATGTTTTTAATCATTTATTATTATATATTTAAAAAAAAATCTCTAACAGTTGCACTTGAAATGCATTAAAATGCATGGGATGTGCAGAACAAACAATAAACTCTCACATCGTAGGGTTACTTCGATGTGGAAATATATTATATATATATATATATATATATATATATATATATGTATATATATATATATATATATATATGTATATATATATATATATATGGCACTAGTATTTCTAAAGTGACACAACTCAACTGAAAATGTGGCACTCTTGTCTATGGATTAAGACTGGAAGGATGACACAAGTACCCTCTGGTGTAGAAGCTCCGAAGCTAGGTACATACAGTTATATATATATGGCACTAGTATTTCTAAAGTGACACAACTCAACTGAAAATGTGGCACTCTTGCCTATGGATTAAGACAGGAAGAGTGACACAAGTTCCCTCTGGTGTAGAAGCTCCGAAGCTAGGTACATACAGTTTTGATGGTTGATAAAGAGATATTTACTATGTCTTTCATAGTAATAACTATGACGGTGTGAATAAAACCGATTTTTGAGTTGTGTCACTTTAGAAATACTAGTGTGATACAGTGTTTGCTAGAATTGCATAGTTTCTAAGGAGTGCTTGATAAGGATTTGGTTTGAGCGGATGTAGTTTGATATCGATTTTGCTGAAGGACGCTAGAGTCGTGCTCTGCTTAATCACCTCTTCATCCTTGTTAACAAGACTGCCGACCAATTACTACCATGTCGCCGTCTTGTCTAGATCTTGTTCCGAGAGGACTGGGTTTGGTCGGCAAATTGCTTGAAGAGGGACGAGGACGCTTCGTCTAGGATTTTGGAAGGACCCCTATCGACGTCGAGTATTGTAGAAGGAAAGCTTAGTATTTATTTAAATGTTAACGTCCATGTATACATAACACAGATGTATGATATAGAAATAGCACAAAAATAATATTTCCATGGTGAGCTCAGATCAAACCGGAGAACATAAAATAATGGATTATTGTTATAAAACAGACATATATTAAATGTAATAATCGGCCTTACCTTTAGGATATTCACCTCCAGGTACACGGCATTCAAGGGTGAGAAGAAAGGAAGAGGTTTAAGAAGGGAATCGAGGGAATTATAGGAAAATCTCACCATTCGCCGAGAGGGCAGACTGAAGAATAAAAGCTGGAACCGGGCATAGAATATGCTCCGAAAAAGACAACTTGATAACTCCAAGGACAGCGGGTTGCCATAGACCGTGAGAGAAGCTACTGGCATAAGAATCACTGAATATACTGTACCGGGAGCAGTATAGAACCTCTCTCGTGGCAGTCAGTCTGAGAACTGCCACGCTAGGACATCTCTCATAGATTACAGGACCGGTGGTTCCTAGATGCTTCCTTGGGTTATCTATAGGTTACCATCTTTTCTAGACAGAATGCGTTTTTCTTGTTTACAAAGACTAGCTAAAATCCCGTAGTGAGAATCGAACCCAAAATTATTGAATTATAGAGTATGTAGTCGTTTCGGCGGTACATATATGAAAATTGGAACGATAATACATATTACAAGACGTTGATCCCAACGGCATGGTCGTATATAGAAAACAATTTCGAGGGGAGGGGGCCTGGAAGCATTTGGGAGGCATGGAATACTAACAAACGCTATTACAACCCCAAAACTTTTTCTGAACTAAGTGACCTTATTTGATTTATGTTTAAGGTTTTTATGTCACATTTTTATCACTTCCGTGAATCACCGAAGTTAAGCAGCCTCGGACATGGCCAGAACCTGAATGGGTGACCGACCACGTGCTGTTGGCATTATAAAAGAATGGAAACCTGAAGATAGGCCGGGGTTAAAAGCCCAATTGTTGATACGCCGTTAAACAAACAATATATATATATATGTGTGTGTGTGTAAGAAGTTGACCCGATTTATCACTCAAATTTTACTGTGAATGTCAAAACACATTTATAACTCACTATTCCTGAATGATAATTTATTCAGAACGCTCTACATGTTTCATGTACATAGGAAGCCTATTAAGGTACACTTAAAGGAAGAAAATACAGCCTTAACCTAAGAATATCTTCTCCAGGCAGGACCACGTCTAGACAGAAGAGAATAATCATGGCTACTGCAAATCAGCTGTTCATAATCCATTGTATTAGGGTAATTGTTGATTTAACAAAAAAAGTATTTGTAATTTTATTAAATAAATACTACGCCACGTATTATTTATAAAATTTACATAATATTTTGAAGACATATTTAATTTAGTTTTGTTTTTTTTATGAACTGCCCTTTTCCTGTTCTTTATTATGTGTATAATTTATTTTCTATTTTTTTAAAATGGATTTCTCTCCTTCGGTAATATGTTGACAAGGCACTCTTAGATGTATTTTTCTATTTTAAGTGCTTCTGAAGATGAGTCATAGAGAAGTGGAATATTTAGAGCGTACTCTATAATATATGATTATTAAGAAATATTTGTTTAGACATTCTACCGCAAAGAAATTACCATATTCTACTTATTTTGCAACATCTTGTTATGGATAATATCTTGTTAAGTTATGTGATCAATATAATTTTATATGAATCCTATAATCTTAGTAATTAATATTTCAGAAGAAAATACTGAGTGGAAATTCCATTCGTCGTGAAATAAGAATGTTATCTATTTTATTATTCCTCCCATCTTTACCAGCATCCAATCAGCTTCCTTATCAGCTGTGGTGTAACAAACCTGCCTGTGTGATATTAAAGAAAATTCAATGGTTGATGAGCTAGCAAAAAACGCTTCTATAAGCGGTTTTAAATTCTCAGGTATCCCACTCAGAGACATTAATTCTATAGTTAAGGCTGAAACAATAAAGATTTGGCAAAGGGAGTGGATTAATATGGAATTGGGAGATAAACTCCGGGAGATTAAAGATGAGGTATGTAAGTGGGCTAGTTCGGAGCGGGATAATAGGAGGGAATCAGTAATCCTCTCAAGATTACGGATAGGCCACACTAGACTGACACACGGCTATCTCATGGAGAGGGGGGAACCTCCGGAGTGCGAGGTTTGTGGCGTGCCCCTCACTGTAAAGCATATCCTGACGGAATGTAGGGCATATGAAGATGAGCGAGTTCGACTGAGTCTCCCGATACATCTTAGAGAGCTGCTAGGAAATAATTCAGTTCATCTTTCTAATATTTTTTCTTTCCTGGCTAAAACTAATTTAAAAAACAAAATTTAGCGCTGATTCTTCATTGTAAATTAAAATCTTTTCCAATTATCACCTATTATAAGCAATAAGGCCTCTAGAATATATTTCGACAAAAATTTCATCTAAACTTATTTAACAGCAAACGTAAAACATATTAGTCCCTTTTAAAAAATGTATAACCATTATTAATTGATATAATTTAAATTATTAAGACGTTTACTAACTAAAATTTTGTTACAAATACTTTTTTTACCGTTGGTGGCGTTCGGAACGGAGGTGGGGCGCGTGTGTCGGCGGGAGCGATGGGCTTGGTTAGGGTTGAGGACGAGCCCCCCTCCCATGCGGTCTGTGAAGGTTTGGTTGCCCTGGCACCAGCAAGCACACCTTCTATCATAGACCTGGCAGCCAGTCACCAGATGCGGGCCACTGAGGTAGAACTGGCACGGGGGACTCTACTCGACCTTGGCTGGGTCCGCCTCCCGCTGGCCTCGGGCTCTGTCTCTGCTTTCGATGCTACCAACGGACCGGCCAAGAGGCATAAATGACCCAATAGTGGTTGAATGGCCTTTAAACACCAAGGAAAAAAAACAAAAACGAACCTACCTATATTATTGTAACCTCAATTAAAGGCTATGTATCGATTAGTGTGAGTAGCTCGTTGGAAGGTTTCCTGTATTTGTTGAGGTTAGAAGAATACGATGCTATAATTAGGAAAGGTTATACAGGTTGATGTTCAAATAGACTCCAATAATAGTGTTTAGTTGAGAAGTGTAGAAGTAAATTTCTTGCATTGATATGACAACACTATGTTCATAGTTGTGTTCCAGTGTATTTCCTGCATTGATATGACAACACTATGTTCATAGTTGTGTTCCATTGTATTTCCTGCATTGATATGACAACACTATGTTCATAGTTGTGTTCCATTGTATTTCCTGCATTGATATGACAACACTATGTTCATAGTTGTGTTCCAGTGTATTTCGTGGATTGATATGACAACACTATGTTCATAGTTGTGTTCCATTGTATTTCTTGCATTGATATGACAACACTATGTTCATAGTTGTGTTCCAGTGTATTTCCTGCATTGATATGACAACACTATGTTCATAGTTGTGTTCCATTGTATTTCCTGCATTGATATGACAACACTATGTTCATAGTTGTGTTCCATTGTATTTCCTGCATTGATATGACAAAACTATGTTCATAGTTGTGTTCCATTGTATTTCCTGCATTGATATGACAACACTATGTTCATAGTTGTGTTCCAGTGTATTTCTTGCATTGATATGACAACACTATGTTCATAGTTGTGTTCCAGTGTATTTCTTGCATTGATATGACAACACTATGTTCATAGTTGTGTTCCAGTGTATTTCGTGGATTGATATGACAACACTATGTTCATAGTTGTGTTCCATTGTATTTCGTGGATTGATATGACAACACTATGTTCATAGTTGTGTTCCAGTGTATTTCCTGCATTGATATGACAACACTATGTTCATAGTTGTGTTCCAGTGTATTTCCTGCATTGATATGACAACACTATGTTCATAGTTGTGTTCCAGTGTATTTCTTGCATTGATATGACAACACTATGTTCATAGTTGTGTTCCAGTGTATTTCCTGCATTGATATGACAACACTATGTTCATAGTTGTGTTCCAGTGTATTTCCTGCATTGATATGACAACACTATGTTCATAGTTGTGTTCCAGTGTATTTCGTGGATTGATATGACAACACTATGTTCATAGTTGTGTTCCAGTGTATTTCTTGCATTGATATGACAACACTATGTTCATAGTTGTGTTCCAGTGTATTTCGTGGATTGATATGACAACACTATGTTCATAGTTGTGTTCCAGTGTATTTCGTGGATTGATATGACAACACTATGTTCATAGTTGTGTTCCAGTGTATTTCTTGCATTGATATGACAACACTATGTTCATAGTTGTGTTCCAGTGTATTTCTTGCATTGATATGACAACACTATGTTCATAGTTGTGTTCCAGTGTATTTCGTGGATTGATATGACAACACTATGTTCATAGTTGTGTTCCAGTGTATTTCCTGCATTGATATGACAACACTATGTTCATAGTTGTGTTCCAGTGTATTTCGTGGATTGATATGACAACACTATGTTCATAGTTGTGTTCCAGTGTATTTCGTGGATTGATATGACAACACTATGTTCATAGTTGTGTTCCAGTGTATTTCCTGCATTGATATGACAACACTATGTTCATAGTTGTGTTCCATTGTATTTCCTGCATTGATATGACAACACTATGTTCATAGTTGTGTTCCATTGTATTTCCTGCATTGATATGACAACACTATGTTCATAGTTGTGTTCCAGTGTATTTCTTGCATTGATATGACAACACTATGTTCATAGTTGTGTTCCAGTGTATTTCCTGCATTGATATGACAACACTATGTTCATAGTTGTGTTCCAGTGTATTTCGTGGATTGATATGACAACACTATGTTCATAGTTGTGTTCCATTGTATTTCCTGCATTGATATGACAACACTATGTTCATAGTTGTGTTCCATTGTATTTCCTGCATTGATATGACAACACTATGTTCATAGTTGTGTTCCAGTGTATTTCTTGCATTGATATGACAACACTATGTTCATAGTTGTGTTCCAGTGTATTTCCTGCATTGATATGACAAAACTATGTTCATAGTTGTGTTCCATTGTATTTCCTGCATTGATATGACAACACTATGTTCATAGTTGTGTTCCATTGTATTTCCTGCATTGATATGACAACACTATGTTCATAGTTGTGTTCCATTGTATTTCCTGCATTGATATGACAACACTATGTTCATAGTTGTGTTCCAGTGTATTTCTTGCATTGATATGACAACACTATGTTCATAGTTGTGTTCCAGTGTATTTCTTGCATTGATATGACAACACTATGTTCATAGTTGTGTTCCAGTGTATTTCGTGGATTGATATGACAACACTATGTTCATAGTTGTGTTCCAGTGTATTTCGTGGATTGATATGACAACACTATGTTCATAGTTGTGTTCCAGTGTATTTCGTGGATTGATATGACAACACTATGTTCATAGTTGTGTTCCAGTGTATTTCCTGCATTGATATGACAACACTATGTTCATAGTTGTGTTCCAGTGTATTTCCTGCATTGATATGACAACACTATGTTCATAGTTGTGTTCCAGTGTATTTCGTGGATTGATATGACAACACTATGTTCATAGTTGTGTTCCAGTGTATTTCGTGGATTGATATGACAACACTATGTTCATAGTTGTGTTCCAGTGTATTCCGTGCATTGATATGACAACACTATGTTCATAGTTGTGTTCCAGTGTATTTCGTGGATTGATATGACAACACTATGTTCATAGTTGTGTTCCAGTGTATTTCTTGCATTGATATGACAACACTATGTTCATAGTTGTGTTCCAGTGTATTCCGTGCATTGATATGACAACACTATGTTCATAGTTGTGTTCCAGTGTATTTCGTGGATTGATATGACAACACTATGTTCATAGTTGTGTTCCAGTGTATTTCCTGCATTGATATGACAACACTATGTTCATAGTTGTGTTCCAGTGTATTTCGTGGATTGATATGACAACACTATGTTCATAGTTGTGTTCCAGTGTATTTGTTTTCCTTTGTATAACTTACAACAGTCTATATTATACTTATATTACCTGGTAATGTTTCTTCAGCATATACTCATGGATATATCCAAATTTAGATAAATCCTTTCAAGTTTCATATCAAGTAATTAGAAAAATGAACATATTTTCTATGCCTATAGTATGGTTTGCCCACACAGTTTTTAATAGGGCTTCTTATTATATTATACGACAGTGAGTGTTAAGGGTCCTGGGTTTGATTCCCACTATGGGGTGGTGTCTTTTCTTTAGAAAAAATAAAAGGCATTAGCCCTATCGTGGCTAGAAAAGGGTAGAAACATGCAGAGAACACGTCCCATAATTCTCAGTTAATAATAATGGACATTAAAATATAAACAAATAAAGTAGTGTCATAATTTAAATGAAACATATCTTCACTAAATGCTGTTTCTACAAGAAGGCATCACTGGTCATCAATGTATTTGATTTTTTAAAATCAACGGACCTGAATAAACTATAATATATAAGTCTAAAAACATCAACATAAAAAACTATAACATTTTGAACCATTAAAATTAAAGAAAATAATATATCATATGAGTGTCTAATAAGAGTTATTTGCAATAGTAAATTTATAAAATGAAATTCCAAACTCTCTAAGAATTAAAAAAAAAAAAAAAAAAAAATCGCCAATGCTCTGGATAGAAAAGGGCGAAAATATATCCCCCTCCTTCCCCCCAAATCCCTGTTTTACAATGTCTCTCCTCCATAAACTTAGCACATTCAATAGTGACTACAATATAATAAATAGTAGTAAAAAAAAAAAAAGAAAAAAAAAGCGCTTTTCAAAAGAAATGCATAGTTTTGCTTGAAGAAATCTTAAATAATTGCAGGTCAACAATTCGTATCCAGAGTAATCCCTCATTCATAATAAACTGTTTTTTGTTATTTTATTACACTAAAATTCATTTTTATTGTCTAGACTTATTTTTCGTTTCTTTAAATTTTATCATCCACTAATACATAAAACAGATTTTATGGATGGATTATCTACAGATTAGTTCTGATGTCCTTCCTGTTTTTTTTTTTTTTTTTTTTTTTTTTTTTTTTTTTTTTTAAAGAAAAGCTCCCACCACTCCTAGTGGGAATGAAACCCCTGTCTTTGAATGGAGATTTTTTTTTAAACTGAGCCAGCTCATCATAACACGTGTAGTAGAGTAATGAACAATAAGAAATTGTCGATGTGTTCCCATGATCTAGTGGCTAACGCCTTAGATTCTCATGGAAATGGTGGGTTTGATTCCCACCGGCGGCAGGCATTTTCTTTACCCACGGCTCGGAAAAATTCTTCGCTAAACCCTGGAAGTCTGCGCTAATGGCCCAGAGGTTGATGTGCCAAAAAAAAGAAAAAAAAAAAAAAGGAAATGTCCTCATTTGTTATTACCATCACCTAGCAGAGGACTTAGCTGGAGTATATATATATATATATATATATATATATATATATATATATATGTATATATATATATATATATATATATATGTATATATATATATATATATATATATATATATGTATATATATATATATATATACATATACATACATACATACTGACTGCACAAACTAGACTTGGTACTATTTGAAGAGTCTCTTGAGAATGTCCGAAGTCTCCACCAACGTGCTCGAACCGATCCCAGTTACAGTCTCCACTACTAGGATCACAACAGTATATTTACTCCCAGGTCTAATACTATTTTTTGGGGGGTATGAGAATTATAATAAACACACTGTTAAATACTGCCTTTATTATTTTTTTTTTTTTACAGGCATTTAAAACATCTCATTAAGACCACATATAACACATATACATATCCAAGGGTGAATAAAAAAACATAAAATAAACATCTCTTATCTAATTTATAAGTTGAAGAAAGTAGAGAAACACATAAACTAACAAATATATCCGTTAGATAAAATACTTACTTATTAAGCTCAATTATATTATTATTTACAGTGTAAAAAAGTCAGTAACTATATGATTCTTTTATTTTTTTTTTAATTTCTAATTTTATAAAAAAACTTTTTAGTTTTCACATTTTGAAAAAGATTGGAACGACATAAGTAGAAAATGACACATTTAATTACTGTTATTAATTACATTTTACGTTTCTATCTGGGCTCATTATAAATACACACCTGTGCAATACCAGTACACCATTCCAAGTTATACAGTACACATACAATTACTGTTATTAAGTACATTTTACGTTTCTATCTGGGCTCATTATAAATACACACCTGTGCAATACCAGTACACCATTCCAACTTATACAGTACACATACAATTTCTGTTATTTTGTCAAAAATTCCTCTTACGCACAGTGCTCCTTTAATCTAGTGTTTGTATTATCAAGTGCGCACATAAGAAACACTTCTCACTATATCAGTGTGCAGCAACAGTTAAAACATTTATTCAGGCCTTTACGCACTCTTTAATACACAAATACCATGTATGTTTTCTACACAGATTTACAATGCATCTTTTTGCTACACTTACATTGCATTTTTTTTTTTTTTTTTGTACAAGGTGCAACATTTTCCCTAAAATATCCTGCGCATTGCAACTTACTCACTATCCATGTACTTTGAGTAAATTTTGGGGTTTCTATTCACACCTTTGTGGACAGATTCTTTAGCCATTCCGTCTAAGGACAAACTATGTACATACTCCAAAATATAATACATGCTTCATAATAAACACTGTGTTTATATAGCCTTTTACATACACCGTAGTATTGGGAACATGTTCAATCTTAATACACGATAACACGTTTAAGGGCAGGACAGGAAATAATTCACAATACTTTTGCTGTTTCTATATTCACATACATATAACGGTTTATACAAACATCCATAGAAATGTTACACATACATACATATGGCTTGGTCTTTTATTCCTTAATCTTGGCTTTATTAAAACATATAATAACAGAAATGACAGTATAGCCTATAGTATTATTGTTGAAATTGTCTTAAATCAGAGAATTCTGTATGCTGGAATGAATGCGGACTTAATTTCACACGTTAAGATGTTTAATCCTTTCGGTTGTCAAAAATCAAATACTATGAGTATTTGATAGGGGGAGATGTTAGCTCCGTAGTACAGCACTGGACTTATATGCTGGAGGACTTGAGTTAGCTCCGTAGTACAGCACTGGACTTATATGCTGGAGGACTTGAGTTAGCTCCGTAGTACAGCACTGGACTAATATGCTGGAGGACTTGAGTTAGCTCCGTAGTACAGCACTGGACTTATATGCTGGAGGACTTGAGTTAGCTCAGTAGTACAGCACTGGACTTATATGCTGGAGGACTTGAGTTAGCTCCGTAGTACAGCACTGGACTTATATGCTGGAGGACTTGAGTTAGCTCAGTAGTACAGCACTGGACTAATATGCTGGAGGACTTGAGTTCAAATCCCGAGCCTAGCACTTAAGACATCTATCTTCTAGTGTCTGTTCGTCGGCGTGTCAGACTGTCACTAGGTCCACCCAGCCTTTAATTAATTCATTAATGAGTACCAGCGAAGGGGATAATGAGGCGGCGGGGGCATAGTACAGACCACACTATCTCCCTAGTGTGCCGTATGGTCATGAATCAGTTACCTCTATAGTATCTGCCCCTAAGCGCACTCACAAATAAAAAAATAAAATGTATAATTTTCATACCACCTAAAGAAAATTATAACTTAAAATACAAACGATTATTATTATATTTCATCAATTTATTTATTATTTAAGTTCTAAAATATGTTTTACAAAACATATTTTATGTTTCTATTAAATGCTTTCAGTCCTCCATTACCTCTTCCAGCTCTGAGTAACATTCATTCTTGCCAAGTTTACCTTATAAATACAGAAAAGAACTTCTGTTTAACAAACATGAAGATATTTGCACATATAAATTATATAAATATTTTTTGTTGATAGATTTTTAGAAGAAAACCACAGAAAACTTCAAGAATTGGCGATTGTATTTTCCACACATCCCGCACATACATTACACATAATACAATGTACCATAACAAAGAGTATTACCTATTGTTATGGATATAATACTTTATATACATATATGAATATAGAGTTATTTTTACATATATCATTCATTAAATTGCAAAATTCTTTGTTTATATATATATTTTTTGTTTTAATTTATGTTCACCTTTTCCTCGTATTTTATTTTTCATACAAGAAATATCAATCAAATATATATATACACATTCTATGTACAGGAAAGGTTGTTTTTTGGATGTTGAGGCGGGTTAGACGAAGGCATGTAAGATGAAGAGTGCGAGCGTAGGGAGGGTCTTGAAGATGCTGGACGCAGAACCTTTAGCAGTCACTCCGAGATCTCGCACTTCTGCAAGCAGAGAAATCAACGTTTAAAGAACATTTATAAATACAGTTAATGAGGGGGGGGGTTGATAGACTGCAACAACCCGCTCACAACAGCAAACCTTCAGCGCATGTCCCTTGGACTTGGGCATGTACACTCAGTTCTCATTAACCAAATTTATAAGTCCTATTTAAAGATATTTTTAACTAACACATTATGACAAGACCTTTTGGGAGAGATAGGTCTAGTGATCAACGGTAACATCCTCAACAACCTTCGCTTTGCCGATGACTTGTGTCTGATTGCAGAGAATATTGCAGACCTGATAAAAATGCTCACAGAAATCATGAAGGTTAGGAACTGAGAGTTAATCACCAGAAAACTTGTATTATGACAAATTCAGAAGAACCATCAGTTG
Organism: Gonocerus acuteangulatus; assembly: GCA_946811695.1. Lineage (NCBI taxonomy): Eukaryota > Metazoa > Arthropoda > Insecta > Hemiptera > Coreidae > Gonocerus > Gonocerus acuteangulatus. Next base: position 78,888,088 of record OX328130.1, on the reverse strand, counting down.
TAATTGAAGGTAAGAAATTTGAGTATTTAAAGGAATACATCTACCTTTGGCAGTGTGTGTCGTTTAAAAGAAGGATGGAAAACGAGCTTCAGAGGAGGATTAAGGTAGGATGGTCAAAGTACTGGTCACTCAAAAAGTTTTTCGAAGGTTCGCACTGTAACAAGTTAAAAAGTAAGGTATTGAGCATGTGTGTCTATCCTTCCACACTCTATGGAGCCCAGACCTGACCTGCTTACAGCTAGGGGAGATTCCAAGCTTAACTCCACACAGATGGCTATGCTAAGGAGTGTGCTAGGAGTGAAAATGAGGGAGAGGAAGACGAATGTAGACATCCTAAGAGGAGTACAAATAAAGAACCTCCGAACTGATGCAGACCGATTGAAGTGGGGCTGTGCAGGTCATCTGGCGAGGATGCAAGACGAGCGATGGGCAAAGGTTTGCACCGAATGGATTCCCAGGGACTTGATGAGGAACAGAGGAAGACAGTGCTTGAGATGGAGGGAAGAGTCAATCGCAGCTATTGGTAACGATTGGTGGTGAGTGGCGAGGGATCGTGAATGGTGGATGAGGACGACCAAAAACAGTAGTTAATTAATGGTTTTAACCAGATCAGAAGATGGACTTCTTATTTGTTTACCTCCTAAGGGAGAGGCTTTTGTCTTATACAGATGCCAATAAAGCTTATTATTATTCTTATGACATGACCTAGATAGCGGAAGGTTCACCTACGTTCATTTAGGCTGTACTCATTTCTCTAGGTGTGCCACTTGCTACATTGGTTTTATTTGCAGTGTTTAAGAATATTCATGGTCTAGAAAATATTACTCACAAGCAATTATAATTCGAGACAATGTAAAGCGCCTTTTTGTAGCGGATGAGTAAGCCCCGGTTAAGGGCGCTTCCTTGAACCTGGGGGATACCGACTAGGTACTTGGCCTGAGCTGTTCCACTGAGTCGGGGAGAAGGTGTTCGGTACTGAGCCGTAGCCGTTCCTCGAAGCGGGAGTGAGAGGAGTAAGGAAGAAAATAAATAAGCCAGGTATTGACTAGAGTTGGGGGTAGTAGGAGTCGGGAGTGTAATGACTGGAGGCTGGCTTGACCACTGGGTACTTCGAGACGGCGGCTTCCTGCTTTGTCCAGAGAGAGGTAGAGCTAGAGGTAGAGCAGGTAGCTAGGTCCTTGATCCTGAGTGCATGGCTGGAGGCTGGTCCTGAGAGAGCTGGTATGTTCTGGAGAGAGAGCCGGATCCGAATGAGTTCTGGGCAGCAGGAACGCCCCTATTCATAGGCCGAGGTCGGGGTGCCTTGGTCAAAGTCGGGAGTGCTCGGCCAAGCGCTCGTTCCTATTGGCTGGCCTGGATGCTTCTCATTGGTCCACCAGTGGTCGCTTGTCCAATCATTACATCTCCACATTTTCATTAATAGCGGTACTTGTTTTTTTTTCTTCTGTTCACCCATTGCGAATATTACAATCTTTACAAACATTATGGTCTTCGGGTTCTGACCGTGTCTTCACTTTCTTCACCAGTCATACTGCTGGCTTCCTCAGGGTTACGTCTGAGAATGAGGATGTTGTCTCACCCACCCTGGATTAGTACCCGTTTTTGGGCGTAGTCTTCTCTTCTATGATTCTCATAATCGCCCAAAAACGGGTACTTATATACGGCGACCGAGACAAAATCCTCATTCTCAGACTCAGCCCTGAGGAAGCCAGCAGTACGACAGGTGAAACGTTGGCGAAGAAAGTGAAGACACGGTCAGAACACGAAGACCATAATGTTTCTAATGACTCGGACCGTGGAAGCCTACGAATTAAATATTACAATCTTATTTTTAGCACTTTCCTCCGAAGGAAAGTAGCTATTGAGGTTGGACTCATGACGGAATTTTTGAAAAATTTCTTCAAATCTTTATCGATCCTACCTAGTAGACACCGAAAATGACCCCCGTTAAAATTTATATATATATATATATATATATATATATATATATATATATATATATATATATGCATATATATATATGTGTCTGTTAACACGATAGCGGCCAGAGTTTTTGTTTTTTCGTCACGAAACTTGGTATATAGCATTCAATTAGCAAACAATTGAACGAGTTCGTTAACCACCAAAGTCGGTCCACCGGAAGGGGGGGTTTACCCCGAACCCAAAACACTAATTTGACTATGTCAGCCGTAATATTTGTTATATTTCAACGAAACTTGGTATTCGTAGTGGTAATATAGAGAGAAAAGTGAGATATAAAAATGAACTAAATCGGTTCATTAGAAGGGGGGGTTTACTCCTGACCCACAATACCAATTCGCCACTACCAGCCGTGATTTTTGGTATATTTCAACGGAACTCGGTATTCGTAGTGGTAATCCACAGGTAAATAACTGTTGTAAAAATAAACTAAATCGGTTCATTAGGAGGGGGGGGGGTTACTACGGACCCACAATACCAATTCGCCACTACCAGCAGTGATTTTTGGTATATTTCGACGAAACTCGGCATTCGTAGTGGTAATCTACAGGTAAATATGTGTTGTAAAAATAAACTAAATCGGATCATTAGAAGGGGGGGTTTACTCCTGACCCAAATTCTTAATATACTCATACCGGTCGTAATTTCTGCTGTATTGTAACGAAACGCGGTATACGTCGTGGGTAACTCATGAGAAAGAAGTGTTGTAGAAATGAGCTGAATCGGTCAATCGGAAAGCGGGGGTTTAATTTGTAATATATTTCAATAGAAAAACCCGTCAGACGTAGGTTCACAAAGCCGCCGCAAGGAGCGCATTCTACCACTAGAGTGACTGTATCCTGTTCCTGCGTTAGATCAAAATACGATAATATGAGGTTTTTTGTATTTATTACGAAGTGTAATAGGTACCATGTGTAAACATAACTCTGGAAGCAAATTATTAATTGATCAGTTACTCATTACAAATTTAAAAGAGAACTATTCATGTTTTTATTTTATTTATGTAGGATATTTTAAGCAAATTGTTCTGGAAAGCAATCTACACTACTCAAATTCTGAGGAAAGTGCTTAGTTATGCAGCTCCTGCGTGACGGACTTTTATTTTTCTCTGTATTGACTAATAATTGATTTTTTGGGGGGAATAGACTTCCAGATGTTTAAGTAAAGCAAGTATTAATTTTGTATTTTGAGTAATTTTGTTGGTATTCCGACAATTGGGCTGGCGACAAACAACTGGTCATGTGAAAATCATAGGATTTTCAAGATTGAAGCCACAAAAAATTAGCGGCTGCTCTAGTCACTTATTTCTCGACGCACTAAAAATTGTAATTTAAAGTCCAATGTTATATTTTAGAGAGAATCAAAGGAATCTGTGAAATCAAAACGTCTTTCCCTTTCTACTTCCCTTTTAAAATTGTCACTTCAATGGACGCCATAAAGTTACATTAGGAAAGTTTATATTGTCAAAAGCACTAAGAAAGTTAAGGCGGACGTTACGATTTCTTAAATGACCCAATATTCCTCGGAACTTTCTTACTTTTTTTTCTTTCATAAGTACCAGGATCTTCAAGCCTTGTCTAAGAGATACAAAGCAGATAAATGGCAAGAATCCTGGTACAAGACGACTGACAACAAGCTTGGAGAAATCAAGCATACAGTGCAGGAATGGTGATCCAGTAAAAGATCAAATATACGGGCAGAATTAGCTTTATGCCGTCTCAGGATTGGCCATACACGACTTACACACTCCTACATTATGACAAGAAAGGACAGACCGACATGTACATACTGCAATACTCACCTAACAATAAACCACATACTGACAGAGTGCAGACTCACGACAAATTTCAAATTGCCCTACTTCTTGACCGACTTACTATACGATGGCAGCCAGTACATTGATGACCTTATGTAATACCTAAAACATGCAAATGATTACAACAATATTTAAAAAAGAAAAGATAACCAAAGCAATTTATTGAAATTGATTTTTCGTTAATTGATCCAACAAAAAGTACTCTCTTTTTGTTGGGTTAATGGAACAGAACACAGTACATTCACAAAAACAACATTGGTGTCAGTTTTTACATGAAAAAATAAGAAGAGTTTTTACCCGATAGTAAGAAGAGTTTAGGGAAAAAGATATCGTTTTATCACCAAATGATGAAAAAACTAAAATAAAGAATAAAATCTTTCATAAATACATTCTCTTGGCAATAACCGACACAACAAAAAAAGAATTAACGAAATTTGGCTAGCCTTTCACGCGTGACAAAGGCCATATATATATATATATATATATATATATATATATATATATATATATATGTGCAGAGAGAGAGGGCGGAAATATGGGCATTAAACTAAAAAGACCCGTTAATTGATTATAAAATTGAAGATATGCGAATAAAATGATTTCCCGATGGCCGCGAAAATAGGCTGGATTGGCCCATTGATAAATAATTCCCGAAATATTGCCTAACAATGATTTATCCAATTTGATGTGATAATAACAGCAATCACCTGCTTTAGAATTCTCATGAATAGCTGGCTAACGTCATAGAAGTCGAATTATTAATAGAAATGTATTAGAGTATTGTCGACTTTGATTGAAACAAACACTAACCTCTATGGAGGTTCACTTTCAGGGTTATATCTCGCTGGCGAGTTGATCATTCATGAACGATACTTTTTATATTCATCGATAATGGGATTTATTGCAAGATGAATTATCATGTTTTTTTTTTGTTTTAATTTACAATCTGAATCTATCACTTTTGTATGAATTCATTAGCCTATATTTTTGGATTAGTAAATCAGAAAGAGGTTCGATTGCTCGGATACAAATCGATACTGCAGTAGTACAGTTTTAGGGTTAGGGTCGATTCAAAAACGGTAATAATTCCGATTAGTTTTGTGATCTGTGAATTTCATGTTTTAATCTATTCTGACTCCCATAATAAATAGGATAAATATTTTGCTTGAAATTCTCCTTATTTTGATCCTTTGGCATTTCTTTAAATATTCTATGGGCCATAAAAAGGTTTTTATATATATTACAAGAATAATTTGAAAATTTAATTTTTCCTATTACTTTTTGGAAACATAGTATATATGTACATAATATGTAGCAGTCTACTAATAACTAATAAAACTCCTTTAACAAATTCAATTTGGAATAGTTTCAAAACTAGTTTAATGTTTTGATTAATAGTGACGTGTACTCGCTTTCAGAGTTTCATGTTCTAAAAGGTCCCGTAATGATTTTCTCCTGCCACTTCTGAATTGACTTTTTTCATTTTTGTTCATGATTTGATATAATAAGCAGAATTATAGTTTAGCAAATATGGAGGTTAAATCGGACACTGACTATCTTCGCCGATGTCACCAATATATATTTTCGTAGGAACGTTTTATTACGAGAAATATCATTACCTGGAAGATGATAAGCTGGTTCTGGTGTCAGGTCCAATGTTATTCCATCTGAAACAAAAACAGTACATTCAGGAATATGACATGATATATTACTATAGTAAAATATATTGTTATGTGAATCATTATGGTCTTCGGGTATTGTCCATCTTCTTCACCGACGTTTTGCTAGTTATGCTGCTAGCTTCTTCAGGAGGAGGGATTCTAAAACACATTCGATGCGATTTTAGCACAAATATGCTTTAGCGATGACTGGACTGAAAAAAACGTTACAAAAAAGTGTCACAAAGAAATGTTCGCTGGCGTTCGCGCATGCGCGGTGGCCATGTACGAAAAAGAATGCATATGGCATAACCAGGTGCGTCTGCATCGGACATTAATAGGTGCAAGGACGTCTGCATGAGCCAATACTAGGTGCACTTTTGACTGCATCGGGCATAACTAGGTGCATTGTTGACTTCATCGGGCATAACTAGGTCCATTGTTGGCTGCATCGGGCACAACTAGGTGCATTGTTGACTGCATCGGGCATAACCAGGTGCGTCTGCATCGGACAGTACTAGGTGTAAGGACGTCTGCATGAGCAAATACTAGGTGCACTTTTGACTTCATCGGGCATAACTAGGTGCATTGTTGGCTGCATCGGGCATAACTAGGTGCATTGTTGACTGCATCGAGCATAACTAGGTGCATTATTGACTGCATCGGGCATAATTAGGTTCATCGATGTCTGCGTTGGGCATACCTAGGTGCATTGTTGACTGCATAGGGCACAACTAGGTGCATTGTTGACTGCATCTGGCATAACTAGGCGCAGTATTGACCGTATCGGACATAACTAGGTGCAATGACGTCTTCATAAGGCATAACTAGGCGCATTATTGACTGCATCGGACATAACTAGGTGAAATGACGTCTTGATCGGGCATAACTAGGTGCAATGACGTCTTCATAAGGCATAACTAGGCGCATTATTGACTGCATCGGGCATAACTAGGTGAAATGACGTCTTGATCGGGCATAACTAGGTGCAATGACGTCTTCATAAGGCATAACTAGGCGCATTATTGACTGTATCGGGCATAACTAGGTGAAATGATGTCTGCATCGGGCATAACTAGGTGAAATGAAAATTGGAAATGTGAGAAACTCTTCTTTATAAATAAATAATCGGTAGTCAATGCAATAAGTTAACTATTGAAAAACAAAATTAAAAGAATAAAAAAATAAAATAAAATACAACCCCACTTGCAGAAAGCCTTTACACTTAATTTATTATGATCTGAAATAGGTATCTGTCTGTTTTAAAAAAGATAAAGAACTAAAACGTCTACTTACCCATTCCTTTAGTTTTGAACTTGAAAGTGTCGGACAGCGAACTCCATCCAAACCTGTTCTTGGCCTGTGCTTTGGCCTCGTAGTCTGTCTTGGGTTCAAGTCTCCTGATCATGTAGTGGGCTTCATGGGTGAGCGACGTGTCTTTCTCATCCCCTTGGATCACAACTTCGATCCATTCCTTCTGTTGGCTAGCCGTGAACTGAAATACAATTCATATATACATATATATATATATATATATATATATATATATATATATATATATACAGTAGACTCTCCCTAATCCGGCGTCGCCGAGACCGGGGTACAGTCGGATTAGAGAATTCAGTTAGAAGCGGTCATTTATTTATTTGAAAAAAAAAAAACAACGTATTATTTGAGGATATAATAATATGAACCATTTTCAATATTGCATATTTACGTAAAATTTAGATACCGCATTATAAAATAAATTCAAAATATGTAAATCCTTGCTGGTGTATTATATACAAGTGCATATGCATCTAACAGTTTCAAGGAACAAAAATATATAGGCAGTTAAACTAAATACAAAATATTTAATTACTAACTAGATCACACATTATTTTCTTAGTAGAAACACAAGTTGCTGCTCCTAAAAGAAACCTATATTCCTTCTTTCACTTCCATTCAATGAAATACCACTAGACAAATGTTTGGCTAGCTAGGAAGGGAAGGTTTTATAGGAACCCTCGAGCAGGTCTAGTTCCGAGGTTCGTCAATCTAAGTAATGAAATACCACTAGACAAATGTTTGGCTAGCTAGGAAGGGAAGGTTTTATAGGAACCCTCGAGCAGGTCTAGTTCCGAGGTTCGTCAATCTAAGTAATGAAATACCACTAGACAAATGTTTGGCCAGCTAGGAAGGGAAGGTTTTATAGGAACCCTCGAGCAGGTCTAGTTCCGAGGTTCGTCAATCTAAGTAATGAAATACCACTAGACAAATGTTTGGCTAGCTAGGAAGGGAAGGTTTTATAGGAACCCTCGAGCTCCGGCCAGTTCCGAGGTTCGTCAATCTAAGTAATGAAATACCACTAGACAAATGTTTGGCTAGCTAGGAAGGGAAGGTTTTATAGGAACCCTCGAGCTCCGGCCAGTTCCGAGGTTCGTCAATCTAAGTAATGAAATACCACTAGACAAATGTTTGGCTAGCTAGGAAGGGAAGGTTTTATAGGAACCCTCGAGCTCCGGCCAGTTCCGAGGTTCGTCAATCTAAGTAATGAAATACCACTAGACAAATGTTTGGCTAACTAGGAAGGGAAGGTTTTATAGGAACCCTCGAGCTCCGGCCAGTTCCGAGGTTCGTCAACCTAAGTAATGAAATACCACTAGACAAATGTTTGGCTAGCTAGGAAGGGAAGGTTTTATAGGAACCCTCGAGCTCCGGCCAGTTCCGAGGTTCGTCAATCTAAGTAATGAAATACCACTAGACAAATGTTTGGCTAACTAGGAAGGGAAGGTTTTATAGGAACCCTCGAGCAGGTCTAGTTCCGAGGTTCGTCAACCTAAGTAATGAAATACCACTAGACAAATGTTTGGCTAGCTAGGAAGGGAAGGTTTTATAGGAACCCTCGAGCAGGTCTAGTTCCGAGGTTCGTCAACCTAAGTAATGAAATACCACTAGACAAATGTTTGGCTAGCTAGGAAGGGAAGGTTTTATAGGAACCCTCGAGCAGGTCTAGTTCCGGCCAGTTCCGAGGTTCGTCAATCTAAGTAATGAAATACCACTAGACAAATGTTTGGCTAGCTAGGAAGGGAAGGTTTTATAGGAACCCTCGAGCTCCGGCCAGTTCCGAGGTTCGTCAATCTAAGTAATGAAATACCACTAGACAAATGTTTGGCTAACTAGGAAGGGAAGGTTTTATAGGAACCCTCGAGCAGGTCTAGTTCCGAGGTTCGTCAACCTAAGTAATGAAATACCACTAGACAAATGTTTGGCTAGCTAGGAAGGGAAGGTTTTATAGGAACCCTCGAGCAGGTCTAGTTCCGAGGTTCGTCAACCTAAGTAATGAAATACCACTAGACAAATGTTTGGCTAGCTAGGAAGGGAAGGTTTTATAGGAACCCTCGAGCAGGTCTAGTTCCGGCCAGTTCCGAGGTTCGTCAATCTAAGTAATGAAATACCACTAGACAAATGTTTGGCTAGCTAGGAAGGGAAGGTTTTATAGGAACCCTCGAGCTCCGGCCAGTTCCGAGGTTCGTCAATCTAAGTAATGAAATACCACTAGACAAATGTTTGGCTAGCTAGGAAGGGAAGGTTTTATAGGAACCCTCGAGCAGGTCTAGTTCCGAGGTTCGTCAATCTAAGTAATGAAATACCACTAGACAAATGTTTGGCTAGCTAGGAAGGGAAGGTTTTATAGGAACCCTCGAGCAGGTCTAGCTGCGAGGTTCGTCAATCTAAGTAATGAAATACCACTAGACAAATGTTTGGCTAGCTAGGAAGGGAAGGTTTTATAGGAACCCTCGAGCAGGTCTAGTTCCGGCCAGTTCCGAGGTTCGTCAATCTAAGTAATGAAATACCACTAGACAAATGTTTGGCTAGCTAGGAAGGGAAGGTTTTATAGGAACCCTCGAGCTCCGGCCAGTTCCGAGGTTCGTCAATCTAAGTAATGAAATACCACTAGACAAATGTTTGGCTAGCTAGGAAGGGAAGGTTTTATAGGAACCCTCGAGCAGGTCTAGCTGCGAGGTTCGTCAATCTAAGTAATGAAATACCACTAGACAAATGTTTGGCTAGCTAGGAAGGGAAGGTTTTATAGGAACCCTCGAGCAGGTCTAGTTCCGGCCAGTTCCGAGGTTCGTCAATCTAAGTAATGAAATACCACTAGACAAATGTTAGGCTAGCTAGGAAGGGAAGGTTTTATAGGAACCCTCGAGCAGGTCTAGTTCCGAGGTTCGTCAATCTAAGTAATGAAGTACCACTAGACAAATGTTTGGCTAGCTAGGAAGGGAAGGTTTTATAGGAACCCTCGAGCAGGTCTAGTTCCGAGGTTCGTCAATCTAAGTAATGAAATACCACTAGACAAATGTTTGGCTAGCTAGGAAGGGAAGGTTTTATAGGAACCCTCGAGCAGGTCTAGCTCCGGCCAGTTCCGAGGTTCGTCAATCTAAGTAATGAAATACCACTAGACAAATGTTAGGCTAACTAGGAAGGGAAGGTTTTATAGGAACCCTCGAGCTCCGGCCAGTTCCGAGGTTCGTCAATCTAAGTAATGAAATACCACTAGACAAATGTTAGGCTAACTAGGAAGGGAAGGTTTTATAGGAACCCTCGAGCTCCGGCCAGTTCCGAGGTTCGTCAATCTAAGTAATGAAATACCACTAGACAAATGTTAGGCTAACTAGGAAGGGAAGGTTTTATAGGAACCCTCGAGCAGGTCTAGCTCCGGCCAGTTCCGAGGTTCGTCAATCTAAGTAATGAAATACCACTAGACAAATGTTAGGCTAACTAGGAAGGGAAGGTTTTATAGGAACCCTCGAGCAGGTCTAGTTCCGGCCAGTTCCGAGGTTCGTCAATCTAAGTAATGAAATACCACTAGACAAATGTTAGGCTAACTAGGAAGGGAAGGTTTTATAGGAACCCTCGAGCAGGTCTAGCTCCGGCCAGTTCCGAGGTTCGTCAATCTAAGTAATGAAATACCACTAGACAAATGTTAGGCTAACTAGGAAGGGAAGGTTTTATAGGAACCCTCGAGCAGGTCTAGTTCCGGCCAGTTCCGAGATCTGTCACTCATTCCTCTCGGAGACCGCCGGATTAGAGGGAGCGACGGATAACAGAACGCCGGTGAAGGGAGAGCGTACTATATATACATATATAATATACACCACAGTATAAGCCGTCAGTCACATATTCTTGAAATATATATGTCTTATGAAAAGCAACCCGGGCGGCCAACTGGGCTTTGAATCCGGCTGTCTCCGTTTTGTACCTAAATGCCTTGACAGACTGTCTATGAAGCTTTCAGGAGGATTGGTTTCAGTACGCTCTATTTACATTAGGGTCCACATAGTCCGAGAGCCAGTAACCGCACGGTTCATGAAGTGTTTTATGCACCTTGAAATTTTGCTATAATATACCTCTTGGGTAGATAAGAAGGTAAATATGTGTTTCCTGGATATACCTTGGTGCACCCAAAAATAGAGTTTTAATAAGAAGCAAACTATCTCCAATGTAAAATTAAGACTATTTTACAATGAATACTAAATATGGCAGACTTTTAAGCGGTATAACACGAAAAGAAAAGAAAAAAAATTAATTGTTTTTATTCTAATATTAAATGAGCGTTTTATTCGCGCTGCCATTAAAACCGGAACATCTGTACAAGGTCATGAAACCAATGAGAGCGCAGAACAATGAGAGCGCAGAGAATAACCACCATTGCGCGGTGCTCTCATTCACTCTTACGGTTACGCGCATTGTATTGCAGTCTATCATAGGTAACATTTATTTTTATGGTTCCTGATAATTAAACCCCACTAAAGTGTCTGTCGGCACGTCCGTATCGCGCCGTGAGGTCAACCTCATAAGCGGTTCCTCCCTATGGAGATAGGGAGGAACCGCGCTAAAAGAAATGTCGGAGAGATAGCATAATGCGAGCAGAAGAAACAGAAATGCTTAAGAAAGCGACTCTAATATTGTTTTGAAATCCCTAAGCTATTTGTAAATAAACACTGATAAGATGGTGTTATGAAATATTTCGGTGCATCTGTTATTAGATCGTGTTGATTCATTCAAAGCGGAAATCAGCTGATTCTGCTGAAGCTGCATACGATTGCACACTGCGCTGGCAAACACATTCTCTTTGTGTTCATATCAGTTCAAAGATTAATACGTTCTCAATGAAATGCGCAATCAGTATTTTATTTGTTTATGGGAATAAGCACACTTTACTCACATAATTAGTAAATAATGTAATAAAAATAAATATGTTAAAAATATATTTAAAAAAATTACTTAAAATATCTAGAAGCACACAAAATAAATTTAATTTGAAAATTAATTTTATGTCACATTTAAAAAAAATAATGAAATAATGAAATTATTATATTAGTTTATTATTGTGTGAGGATTTTAGTTCCTGAAGTAGCTCTCCTACCCTCAAACCCAAACACATGAACGCATGCGCTTACAAAAAGTCCGACTCGCAGGAACCGCATCATCTTAGCGCGGTACCGTTCTTAATCCTAACGTCATTTGGAAAGGTTGAAATAAAAACAGTTATAATTTTGTTTAGACCTTTCATGAAATAATTCATAACCTCAAATAGGTGAGAGTTGTAAGGGTCCGCCAAGACTCGTGCCTCTACCTCATAGAGAAATGACTCCCTGGACTTGTCAAGGGTAGCTCTACAAACACACTCCTTACTGTTGTAAGGGTCCGCCAAGACTCGTGCCTCTACCTCATAGAGAAATGACTCCCTGGACTTGTCAAGGGTAGCTCTAGAAACACACTCCTTACTGTAGTAAGGGTCCGCCAAGACTCGTGCCTCTACCTGATAGAGAAATGACTCCCTGGACTTGTCAAGGGTAGCTCTAGAAACACACTCCTTACTGTTGTAAGGGTCCGCCAAGACTCGTGCCTCTACCTGATAGAGAAATGACTCCCTGGACTTGTCAAGGGTAGCTCTAGAAACACACTCCTTACTGTTGTAAGGGTCCGCCAAGACTCGTGCCTCTACCTGATAGAGAAATGACTCCTTGGACTTGTCAAGGGTAGCTCTACAAACACACTCCTTACTGTTGTAAGGGTCCGCCAAGACTCGTGCCTCTACCTGATAGAGAAATGACTCCCTGGACTTGTCAAGGGTAGCTCTACAAACACACTCCTTACTGTTGTAAGGGTCCGCCAAGACTCGTGCCTCTACCTCATAGAGAAATGACTCCCTGGACTTGTCAACATTCGCTCTAGAAACACACTCCTTACTGTTGTAAGGGTCCGCCAAGACTCGTGCCTCTACCTGATAGAGAAATGACTCCCTGGACTTGTCAAGGGTAGCTCTAGAAACACACTCCTTACTGTTGTAAGGGTCCGCCAAGACTCGTGCCTCTACCTGATAGAGAAATGACTCCCTGGACTTGTCAAGGGTAGCTCTAGAAACACACTCCTTACTGTTGTAAGGGTCCGCCAAGACTCGTGCCTCTACCTGATAGAGAAATGACTCCCTGGACTTGTCAAGGGTAGCTCTAGAAACACACTCCTTACTGTTGTAAGGGTCCGCCAAGACTCGTGCCTCTACCTGATAGAGAAATGACTCCCTGGACTTGTCAACGGTAGCTCTAGAAACACACTCCTTACTGTTGTAAGGGTCCGCCAAGACTCGTGCCTCTACCTGATAGAGAAATGACTCCCTGGACTTGTCAAGGGTAGCTCTAGAAACACACTCCTTACTGTTGTAAGGGTCCGCCAAGACTCGTGCCTCTACCTGATAGAGAAATGACTCCCTGGACTTGTCAACGGTAGCTCTAGAAACACACTCCTTACTGTTGTAAGGGTCCGCCAAGACTCGTGCCTCTACCTGATAGAGAAATGACTCCCTGGACTTGTCAAGGGTAGCTCTAGAAACACACTCCTTACTGTTGTAAGGGTCCGCCAAGACTCGTGCCTCTACCTGATAGAGAAATGACTCCCTGGACTTGTCAAGGGTAGCTCTAGAGACACACTCCTTACTGTTGTAAGGGTCCGCCAAGACTCGTGCCTCTACCTCATAGAGATATGACTCCCTGGACTTGTCAAGGGTAGCTCTAGAAACACACTCCTTACTGTTGTAAGGGTCCGCCAAGACTCTTGCCTCTACCTGATAGAGAAATGACTCCCTGGACTTGTCAAGGGTAGCTCTAGAAACACACTCCTTACTGTTGTAAGGGTCCGCCAAGACTCATGCCTCTACCTGATAGAGAAATGACTCCCTGGACTTGTCAAGGGTAGCTCTAGAAACACACTCCTTACTGTTGTAAGGGTCCGCCAAGACTCGTGCCTCTACCTGATAGAGAAATGACTCCCTGGACTTGTCAACGGTAGCTCTAGAAACACACTCCTTACTGTTGTAAGGGTCCGCCAAGACTCTTGCCTCTACCTGATAGAGAAATGACTCCCTGGACTTGTCAAGGGTAGCTCTAGAAACACACTCCTTACTGTTGTAAGGGTCCGCTAAGACTCGTGCCTCTACCTGATAGAGAAATGACTCCCTGGACTTGTCAAGGGTAGCTCTACAAACACACTCCTTACTGTTGTAAGGGTCCGCCAAGACTCTTGCCTCTACCTGATAGAGAAATGACTCCCTGGACTTGTCAAGGGTAGCTCTAGAAACACACTCCTTACTGTTGTAAGGGTCCGCCAAGACTCGTGCCTCTACCTGATAGAGAAATGTCTCCCTGGACTTGTCAAGGGTAGCTCTACAAACACACTCCTTGCTGTTGTAAGGGTCCGCCAAGACTCGTGCCTCTACCTGATAGAGAAATGACTCCCTGGACTTGTCAAGGGTAGCTCTAGAAACACACTCCTTACTGTTGTAAGGGTCCGCCAAGACTCTTGCCTCTACCTGATAGAGAAATGACTCCCTGGACTTGTCAAGGGTAGCTATAGAAACACACTCCTTACTGTTGTAAGGGTCCGCCAAGACTCGTGCCTCTACCTGATAGAGAAATGACTCCCTGGACTTGTCAAGGGTAGCTCTAGAAACACACTCCTTACTGTTGTAAGGGTCCGCCAAGACTCGTGCCTCTACCTGATAGAGAAATGACTCCCTGGACTTGTCAAGGGTAGCTCTAGAAACACACTCCTTACTGTTGTAAGGGTCCGCCAAGACTCTTGCCTCTACCTGATAGAGAAATGACTCCCTGGACTTGTCAAGGGTAGCTCTAGAAACACACTCCTTACTGTTGTAAGGGTCCGCCAAGACTCGTGCCTCTACCTGATAGAGAAATGACTCCCTGGACTTGTCAAGGGTAGCTCTAGAAACACACTCCTTACTGTTGTAAGGGTCCGCCAAGACTCGTGCCTCTACCTCATAGAGAAATGACTCCCTGGACTTGTCAATGGTAGCTCTAGAAACACACTCCTTACTGTTGTAAGGGTCCGCCAAGACTCGTGCCTCTACCTGATAGAGAAATGACTCCCTGGACTTGTCAAGGGTAGCTCTAGAAACACACTCCTTACTGTTGTAAGGGTCCGCCAAGACTCTTGCCTCTACCTGATAGAGAAATGACTCCCTGGACTTGTCAAGGGTAGCTCTAGAAACACACTCCTTACTGTTGTAAGGGTCCGCCAAGACTCGTGCCTCTACCTGATAGAGAAATGACTCCCTGGACTTGTCAAGGGTAGCTCTAGAAACACACTCCTTACTGTTGTAAGGGTCCGCCAAGACTCGTGCCTCTACCTCATAGAGAAATGACTCCCTGGACTTGTCAAGGGTAGCTCTAGAAACACACTCCTTACTCTTTCTTATTTTCTTTTACTATAATAATAATTTTACAGATAAATGCAATTAAAAACAAATCAATTTATAAGTGATTTAAATAAAGACAAAAACCTTCCAATTCTTCCTTAACTCCAAACCTAACCAAAATTTAATCATCTTTGGTTATATGAATTTCAAATATGCAGAAATTTGTTTAACTGAATTCTAAGTACCCAAATCAAAAACGTATTTCAACAACTATTTCACCAATTTTCTCGAAAATGGTTAAAGCTATCACCTTAAAAATGGTTTCATTCGTTTTTCTAGGCTAAGAAGCTTATACAAGCATATGAATTAAGCGCAACGATTTTTTCGCTTTAAAAACCATGTTCCTGGGGGGCGGACTCTGCTGGTTAACGAATTTGACCTTTCAAATTAGAAGAAAGATGTATGTACTAAATTTCATCAAAAATCGGACCATTTTGAGGCGTCCAGAGAGCGAACAGACAAATGTATATATTAAATTTGAACCACCGTTATTTTCGGTCTCTAAGGGTTCTGGTACGCAAAATTTTCTAGTCGGCACTTCCAGATTGCGTCATGAGGTTAACCTTATAAGCGGGGCTCCTCCCTATGGAGAGAGGGAGGAACCGCGCTAAAAACACGCACATAGAAACATACATGCATTTGCTTCATTAAATCCATTACATACGTACATTCGATAAGTTATGTCATATTTTGACGTCCAAGTGTACATAATCTCTCCTACCATTGGTCCTTATTCCGACCAATCAGCTGAAGGAACTATATTCGGCTATCCAATATGATGGCGGTGGACTCAATTTCCGATTAGCTTCCGTCGAGTATTGTGTTTATTGATACATAAACTCCCGATATCGCCTAGTTTCTGCCCACACGCTAAATCTATCTTCATCCGATGACAGCTAATTACATCTGTATTATTGGTGCAGTGCAGTGTCAGCTAAAGGGGGAGGCTTGGGGGGGCTTATCCCCCACAATGAAAATTCAAAATCTTTTTCGGTAAAGTTAGAAAAATAATTGTTTAGGCAAATTAATAGTAATAGGTTCTAATTAATGTATGTCCTTAGTTAACCTCCTTAATGATTTCTAGGTGCCTGGTTATAAAAATTTGATATACACGTCCAGGCACGGCGGTAAGCCCATACTGAGTTAGCCCCCCCCCAGGAATGTTTGTCTAGAGCCGCCGATGGTGCAGTGTCCATAAGTAGGGGAGATAACATCAACGCATTGACGCATCTTGGCGGGTATTCATATCTCAAACATATACATACGTCACAATTTGTTGAGATATAAGAAAAATGTCGTGTTTTAGCGCGTTAGTAAGCCCTTAAAAAAATAAAAAAAATGTTGCAAGGTAGTTTTACCACTTAAATCTAAATTTCTCACGACAATATCTGGTCAAAACTGGTCAAATATACAAAAAACATTGTTTCATAACCCACTAAAGTTGAGTAACTTAAATCATACTCGTTGTAAGCAAATTCAAATAAAATTATTGTCATACAGCACAATATAATTTCTGATCACATTTCGAGATTCGCCTTTCGAAAAATTTGAGGACATCCTTAAGCCATAATACATAAGCATGCCTAAAAATGTATTAGAAACATCTAAGAGATCATATGGATGGTTCAGAGCACAACAAGACCAAGTCAATTTGAGGACATCCTTAAGCCATAATACATATGCATGTCTAAAAATGTATTAGAAACATCCAAGAGATCATGTGGAGGGTTCAGAGCACAACTAGACCAAGTCAATTTGAGGACATCCTAAGTCATAATACATATGCATGTCTAAAAATGTATTAGAAACATCCAAGAGATCATATGGAGGGTTCAGAGCACAACTAGACCAAGTCAATTTGAGGACATCCTTAAGCCATAATACATATGCATGTCTAAAAATGTATTAGAAACATCCAAGAGATCATACGGATGGTTCAGAGCACAACTAGACCAAGTCAATTTGAGGACATCCTTAAGCCATAATACATATGCATTCTAAAAATGTATTAGAAACATCCAAGAGATCATATGGAGGGTTCAGAGCACAACTAGACCAAGTCAATTTTTGGCATTTTATGTCATTCTTATTAGTTTTCAGGGACACAAGTAAGCCAAGTCCAAATTATAACTATTTTATGAAGAAGGCTATATATAAATAATGTCAGTGTTTAAGTTCAAATCTTTTTAAGACTTATACTAGTCAATAGGATTTATACAACCTCTCTCCAATTAATACCTATAATACTCATTTTCTGAAAACTCTATAACATGGACTTGGTCTAGTTGTGCTCTGAAACCTCCATATATATATATATAAATAATGTCAGTGTTCAAGTTCAAATCTTTTTAAGACTTATACTAGTCAATAGGATTTATACAACCTCTCTCCAATTAATACCTATAATACTCATTTTCTGAATACTCTATAACATGGACTTGGTCTAGTTCTGCTCTGAAACCTCCAAATGGCCTTAGTACTTCTGACAAAATATCAAGAAGAAATATTTTTAATCTGTTCTGCTTAAAGTCGCCGTTTTAGCATAAAGAATGCTTCGTCCTTACCTAAAGCTTCTGAAGAATTGAAGAGCCAAATAAAGCTACGATCGGGCAAGTTTTTCCCGAACTTGGAGGAAAGCCGATGCATTTTTAAGTAAAATTTAGATAAATGATTCAAAAATGTCTTTCCTTATTAATTTTGCACTTAGAGGGGCTGGAATTTCTTCCCTCCTACTTAGAGTTAATCCTTAACACCCAATTATATCTTGAAGAGGCGCGGGGAATTCTGAATTACTCAAGATTATGGGAGTGAGGGCTCCCTCAGGAATAATAGAGGATTCTAAGCCACCACTTAGTTAGGCCTAATGGTGTTTATAAGGTAGTGGGGTAACACCTTCTATCCCTCTCTAAGGGTAACTACAGCTGCATTAGTAATGGGGAGGGTTGTAGGTAACACAGGGATACTGTAGGTTAGGTTATGGGTAACGCTAGACAGGGAAATGGGTTACTGACGTCGATACCATCCGGCGTCTTCAAGGGTGTAGGTACCCACCCACTTTTAGGGGTGTTTATTAGGTAGTGGGGTAACCCCTTCTCTAAGGGTAACTGCAGCTGCATTAGTAATGGGAAGGGTGGTGGGTAACTCAGGAATCCTGTAGGATAGGTTATGTGTAACACTAGACTCTATAGGGTATACATGGAAATGGGTAACACTTGACTCTATAGGAAATACATGGAAATGGGTAACACTAGACTCTATAGGATATACATGGAAATGGGTAACACTTGACTCTATAGGAGATATATAGAAATGGGTAACACTAGACTCTATAGGAAATACATGGAAATGGGTAACACTGGACTCTATAGGAGATACATGGAAATGGGTAACACTAGACTCTATAGGAAATACATGGAAATGGGTAACACTAGACTCTATAGGAAATACATGGAAATGGGTAACACTAGACTTTTTAAGAAGTGTCCAGATCTTCCTTTCCAAAAGATTGGTTTAAAATTTGGATTTCACATGTTAGTCATGTCGATACCTATTGGGGTTTTTCTTATTAGCGCGGTTACTCCCTATCTCCATAGGGAGAACCCGCTTATGAGGTTGACCTCACGACGCAATCCGGAAGTACCGACTAGAAACTTTCACGTTTCAGGCCCTATAGATCACGAAAATATAGGTGGCTCAAATTCGTATATATATATATATATATATATATATATATATATATATATATATGCTTGTCTGTTTACGCTCTAGCAAGCTCAAAAATGGCCCGATTTTGATGAAATTGGGTACAAAAATCTGTCTTCTAATTTAAAAGGTCAAGTTCGTTAACCAGCAGAATTCGCCCACGGGAAGATAGTGTTTGGGGCGAAATTCGTGCAAAAAAATCGTAACGCTTACGTTTTTGAGTTTATATGCTTGCAGGTACTTGTTTTATAAGTTTCTTAACATAGGAAAACGAATGAAACCATTTTTAAGGCGATATATGTAACCGTTTTTGAGAAAAGTGGAATCAATGTTTTTGTAAGTCATTATTTTTTTGTGGGTACTTAGAATCGGGGGATTCAATTGAAATATTTTTTACATATTGGAAATTAATCCCAACTAAGATTTTTGAATTTTGGTTATATTTGGAGTTAAGGAAGTATGCGAAAAAAATATTTTATTAATAGACATGATTTTCGTAAATATCTCGATAGCGGTTGGGAAATCGTAGTAAGTGGAAGGTGACCATTCGAATGCTTACTAAATTCTCTAAAAAAAAGGTTCTGAAGCAATATTCGATGGGGCAACGTCAATCAGAGATATAAGCGCTTAAAACTTAAAAAGTGTTTGTTTTGTTGTTTTGAAAGGGTTTTTCTCTTTGTTTATCTCACTTTTTAATTGGTTGTTTCTTGTTTTAAATTGCATTTATCAGTAAAATTAGTATTGTAGTAAAATAAGCTAAGAAACGGTGAAAGGTATTGGTAATAAGTTTCGAGTGGCTGTGGTAATCATGATGGCTGTGGCTAATCATGATGACCTAGTTTGTTTTGAATACTCCTATATATCTATATAACCTTCCTCATAGCCTCCAACTGAAGTTATCGTTATTTCTTATTTTATAAAAAGATTTAACCCACGACAGAATGGAATTTTATTCGCTATGAAGCACATATTTACAGTTGATTATAACAGTAAAACGAATTTGCTAGTAAATCAAGATACTTAAAATGTTTGTTTAGAATAGAGCCTTCTCAGCAGTAGTCAAAGAGTAAGTACGTTTTCAGTACATAATTGTATTGACTTATACAGATTAAGAATTATCCGCTTCTGTGTATGTTGGCTACTGTCAGTTTCCTGTGATTTGTGATGCTAATCTGTTCCATTTCTTCGAGATGTTTGTAACCGCGTTAAGATGACGCAGTTCCTGCGAGTCGGACTTTTCAACTTCATCCTTCAACTTTGTGAAACATTTGACATTTATCTAAACCTACATATCACGTTGGATAAGATAAAGTATTACAAAAAAAAAAAAATATAACCAACAGTCATGATAAGTTCTTGGAAGCGCATCAAAGGGACTGTATGAAGAATAAAGGCTTAAATAAAGAATGAAACAAAGATAATCCTTCCCTTACCTCAGTCCTAATCCATCCTATGCCCAACAAATAGCAAAGGCACGCCGTGCCAGGTGCTATCCTTCCCAAACCTCAGTCCTAATCCATCCTATGCCCAACAAATAGCAAAGGCACGCCGTGCCAGGTGCTATCCTTCCCTTACCTCAGTCCTAATCCATCCTATGCCCAACAAATAGCAAAGGCACGCCGTGCCAGGTGCTATCCTTCCCTTACCTCAGTCCTAATCCATCCTAAGCCCAACAAATAGCAAAGGCACGCCGTGCCAGGTGCTATCCTTCCCTTACCTCAGTCCTAATCCATCCTATGCCCAACAAATAGCAAAGGCACGCCGTGCCAGGTGCTATCCTTCCCTTACCTCAGTCCTAATCCATCCTAAGCCCAACAAATAGCAAAGGCACGCCGTGCCAGGTGCTATCCTTCCCTTACCTCAGTCCTAATCCATCCTATGCCCAACAAATAGCAAAGGCACGCCGTGCCAGGTGCTATTAAAAAAAAAAAAAAAGTCATGATAAGTTATAGTACATCTCGTTTATTCCGTATGAGATCCCATAAGGGGCCTCTAGTAGGCCTCATGTAGTCATATTGGCCTCATGGCTTTATGACCGGCCTCATGAGCCCACACGACCCGTATTAATCCCGCCGTTAATTAATTCCTAAACTGCAAGTAAGTGGAATCACAAATTTAGCTATAAATGCAGCTATAAGCAGCTAATAGCCATTTACTCCTGCATCTCTATAACTCTCCGCTATATTAGCTGATTATGGAATTATAAAATTAAGTTCTACTGTGAAAGCGTTAAAATATACAAAATGTCATTTCACAGAGCAATGTCCCTGTGTGTTACTGGTCCCGTCAAAGGTTATAGCCGGCAATGTCCCTGTGTGTTACTGGTCCCGTCAAAGGTTATAGCCGGCAATGTCCCTGTGTGTTACTGGTCCCGTCAAAGGTTATAGCCGGCAATGTCCCTGTGTGTTACTGGTCCCGTCAAAGGTTATAGCCGGCAATGTCCCTGTGTGTTACTGGTCCCGTCAAAGGTTATAGCCGGCAGATAAAAATGTCGTTATTTTTCATTTTCCTGGCAATTCGGCGAAACGAGTCGTAACAAGTTATGCTGAAAGCTCATCCAAATCTTTTTATTCTACCAAAACCGGGGGGGGGGGGTCGAATATACGAAGCCGTATTGTCAAGAGTCAAATTTCTCTACCGTATGTCTTTTGGTCGGTTCGCAAGACAGATTTTACTGCGGAACACACCTTAATTTTTGGGGTGTAATGTAACAAACGGTGTCTGAAATATGTTAACAATATTTAAACATTTTAGTTGAAACATGTAGGAAATATTTCAACTGAGTCCCACGCTTCTAAGTACTCAAGTCAAAAATTAGTTCAAAAACTAGGTTTTGCACTTTTCTCGAAAATGGTTACAGATATTGCCATAAAAATGATTCCATTCGATTTGCTACGTTACAAAATGTATATAAATTACCAACAAATGAAAACCCGTTTGCGCAACGAAGTTAATCGCACACATTTCACCCATAAAACTTCGGATTCTTTTGGTTTACAAACTAGACCTTTTAAATTAAACGATACATATATATATATATATATATATATATATATATATATATATATATATTTATATATATATGTGTGTGTGTGTGTATTACGGGGTCATCAAGATGAATAGACGAAAATGTGAAGTTTTTGTGTATTTTTATTACGTAGTGTAGTACTAGGCATATACAAAACTCTAGAAAAAATTAATTAAAAATAAATAATTGAAACAGCTGGTCCGTACATACCGACCCTGTCATGTCAAACTATGGAATATGGAAAATCTCGTTTTTAGATTGTAGACTTTGCTCTTGGATTGTGGAGGATACGGCTTGTAACAACTCTAACACCTTTAGAATAACCTTTAATGCCTTAAATAAAGTATGGAATAAGACCATTTATCAATAAATTACGTAGTCAATGGATAGAATATACTCGTTCCTATTTTGCTCCGATTTGCATATTCGATAGTTTGACAAGGTAGGGATGATATGTAAAAGTGTAAAAATATTCATGGTTTTGTTATTTATTTATTATTTATCTATCTAGGTTATTTTAAGCAAATTATTCAGGAATGCACTCGACACTACCCGAATTCTGATGAATGTGCTTAGTTATGCAGCTCCTGCGTGAAAGACTTTATTTTGCTGTGCATCTGCTTCCGTACCGGGCTATCTACAGGTTGTCACCCTTTACAAACGCCTTTTGTTGAATAGGCGATTATCACAGCGAACCCATCAATGAATTACGTCAACCTGGCCACAGGCGGGACTTGAACCGCGCGTGCTGGCCACTATACCACGTCGACACGTCTGATAATTATTATTCTATTTAGTTTCCATTTAGAATTAAAAATGTTCAAGTTTTGAATCATCAAAAGACCAACGGAAGGAGAAACGGTGTATTTTTATCAGCTTTTAGAATAAACCCCCTTCGAAACGGCATTGTGGATGCTTTTAAACGGATCAACTCTTGAATATCCCTCGGGAATATTTTCAAAAGGGCCGAATTAAGTCAGAAGGAATTAAAGGCCAGCCTTTAATATTGACAAAAGCAAGTAATCCTCAAATTGGGAGCCTTTATCCTAGGAATAACTTCAAACGGCAGACGCCTGTTCACTTTAATCTCATCATTTTTACTAGCAAATTGGGTAACCTTCTAAACAAATTAATCTTATATATATATATATATATATATATATATATATATATATATATATATATGTTCACTGAAGAAGAACCACTTCTCTAAACCTACTGAAGCTAGTATCCTTTTTTTAAAACAAATTTTTTATTTATTAAAAATAATATAACAATCTGTTCCTGATAACAGATACACTTTTTGTTTTAATCATTATTCTATGTTGTAACTTAAGTTTTAGTACAAATTTTACAATATAGAAAAACAAAATGAAATAAAACCTATGCATATCTGTATATATAAAAATCACGTGTCTGTCGTTTTTTTGTTTGTTTGTTTGTTCCTTATACAAATCTACACTGTTTGACCGATTTTTACCAAACTTAGCACACCGGTAGGTCTTGATACGAGAAATCTCCTAGGCTAGGTCAAAATAGTCAAATTTCAAAATTTGGTCAAAAGGTCATAAGTTTTGTCCAAGAAAAATGGCTACACTGAACCATTCAGATTGTGACGGCCATTTTGAATCGACAGCAGGCTCTGCTACTGGCCTCTGTCGGTCGGCTGTTAGATGAAATGCTGTTGTGCTGGCCTCTGCCGGTATCGTTATGAACTAAAACAAATTCACATCGTTTGACGGATTTTCGTAACTGGGTATAGACGACTAGGTATCAAGCAGATCTTGATACGGGGAGAGTCATAGACAGAAAGTAGGTGTAGCATGGCACACTGGGTAACAGCTAGTATACAGGTAGATCTTGATACGGGGAGAGTCATAGACAGAAAGTAGGTGTAGCATGGCACACTGGGTAACAGCTAGTATACAGGTAGATCTTGATACGGGGAGAGTCATAGACAGAAAGTAGGTGCAGCATGGCACACTGGGTAACAGCTAGTATACAGGTAGATCTTGATACGGGGAGAGTCGTAGACAGAAAGTAGGTGTAGCATGGCACACTGGGTAACAGCTAGTATACAGGTAGATCTTGATACGGGGAGAGTCATAGACAGAAAGTAGGTGTAGCATGGCACACTGGGTAACAGCTAGTATACAGGTAGATCTTGATACGGGGAGAGTCGTAGACAGAAAGAAGGTTTAGCATGGCACACTGGGTAACAGCTAGTTTACAGGTAGATCTTGATACGGGGAGAGTCGTAGACAGAAAGTAGGTGTAGCATGGCACACTGGGTAACAGCTAGTATACAGGTAGATCTTGATGCGGGGAGAGTCATAGACAGAAATTAGGTGTAGCATGGCACACTGGGTAACAGCTAGTATACAGGTAGATCTTGATTCGGGGAGAGTCATAGACAGAAATTAGGTGTAGCATGGCACACTGGGTAACAGCTAGTATACAGGTAGATCTTGATACGGGGAGAGTCATAGGCAGAAAGTAGGTGTAGCATGGCACACTGGGTAACAGCTAGTTTAATATAAAGTATAACACTATAACATGTGTTAACTTTAGTACAATACATAAAAAAATATACTGCTAGATGGAAAATATGTTAGTAAAACAAATATGACACACAGATAAACTTACATATTATAGTTATAAATATTTCATGAATATATGTTTCGGCCTTTTATGGACATATCTTTTTAATGTATTTTTATTATAATTACCTATATTCGTAATTAAATTATTTTTATTTAATTTGGAACTATAAAAAAAGAACTTTTTGCCCAGGTTATGAATGAGGGTTTTTAAGCTTATAATATTATCTAGCGAATGAAGTTTATTAAGTTTTGTATAAATTGGCTGGTTAGTTATTATACGGAGGCATTTATTTTGGTTTATTTGTATTTTTATAATTTGAATTTGAAGTGTAGCTCCAGACTAGACAAGCACATACGTTGGAAGAGTAAGGGCGAATCAGAAAAATCGACTTTTTTTATTTTATTTTCTCTGAAACGTCCTCCTAGCGTTTCTGTTACCCGTAAATCACTCGTATAAATTATAACTAAAACATTGAATTTCAATTGCTTACTTCTTCAATCAGATTACTGAATCAGCATTCCATAGAGTGAACATTCGCCCTTCCTATCCTCAAGCACTTCTAGAACTTTGACTTGGATTTCCCAACATCCGGAATTCCTGATTCGCCTTTCCTATCCTCAAGCACTTCTAGAACTTTGACTTGGATTTTCCAACATCCGGAATTCCTGATTCGCCCTTCCTATCCTCAAGCACTTCTAGAACTTTGACTTGGATTTCCCAACATCCGGTATTCCTGATTCGCCCTTCCTATCCTCAAGCACTTCTAGAACTTTGACTTGGATTTCCCAACATCCGGAATTCTTGATTCACCCTTCCTATCCTCAAGCACTTCTAGAACTTTGACTTGGATTTCCCAACATCCGGAATTCCTGATTCGCCTTTCCTATCCTCAAGCACTTCTAGAACTTTGACTTGGATTTCCCAACATCCGGAATTCTTGATTCGCCCTTACTCTTCCAAGGTCCTGATTAATATTTGCCGAATGCATAGTTTGTTGTCGTAGTTAGCCTATATCCTGTTCCTAATATCTATTACATGTCGACACCATCATACCTTCTTCGTTGGCTTCTTGGTCGGCGGTGACGCCTGGACCTCTCCTTGAGCCGATCCTGGCAAAGCCTTCCTGTAGTATAGCCTATAGCTGTCTATCGGGGTGTAGCTATTAACACTCCAGGAAATGTTGAAGCTATCTCTAGCTTGGCCGGTGGACTGGCTTCTGAACACCACGGGGTGTGGAGCTCCTGAAAACATATTATTAACTAATTATACAAAAATAATATTATGAATTTTGCATATATCTACTATATATTTGTAAAATAATACTCACTCGCTGACCTATCATCGCCCAGCTCAAATCACTTGACAGAAAAATTTGAAAGTTTGCATGGACACTCGTTTTGGAACGTAAAGACTCGCTAAGAAAGGATTTTTTTTTATATTCAAATGTTTAAGTATTTTTATAGGGGTTTGAAGTTTTAGTTGGTTAGAGCAGGCTGCATGCATTGCTGGGACGATAACAGGTCAGTTGTTACCGTACTGTATTTATTTCTTAATATAATTTCTGAATTTTTCTTGAATTACTAGAAATAAACTGTGATTTTGTCCCTCCTAGAGTTTATGCTGTACCTGGTGATGGTCCATCCGAGGTAATAATATCCCGAACCCTTGCACAGCCTCCTCACCCATCAGCATCCCCAGTCAGAACACTTCTTGCTAATGCGCGCAAATATAATGGGTGTCCCCAAATGACATCTTGGAAACATAAATTTTTAAATTTTAACTTCCATTTAATATTGACAACGAATTCTAACCTGTACTGGTTAAACTCCTGTTACTGGCGCCCCAGTGTCAAGAAACATTATACTTTGATTACTTATCAATTAATGAATAATTTATAGTATGAGTGGAACCGTGCTATAATAAACTGCACAGAATTATATATTAGCGTTAATTTTGATGATATATTATTTAACGCAATGAAATAACTACTTATCTGCCGTGACGAAGAACGGGTATTCAGCTAGTAACTACTTATCTGCCGTGACGAAGAACGGGTATTCAACTAGTAACTACTTATCTGCCGTGACGAAGAACGGGTATTCAGCTAGTAACTACTTATCTGCCGTGACGAAGCACGGGTATTCAGCTAGTAACTACTTATCTGTCGTGACGAAGCACGGGTATTCAGCTAGTAACTACTTATCTGCCGTGACGAAGCACGGGTATTCAACTAGTAACTACTTATCTGCCGTGACGAAGCACGGGTATTCAGCTAGTAACTACTTATCTGCCGTGACGAAGAACGGGTATTCAGCTAGTAACTACTTATCTGCCGTGACGAAGCACGGGTATTCAACTAGTAACTACTTATCTGCCGTGACGAAGAACGGGTATTCAGCTAGTAACTACTTATCTGCCGTGAAGAAGCACGGGTATTCAACTAGTAAGTTATATTTCAAAGTTTTAATTTAATATCATTTGGTTACATGATCCTACCCCTTCAAAGCTTTGAAGATCCAGCTTTGAGACCAATGGCCACCCCGAGCCTTATTCTTCTGTTCTATTAACACTTTCGCTGCGTCTGTCATTGTTTGGGAATACCTCAGTATCGGGTGCATTTTTTGTTTAATTTTTTCAGGTAGACATTTTTTTTCATAAAACATCTTCCAGTCAGCCGATTTGAAAACGGAAAACACTGTTATAAAGCCCAAACAATACTGAAGGCAACTGTCTTTACCTACAGCTGTAAAAGTGAATCCCCTCCTTTTGAATCTAAAGGGATAAGTAATTGAGGAGTGTCCTTCCGAAGGGACACTCGTAAGCAGGTAGGATCACTAGTGTCCTTCCGTAATGACACCAGCAGCGAAAGTGTTAATACTAAAGGGTTATTTCAGTGAACTGAGTCCATTCCTACATTATTCTATCCAGTTTATTTTAAAACGAAAACATCTCTCACAATTGGCGGGCGAACATGGTTTCAGGTTCGAAATTCGCTCGAAAAAAAAATCGTAACTCTTTACGTTTTCGAGTTCATACTCTTGTAGGTACTCGTTTTATAGGCTCCTTAACAAAACACATGAAACCATTTTGAAAGCGATATCTGTAACCGTTTTCGAGAAACATTGAAACACCTACTTTTCAAGACGAATTTTCAGTCTGGGTATTGAGAAATGATTAATTTGGTTGAAACATGTTCCACACGTTTGATATTCATCTAATCCATGATAGGTACGTTTTGGTTTCGTTTGGAGTTAAGGAAGTACTAGAAATAAGATATTTCATAAACATGCATGAAAGGTTTTGGGATTTTCGTGTATTTTCTAAAATATCTGGAAAACGGTTGGAAAATCGTGGTAAGTGGAAGGTCCCCGTTCGAAATCATACTAAATTCCCTACAAAAATCGTTCTAATGTAATTTTCGATGGAGCGATTTCGATCGGATAAATAAGGACTTGAAAATTCGCTATTGTTAGTTTTGCTCTTTTGAACGGGGTTTTAATAATTGTTTACCTAACGTTTTAACTGGTTGTATCTTTTTTTAATTGGATTTAACTGTAAAACGAGTATTTGACTAAAACAAGGTAAGAAAATCTGAAAGGTTGTTATAGTGTTTCCAAGAGCGAACGTTGAGAAGATGGAGGAAGCTTCGTGTTTGGACGCCTTAAATTATCTCTTCAAGGTTTTATTTTATATTTTTCACGAAAGATCAATCCCACCAATAACTTGTACTATTCCTTTACTAATGAACGTACCGATGTATTGAGATATGAACGGACCGCGCTATGTTAGTTTCTGCGTATTGGACTTTCTTAAATTTTCTGACGATACTAAAAGTATTGAACAGCACAGTTTTCTGTGAAAATCCGAAAAGGTCGTCGAATTTTGTGTACAATCCGACCCGATTCAGCACATATCGTCGATACAAATGCAAAGTAACGAATGTGAAAAATGCATCTTTCATTGTCAATCTTTACTAATTTCTTCTGGACTTATTTACGGCAAATTCTTCAATCTTAGATCACTCCATTAAAGGGAAAGTATTCCACTATCAAAAGGTCAAATCTGCCGAATATTTGACTGCCCAAAAAAATGTTATGAATAAATGCTTTTCCACTCTGAAAAGTGGTGATTTTCATATTCGATACTTTGCATTTGTAGCAACGATATCTTCTTCCCATGATTGTGAACGATTTGATTCCACAATGCCATAATTAATAAATTATACTTTTGGCTAAGTTGTTATGGAAACTCGCTATTACCTTCAGAATAATGGCTACAATCCTCCATTAATTCTCCACGACCCTAGACTATAAGAAGTGGTGGATTACAGCTGCTACCCTTCCAGTAGTGTGAGGGTTTTATACAACTCAGCTGTAAAAACAGCTGTTCTATTAGACCGTGTGTGGGGTTTTCTTCAGAATCGTGTATTCCTAGCTAAGCATGATCGGGGTGCAGAGAGAAATAGAACAGAAATATATAATAGCTCCTAGTTTCTAGGGCATTTTTTTTCTATTCGGACAGAATGGCACTCACATATCCCTTGCTGGGTCTGTTGATTGCCTTTTTGAGTAAGTCAGCGATGCAAGATTGCTCAATCAGAAATAGCTATCTAATGCATTATTTCTATCTTGGCTGTATGGCACCTTCACCTATACGCGTTCAGGACGCTTAGGCATCAACGCGCATGCACACACACACACACGCACACAAATACAATTTCCTTGCTGGGTCTGTTCTAAGCCTTTCGACTACTACGTCTGTGGTGGAATTTCTTTAGGAATTTCCGTTTCGTATCAAGGTTTCTTCTTTTGGTGAAGGTTTGGGAAATTCCACACTCTTTGTGGTGAGTTGTCTTGCTAAGATGATGCTGTTTCTGCGATTCGGTCCATCGGCGGAAAACTACCGCTCTATTTCTTTGTGTTCCGTTCTCTCATAACTAGTTACTAGAATTGAAAATACCACAATCATAACTAGACTAGAAGACAGTCTTACTTCTAAAGAGACTGGTTTCTCTAGTCGACTATCTTCAAACTCTTAATCAACTAATAGAAAATTTGAAGGAATAAAAGCTACCCTTATACCTCTGTTTTATGGAATTTAAGAAGGATTTCGACTCAGTAAAACATTAAAGTATTTTCGAAGCCCTGGAAGAGGTTGGTGTCGAAGCTGCCAACATGGAGTTTCTGAGAGATCTCTATCAAGGAAACGAAACCTTTATAGCGACGGATCTTACTGGGCCTACTTTCTATGTGGAAAAAGGCGTTCGGCAGGGATACAACGCATCACCATCTCTTTTCACGACTGTTTTGGGAATGATCTGTAGAAGATACCCAAAGCAGGAAAAGTTGGGCGTAACTATAACCCCAAGTTTGCCGATGATATTGTCTTCCTTGCAGGAAACCTAGAAGGCTAATAAGTATGTTAGGTGAACTTTTGGACGAATGCAAGAATGTTGGCTTAAGGCTAAATAATTCCAAAACGAAAATTCTGAGTAACCGGGAAAAAACGGAGGTAAAGGAAGAGTAGTTTACGGAAGAATATATATAGACCTGGGCCAAGTAATTTACTTTCATAATAGTGCAGCAATGAGCTTTAGAGCAAGTTTAGGGCACTTAAATTTGTTATGAAGGGAAGTTACAGCATGGAGTGGAACATGGCTTATCTTGGAGCAATGTGTGTACCGGTTATATGTTATGGATGTCAAATATGTTCTTTCACTAAGGTCCAGGGAAAGAATCTGCAAACATGGCAGCGCTCTTTTGAGGGATGTATTCTCGACGTTAAAAGGAGGCAGAAAGTAACAAACGCGCATATAAGGACACAAACAGGAATGAAGGATGTCCTACTCCATGCAAAGAATACCAAGTGGACCTGGGCAGGGCACGTTGCTCGACAAGACAGGCTACGGAATGGATCCCATATGGACAGAAGAGAACAAGAGGAAGGCAGCATAAGAGATGGGCCGATTTCATGCGGAACAAGCCGGGTGCTTTGTGGATGAGGACTGCCAGGGACAGGACCAGATGGAAGTAGATCTGGATAAAGGAAATAGAAGGCACAGCGGACTCCACTTCCGGATAGGACAATAGTCCGCCCACAAAAAAAAAAACCAAAACAAAAGAATCAGAAGGGGCGTGGACGGAGGGGAGCTGGGCCTTCCCATACATGGGTTTGTAGCAGCGCGTGCGCACTACCTGGTTCTTTTGTTTGCGTGCGGACTATAGTCACAGTGGGAAGTCAGACTATTACCCCAGAAATCTGAGGGCAGTCACTTCAGATATATTGAAAAATAAAATTGAAATATAATATTATTATTTATGTAGTAAAGGTAACATTATTTATTTATTAACTACTTTTATTTGTTTGATTATTTATTATGACTATACTGTTAATAAAGGCTACATTCATTTATTCCTTCAAACACCACCAATATCATTTTGTATAATAAAGCTTGATAACTGAGTTATATAATTGAAAACTTACTCAGTTTATTATTTGTTCAAGACATTGTGTAGGATTGCAAATCGAATAATAAAAGTCACGAATCGATTAGTCGAAGTGATCTGCAGATTTAATGCAATTCGTATTAAGTGGAACAAATGAGAATTATGGTTATTTTCATAGTGAATCTAATATAGCCTAGATTTAGCACGGAAATATTTTGACAATTTGGTCTTTTATGTGTGTAGTTATAATTTTTTATTTGAATAACATTCTTGATTCTTAATTTCTTGAGGTTTAAATTAGGAGATAGATTTGGAGGGAAACAAGTTACAAATTGGATTAAATATTTGTCGGTGAGATGAATGCATTAAATGTGATTGGACTGACCGTTTGAAAATGGAATCAACTAGAGATTGTAGTTTTGCCAATGAAATTTTAAATTGTATCAAGAGTGAGTGCTATAAATGTTGTATTGATGAAGCTATTTGGTAAATTGACACTGAGAGAGAGAGAGTTTGACATTTATTGATACATATGACAGATATTGGTGGGGCAAAAGCAATCCCGCATAGTCACTTGATTGGAGGTAGTTGGGAGTTGGGATAAAGGATCGCACATGTCACATCAATGTCCTATCCACTTACATATATAGCACCAACTCCGATTTACTTTAATATCTCGACTATCTTATTCATTATTCATATCCTATGAAATGTATATATATATATATATATATATGTATATATATATGTATATATATATATATATATATATATATATATATATATATAAGGTGTCCCCAAAAAAAAAAACGGGCAAACTTCGGAAATCGATGCAGTATGCCGAAAAAAACCCCAAAAAACTCCCACACTATCTCCCTAGTGTGCATTATGTTTAAGAATCAGATACCTCTACAGTATCTGATCCTCTGGGCCATCGTGGAATGTTAAGAGACTGATATATATAAATTTCAAAATTTAGTCAAAAGGTCAAAAGTTTTGTTGAAGAAAAATTAGCTACACTGATCCATTCAGATTCTGACGGCCATTTTGAATAATGTATAAACATTTATTTTTTGATGTTGTTAATAATTAGAATAACTCAAACTCATTGATGACTTTACATCATTATATAATCATGTAATGCAGTTTATGTGTGTGTGTGTGAAAGATATTGTATGTCTGATTACACGATTGCTGCCACACGTACTATGTTTGCAGTTGATAGCAATTATTTATATGTTTTTATTATTTTAATTTTTATTGTGGCGTCATATTATAGATAAGACCGTGTTTTTGGGCTGGGTTATATACAGATGGCCACTCTTTTGTTACAGGATAGAGATAAAATCACCCCTTTTTAGCGCGGTTCCTCCCTCCCTTCATAGGAGGAACCCCGCTTATAAGGTCGACCTCATGAATCTTGTGTGTTTTTATTCCTTGTTATTTTTTAATTGCGTATAGTTGGATAATGTATTTGACAGTAAAACAGATTAAGTAAAATAAGAAAAACAATTTATTGTTAGAAAAATATCTTTCCAAGAGAGAGATTCGAAGACCTTGTAACTATTTTCAACTTTATACGGGGGACATTCTGGGGTTGGTCGACCCATCCAGGTAAGATCATAAAACCTTGTCAAGAAAGGTCGAACGAAAATAATAACTGTTTCTATTTTAATCTTTCCAAATTAGACTAGGGATAAGAACGGAACCGCGCTTTGATGAGTAGGATTTTCTTTTGAAAAGTCACCTACCCTAGTGGGTATCGAACCTTGTCTCCTGTAGCTGGGAGTGTGGATGAATCTTTGAAACTATAACATAGCAACAAAGATTGTAATATTGTTTGCCCTCCCCGCGCATCTCCAACGAGGCAGTCCTGTCTCTCGCGTCATAAAATCCTTTAGACCGTAATAAACTCTTTACTGTGTAGAATATAATTTAAAAGATTCCTTTTAGTGCAGAAATTAAGTTATGAATGAATAAAACGCTTTAATTGCCCTTAAAGTGTAAAGAGGAGATTTTAACGAAGGCTCTCATTGTCCTCTCTTGTAAATATTACATTCTCACTTTCTCTCTCTCCAGCTTTTTAATTGTCTGCATTTTATTTTTAAAAAAGTATCTTTATTTACATAGCTTGGAGGAGCAGAGACATCAACCAGGGAGCTGCTTACTTCATACAATAATTTAGGACAGAAGAATAAATCGTTTAGCGCGGTTCCTCCTTCTATAAGCAGAGCACGTCTAGTCGATTCACGTTTTAAAAGGCTGAAAAATGTTTCAATTTGGTTGAAATTTGGTACAGAATTGCTTTACCTGTTTCATAAGGTCAAGCTCGTTAATCCTTTTACGGACAATATTCCCTGTTGGCTCTATAATTTGTATGTTGCTTATTTTCTTACAATAGGAGGCATATTTAAATAAAGAAGTCAATTTGAACAGTAAGAAAAATGGTACTTCCGGT
The DNA here is from genome assembly GCA_946811695.1 of Gonocerus acuteangulatus. NCBI lineage: Eukaryota > Metazoa > Arthropoda > Insecta > Hemiptera > Coreidae > Gonocerus > Gonocerus acuteangulatus. The sequence continues at coordinate 78,854,636 of OX328130.1, read as the reverse complement.
TCTCATGGTATATCGTTATAGCGGTAAATGTTAATGCAGAAATATGCAACATGCAATATAGACACACTTAAATGTGTTGCGGGTTGCCTACTCTATATTTACATATGTCGCGGGTTGCCTATTCTACATTTATATATGTTACGGGTTGCCTACTCTATATTTTCATGTGTTGGGGGTTGCCTATTCTACATTTTCATGTGTTGCGGGTTTCCTACTCTATATTTTGATATGTTGCAGGTTGCCTATTCTATATTTTCATGTGTTGCGGGTTGCCTACTCTATATTTTCATGTGTTGGGGGTTGCCTATTCTACATTTTCATGTGTTGCGGGTTTCCTACTCTATATTTTGATATGTTGCAGGTTGCCTATTCTATATTTTCATGTGTTGCGGGTTTCCTACTTTATATTTTTATATGTTGCGGGTTGCCTATTCTATATTTTCATGTGTTGTGGGTTTCCTACTCTGTATTTTGATATATTCCGGGTTGCCTACTCTATATTTTGATATGTTGTGGGTTGCCTATTCTATATTTTCATGTGTTGCGGGTTGCCTTCTCTATATTTTCATGTGTTGTGGGTTGCCTATTCTACATTTTCATGTGTTGCGGGTTTCCTACTCTATATTTTGATATGTTGCAGGTTGCCTATTCTACATTTTCATGTGTTGCGGGTTTCCTACTCTATATTTTGATATGTTGCAGGTTGCCTATTCTATATTTTCATGTGTTGCGGGTTTCCTACTTTATATTTTTATATGTTGCGGGTTGCCTATTCTATGTTTTCATGTGTTGTGGGTTTCCTACTCTGTATTTTGATATATTCCGGGTTGCCTACTCTATATTTTCATGTGTTGCGGGTTGCCTACTCTATATTTTCGCATGTTGCGCGTTGGATTTCACCGGGTCATATGACTGTTTGTCTCTACCTGGAACCTTTTTCACTTACATAACAACATTTATTGGCATTTTTCGTTATTTTTTTTCTTTCATACTGTTACTCTTTTTAGAATACAGGAGTGTTATTCTATGTTTTCCTTTTAGGAGAATGTGCCAACATATTAGTTGTTAACTACATAAATTACTTAAAATCCATTTTCATTTGAAACTTTTATGTCTGTTTATCCAAAAAAAAAACACATTTGGCGGTATTTGGTTTATAGTAGTAGAGTAATTTTAGCTTAATACTTCTAGTTCTTATACTACTAGAATAAGCCAAGGAGCTCCTGAATATCTATAAATATATAAAAATCAGCAGTTTGTCTGTATGTTCCTTATACAAATCCACACCGTACATGACAGATTTTGACCAAACTTGGCAGACAGGGAGGTCTTGATGAGGAGTGTCATAGGCTAAATAAAAAAGGTCTACCAGCTGTCTGTTTGTATGATTTATCATTATACAACTCCACGTCGTTTGGCCGATTTTGACCAAACTTGGCACACAAGTAGTCTTGAACCGGGGATTGTTATAGATTGGGTTAAAATCCTCTAGGACTCACAGTTTGGAGGTCACGGGGTCGAGACAGTGAACCCGACAGTTAGGTTTGGAGGTCACGGGGTCGAGACAGTGAACCCGACAGTTAGGTTTGGAGGTCACGGGGTCGAGACAGTGAACCCGACAGTTAGGTTTTAATATTACTTATTAGGTTTCTAATTTATTTTTGCTTTTCTAGGCGCAGAAAGTAGGTGAAGCATGGCGCGCCGGGTAACAGCTGGTATATATATATATATATATGTATATATATATATATATATGTATATATATATATGTATATATATATATATGTATATATATATATATATATATATATATATATATATATATATATATATATATGTATACATACATATTCCTGCATTCGGACATTCGACATTCCTTACACCTGTCTATACTTATGATAGTATTGTATTTAGAGAATTTCAGAGGTACAGCCTTTGAAATAGAATTAGCACGAATTAACCTTGTGTGTTTATTGTGTAGGCTATCGACCTGTGCAATGTGCTAACTATGCACACCTCCTGGATCTGGGGCACTTTTTCCTATACATTCGTGATAATTTTCATAATTTGTACATTTCTTAGGTTAATTTGTTATTTTTTTATTTAATGTAGGTCCTTAGTAAGGAAGGGGTTTTAAAGTTAATTTTTTTTAATTGTCAACCATAAAAACTACCTAATGACTCCTAAACTATACTGTTTCATATTGTAATAATTATACACCCCACTGAAGAGAACAAGAACAAGACATTGTTATCGGAAGAGGAGAGAGAAGGTCTGTTGACCATCTCTCTTGAGTCAATGTTGACTCGCTAAAACAATGTCATATTTCGAGAGGGAGGGGGGCGCAGAATTCCACTGTCGGAAACTTACAAACTCCATCTCTCCTATAGGGGTGGGGGGGGGGGGGGTGGATAACTCTTGGGACCGTTTATTCAACAACTCTCTTAATAACACTCACTAGAATCATAGTAATATACATATATATATATATATATATATATATATATATATATATATATATATATATATATTAGTAGTACTACTTTTGACTAAACCTGGACATCGTAAATTCTCTGCAGTTGTACTGAATATAACCCCTAAGAATTGCTTTTCGTAAGACCGGCTTCAATAGCAGTGCGCAGAACATTCTGGTTGACTACTGAAACACACCCTGATACAGATTTCTTTTCGAGGCTCAAATCACCTTCATTAAATTTTTGGAACCACATTCTCATCCTCCTTTCATTCAAAGAGTCTTCATCCTCAAATTCAACCACTAAACGAATGGATTTCGTTGCTGGAAACTTGCGATTCCAAAAAAAAATCGAAATTATGATAACACGTTACTTTATTGTCATTGTGAACAAAGGGGAGCTATTGAAGTACTGAGCCAGGATAGAGGGCATGCTGGTTACCAAATGATTCACAAGGGATCACACATCAACTTCTTATCACAATTGTTGGCTCCCGAATGTAAATAAGAGAGGAATTACGATGCAAAGTTCAAACACAAAGAAAACGGAATTTTTTTCTGTCTCAACCCATTATTTGGTTTCTAATTTATTTTTGCTTTTGTAGATGAAGAAAGTAGGTGTAGCATAGCACACCGGGTAACAGCTAGTTAACAACTAGTAGCGGTAACAACTAGTAGCGGTTAAAGTAATTTTAATAATATTATACTGTTCGCAATAATAAAGTTGAATAATAAATCTGATATCGCTACCTGATAGAATGATATGCTCCTTGGTCTTTCCCTGAATGTTGTCAGCTTGACAGGTGTAGTTGGTGAAGTCTTTATCTTCAACACGATGAATGATGAGTGAATGCCTACTTCCGCGTGTTTCCATCAGGATCTTCTCCGTGTTCTCGAGGCGCATAGAGTCCGTGTACCATCGCACCTGCAACAATCAAAGCAAAATACATAGGGTACATGTTCAACTCAGAAAATAGATTAAAAAATAAGTCCGTCTCAGCAGCATTAACCTTCTTTCAATTGATTTCTTTGTTGGTTATTACATTCCGATTAAGAATACATCTCGTAACATGATACAATATGGAGGTTCTGTGCTCAAGGCCTCCCAGCTTCATCCTAGATTAACGTCAGAAGGATGCTCAGACGAGGTTGAAATAGGCCTACCCAAGCTCCCTTCTGCTCCGACCAGTGGCTGGAGTCGAAGAGAGATCGATGAGCCACAGACAATGGGGCACTTGAAGAAAGAGAAAGCCATTGCTAACACTTCACTTGGTCACTGCAGCAGATCTCTGGGCCACTGTCTTCTGAGTCGTCTTGGTGGAGAGAGTGGGTGGGTGACGCTAGACAGGGACAGGACTTTAGGATTTTGAACTGCATTGTGAAGGTAGCATTTCCAGTGGTTTTTCAGAAAGGTAGTATTCTACTCTGGATTCACGAATAATTTGCTTAAAATAACCCGTATAAATTCAATTTATTTATAATTTAAAGTTCACTTATTTAATATTGTTTTTGGGACGAGTTTTCTACACGTTACCACACTTACTAGCGAGGATAGAGCTGATGCCATTTTTTTTTTTTTTTTTTTTTTTTTTTTTTTTTTTTTTTTTTTTTTTTTTTTTAAGTCATCACCCCTGGTATGAATCGAACCCACGACCTTAGGCACAGAGTGCAATCGCCTTAGCAATCACGGGCACCAGGGCCTTTTATAAAAATCTACTATATGTTTGTCAAATACCACTCACTCAATCACTGACCTGTCATCGCTCAGCCCAAACCACTTTACAGTACAATTTGAAATTTTGCATGTAAAACTCTTGCACAGCCTCCGCACCCATCAGCATCCCCAGTCAGAGCACTTCTTCGTATTGCTCCCAAATATAATTTGTGTTTCCAAATGACATCTTGTAAACATAAATTTTTAAATTTTAACGTCCATTTATTATTGACAACGAATTTTAACCCGTACTGGTTAAATTCCTGTTATTGTTAACCTAGAGATAACAGGTTATCTCTACGTTATACGTTTCTTCACACTCGTCCGGAGCGCCCCAATGGCAAGAAACATTATACTTTGATTAAATCAATTGGGGGCGAGGTTAGCTCAGTGGTAGAGCACTCGACTAATGAACTGGAGGACCAGGTTCAAAACCCGAGCGCGCACTAAAGATTTTTTCTTCTAGTGCTGCCGTTCGAGGGTTGGATTTGGGGTCCCAGATTGTCCCTAGGCTCACCCAGCCTTTAATTAATAATGGTTACCTTGGGTGCTAATGACTCTAGCAGTCGAAGCAGCCAAGGGGAAAATCAGGCGGCTGGAGCATAGTGTTGACCACACTATCTCCCTAGTGTGCCGTACGGTCAAGAATCAGATACCTCTACAGTATCTACCCCTCTGGGCCCTTGTGGCCTGTTATGGGACTGATTTTTTTTTTTTTTTTACTTATCAATTAATGAATGACTTATAGTATGACGGAAACTGTGCTATAATAAACCGCACAAAATTATGTAGTAGAGTTAATTTTGATGATACATTATTTCACGCAATAAAATATCTAATCATCTGCCGTGACGAAGCACGGGCATTCAGCTAGTTCTGAATAAACACAAATAGATTTGGTATTTTATTATTGTAATAAACCGTTGAATCAATTTTTAAATATATTTAATTTCTCAAGAGCTGGTGCTAATGACCTCAGCAGTAGATGCACCAAAAAAAAAAAAAAAAAAAAAAAAAAAAAATTGTCCAGAGTAAACCCAAACATTTAATGGACAGATTTTGATTTCTGTTACAAAACATGTTCTTCATTGCTGTTGTATCTTGTCTACCGAGTTTAGTTCCAAGGAAGTGCTGATATTTGAACCTCTCTTCCAAGTTTATTTTTACAATTATTAAATTGAGACCGGTGTGAACCGGCCCCCTCCGGATGGACCGATTTGCGTCCGGTGTGAACCGGCCCCCTCCGGATGGACCGATTTGCGTCCGGTGTGAACCGGCCCCCTCCGGATGGACCAATTTGCGTCCGGTGTGAACCGGCCCCCTCCGGAAGGACCGATTTGCGTCCGGTGTGAACCTGCCCCCTCTGGATGGACCGATTTGCGTCCGGTGTGAACCGGCCCCCTCCGGATGGGCCGATTTTGATTGTCAACGAACTCGTCTCTTTGGGAATGATATATATCAAGTTTAATGGGGGGGGGGATATGGCTGCTACCTTATTAACAGACTTATTGGGGTCTTTTTCAGCGCCTACTAGGTAGGATTTAAGAAGATTTTAAGAAACTCTCAAAAAATTCAAGAACGGTAATATATTATGTAAACTGATGTGTGAACTCCTTTTCTGGACGGGATTCTGAAGAACCTCGACAACAGGAGGAGGCAAACAGGACATCGACAACTCAACACCTTTTCTGGACGGGATTCTGAAGAACCTCGACAACAGGAGGAGGCAAACAGGACACCGACAACTCAACACCTTTTCCGGACGGGATTCTGAAGAACCTCGACAACAGGAGGAGGCAAACAGGACATCGACAACTCAACACCTTTTCCGGACGGGATTCTGAAGAACCTCGACAACAGGAGGAGGCAAACAGGACATCGACAACTCAACACCTTTTCTGGACGGGATTCTGAAGAACCTCGACAACAGGAGGAGGCAAACAGGACATCGACAACTCAACACCTTTTCTGGACGGGATTCTGAAGAACCTCGACAACAGGAGGAGGCAATCAGGACATCGACAACTCAACAAATGGGTTACGTAGTCCTGTCTTTAGCCGTATTGTCGGTAATTCACAACACACACAAGGATTCTTATTGAATCTTTCAGGATGGAACGTGCGATTGATTCTTAGTCGCATTTTATATTTATTTATGCTTCCCATCACAAGTGATAAGCATTTAAATCCCCCAATTAATGATTTTGTACTACAAACGATGCCGTTTCAGAAAATTACTGAAGCTTAAGAAACCATGAAAACTGCTAGGAAAGTTACTTTTACACCTAATAGTTTATAATTATAATATTTAATAAATTATAAGTAAATATTAAAGTTTTTCAACAATGCGACATGCGTAATGTTGAAGCTAATATCCCAGCAGTTGGTGCTTCGTATATATGTATATACACATATGAAATAAATATAAAATGATACAAGTAAGTTATCAGTTAATGATAAATAAGTCGGTCAAGTAATAATAATAATAAAATAATTTATAAAATAAAAGTTAAAACAAAAAATATATACGAGAAAAAATATGAAGACACTACTAAAAGGACCAATATTTATGCATTTGGTTAGAAATCTTTGTAAAATGGACTCGAGAGAAAATGTGAAATTGAAGAGAGTGGCGAGATTGATATCCAATAAGCCAATAAAGGGATAATGGAGGAGAGGGAGCGGGGTTTTAGAAGGGGAGGGGGTTTAGAAGGGGGGGGGGGACAAAACATTAATTCTCGATTTCTCGGCAGCTAATTCTTTTTATAGAATTGTGTAATAACAAAATATGGTCAGTAATAAACGATAATGAGATGCGTTAAAAAACGACTGAAGCTACAATAGCATAAGAAAAATTCTTAACAGGCTTTCTGTGAGAAGAAATCGTACTGATTGGACTATGTATTGGTCAATCTTGCTGTCTCACGTAATGGCATGTCCTTGGAGAGCAGTAATTAAACACTCACTGGGGACTTGACCAAGTTGATGATATGTAATCAAAGGCAATCAGTCATTAATCCTGATAACTATCAGTCATAATTCAGGATATTTTACTGTATATTATTTTCAAGAACGTTTGCTCTCACTATACAGGGTGTCCAGTAAATGTCTAGTCATATTGTTATTACATATGTATACAGGGTGTCCAGTAAAAGTCTAGTCATATTGTTATTACATATGTATACAGGGTGTCCAGTAAATGTCTAGTCATATTGTTATTACATATGTATACAGGGTGTCCAGTAAAAGTCTAGTCATATTGTGAGAGGTGATAGAGGACCTTTACGGGAACAAAAAATGTTACGTGACGATTTTCCGAATTCTCACACATAAGAGAGAAAACGACATTTTATTGTTTTTTCGAGACAAACATGGTTTTTAGAAGAATAATCGTTGTGGCTCCGTCCCAGGTGGTACTACTAGAAAGGAAGTGTAACCAATCGAAAGCTGAGTAAATTTACTATAAGACTAGTTGATAGTAAACGTAAAAACGAATAAATGTAAGTATGTATATCTTACCAATAGAAAGCTATTCTAAATTTCCTGACATTTTCTTGATATTTCTTACCAGCGTTACTCCTCAATGGGCAGGATCTGAGATTTCCGGGTTTCAGAAAAACTTCCTCATTTAACCAGCTTTCCATTCATATGTCAGAACCTTGTGTTATTGAAGTATGTGAACGATTTAGGAACAAAAGTTAAAAAAAAAAAAAAAATGGATCTGTGATAAGGAAGTTATATTTTTTCTTCAGTTTATTCAAAAAGCTTAAAAGAATATTTACTTAAATATTAAGTAAATATTTACTTAAAAAGGGTAAGCAATAAAAAAAATCCTGAAACAGTAAATAAATAAAGTACACATTTATTTTGAATTTATATATTACAGTCAATAATACTGGGTCCAGGAGGTGGCCATTAATCAACCCCAATCACACATTAACCTCAAAAAGTATTATTTTTACCTAGATCACGCATTTGAACACATCTAATTTATTAGGGATGGGATTACCACAACAAACACACATGGGTTCACGAGAATCCCAGGGTAGTTCACAAGCGTAGCCATCAGCATCAATTCAAGGTAAAGCATTTGTTTTCTAATTATAAATACCTGTAAAAATATTTTCAGATGCGTGATCTAGGTAAAAATAGTTATTTTTGGAGGTTAATGTGTGGTTGGGGTTCATTAATGGTCACCTCCTGGACCCAGTA